>QUSF01000002.1:60235929-60345424 GCA_003676055.1 Chloebia gouldiae | reverse complement strand
GCTGTCCCCGTGCCTGGCGCGCGGCCGCAGCGGGGCCGCGCCGGGAGCCCCGCGGGCGGCGCGGCCGGGCCGGCAGAGGCGGAGCGAAGAGAAGCGAAGAGAAGCGGACCGAGCGCGGCGGCGGCCGGAGCCCGGCGGGCCGAAAGTGCGAGGCGCAGCGCAGGCTGTCGCGCCTGCTCGCCGGCCTGCGGAGCGACGGGGACGGGTGAGCCGCCGCTGCTGGCCGCGAGCGGCAGGGAGAGCCGGGCCCTGCGTCCCGCCTGGGGCCGCGCCCGCTGCCCGGCAGCCGGGCGGTAAACAAATGGCGGCCCGGCGGGGGCCCGAGCGCCCGGCCGCGCCGCCCCGCCGCGCCCCTGGCAGGTCGCGGTTGGAAGAGGCCGCGGGGGGCTCGATGCGCGGCTCGGCCGCGTCGCCTCCTCCTCGGCCGCCCCCCGTGCCCCGCGGGGCCCGGAGCGCCGGGCGTGTGCCGAGCGTGTGCCGGGCCCACGGGTGGCGCGGACCGAGCGCTGCCGCGGCCGCTCCCTCCGACCCCGCCGCGCTGCCAGCGCTGTCGGGTGTCGCGATTGCACGTGGGAAGGGCGTAGGGCCGGGGTCTGCCTGGGGCTGTGGAGACCGCAGTCGGAGAGTCGCCTTTCTGCCTGAAAGGAGGGGGAAGAGAGCAAATAATCCAGAGGTATTGCTGAAATCCTTCTCTAATCCTTCGTGTTTGTGTTATTTCGAGTGGATGTGCTCAGACCATGCAAGAGGTGATGTTTTCTCTCTTCTCTCAGTCCCTTTTTTTAATGGCAGTTTTTTGACTTGCGGTGGAGCCTTTGTTTCCCTCCTTTATGCAGGTAATGAGGGTTGCGTGGTTGTACTCCTGTAACCCCTGGCAATCAGAAGCATACAGGGAGATGACAGCAGCTTGTTGAACGGCTCGCGTCTTGGAACAGTTCTGTGGCCTCTCTTCCAAAAGTTCTAGCGTCGCTGTTGTTCGCAGCAGGTCTTCCAAATTCTTGAGGGAAAATAACCCGTGGGCTGGAGAGGTGGCTTTCTTTTGTTCTGCAAAGCTCTACTCGGATTTGGCTGAGGAGCTTTTTATAATCCTTGTTTCCCTTTCGCTGATTGTGTTGTTAATAATGCCAGAGAAGTGTTAGCATACTAGTCCAAACCCGGTGCCCCTGAAGTAACAGCCTCACCTTGCTTGTGCTAGCACTTAAGGCAAGATACCTCCTCTACTTTATCTAGAATTGGTGTGGAGTACTTGACGATTAAGTCTTTTACCTGGAAACCTGCTGCCTTCTGCTTCACGTTGATGTGATACACCTTGTGCTGTGATTTGGGGGGGTTAAGGTGCATGCATCCCGTTTGAGGAGGATGTCAGTTATTTATGACCTTCCCCTCTGCACCCCTCTCCCAGAAGTACAAAAAAATAATAGAAGAACTTTGTTGGTAAAGCAAGTCAAGTAACTGGAATACTGAAAAAGGCACTGGCAGCTTTACTCTGTCTTTCACTCTATATGTGTGTAAATATCTATGTGGAATTTCTCCATAGTGGTCAAGTTTAATCAAGACAAGAAATAGATTAGAGAGAGTGAATTGGGATTGTATTGCAAGCTGAGACTTTTTGTGGGGTCTCTTCTTCCATTTGCATCCAAAGTTAGAAGGTGTTAGGGAACAGGAGAATCCCACCAGAATGGGCAAAAGCAGTGTTTTTACTCTGGTGCCTGAATATACTTTCTTTTGCACTAATTAACTTCTTAAATTCGGGTTATATTTCCCTTGCTTCCTACTTCAAAGTTAGAAGTCTAATGGGCAAAATAAGTGCTGCATTTAACAAGTAAAATCTGTTTGGAAAGCTTCTGGACAAGATTTCTCCTTGGTTTTGTACAGCCAGGTTTTTAGGTTGTAAAGAGTGTCTACAACAGAGGGTGTAGTCTACCACTTTGTGAAGAAGAAAGCATATGGTTATTAGTCTTTAAATGAGTTCTTGTGGCTGCTGCAGATTTCAGCTGTGTAAGAAACCCCTGTTTTGCCTTCAGTCCAATTGAACTAAAAGGAGCAAAATTTCCCTCATATTGATAGACCTATTTCTTTGGTGGGCTCTATCTAAAAGGAGGCAAATGAGATCCAGCGAAATAAAGATGGGAGCAGCGAATTATGTATAGTCATCATTGTACTGGTGACAATTTCCCTTCAGTTTCCTTATCTGCATAATGAGAATAAAGATAATGTATCTATTGGTGAGATGGTTAGCTTGTATAAGGGGTGATTAGTATTCCTGAACTGACCACAAAGAAATGAATATTTACATTATTGATGGTTACAGAGAAATCTGTGTAAGCTGTCCTAAATGTCAGGACACTGTCTACTCTCAATATTGAATGAAGGAAAAAGACTGAAAAGCCTTGTAATATAAACTAGTCTGAAACAGGCCAAGAGAGTTAAAATGGCAGGGGAGCTCTAGATTCTGACTTACTTTGCAAGCTACTGTTTTTAATAGTTTTTGATGTGACACTTCGTGTTTTATTGTAATCTTTTAGTGATTTTTTAAAGCTGTTTGACACTTCAAGACCCTGCAAACCCCTACAGTCAGTACAACATCCAGTTGAGTAGATCGTGCTGTTTCTTACCAAATGTCCAACATTGATCTGAGCTCTTAATGTGAGATCATGGTGAAAAAATGATAGGTCAAAACTTAAGACTTGAGAATGAGAGGCACGGTGAAGTAAGTTTCTGAGTGATGTAGTTACAGCTGTTAATGTAAAACTTTACTTAGTGGTTCAGGCTGAGTGTGATACCTGGTTCAGACTTTGCTGCAGGGGTGCTGGAAGGTAGGTGTTGTTGTTTTGTTGAAGTTCAGACTTTTATTTGTCTATTGGAAACATCTCTAGTTCAAACTGTAGTTTTCCAAAAGTCTGCTTGACAGAGAAATTTGTTGGTGTGATAGATTCATTGCAAATGGGATCGTTATAGAAGGAGTGTGCTTTATTGGCAAAGGCAAAGCTCTTACAAAACCTTGTTTTGTCTGAGTCACTGTTGTCACCAGATAAGGAATGTGTTTGGATAGGATCCTTCAGCTGGAGTCCTTGGGCAAAAAGAAATAATATCAAGCCTGTTGACATTTGGAAAAGGTGGTCTAAATTATTAAATTAGAGATAACAAATTGATGAATAATTGTATATCCTAAAACCCTGTACAAACTTGTAGTGAAGATGTTCATGTTTTCCAGTTGTTCATTCATGTCAGAAACATGCTGAAAGAGCTGGTATAACATGCTCACTATGAGACATATTCCTAGCTTTCCGTTGTCAACTGTTTGCAATAGTTGAGGTTTTGTTTAGACAATCGTTTTATTTAAAACTATTTTTTTTACTGATTTGTTGGTTTTAAACCGAGCAGCTTGGAAGGGGGAAAAGCCTGACAGTTGCTGCAAAAAATGCCTTTAATTCGATAAGAAAGGGAAATACCTGAAAATAGAATAAAGTTGTTAAAACTTTGTCTTATCAAATACTTTTGTTTTACTTTAAATTTTTCAAAATATTTTGAGACAAACTCCCATCATTTCTACCTCAGTGTTATCTGATATCCTTGTAGGTATGTCTGTTAAATTCCTTTCTATACTGTCTATTTTGCTGCATATTAGTCAGGCCATTGTCTACTACCAAGGGTATATTTTTAACAGAAAAAATAATATGGACATAATTAAAGACATTGCACTTCAGTGTAGGATGTTGGAGAGAAATTGCTTTCATAGACTATTTACTTTAAAGTTGTTCTCACATTTTGCTATGGAACCTGGTTAAACTTGTCCCATAGTAAGATGTGAAACAGTATATTAACAAGATGTTTGGCCTGATTCTGTAATTATGCAGAGGTCAGGAATTCTTCGGCAGCAGCATGTATGAATTAAAATATTACGTAAGAAGGATTTATTTTTGGTTTCATTTGGGTGGTTAAAACGATCTACTGTAATACAGAATGCATTATTTTTCCCAGTAGTTCTGTTTCTGGTTACTGAGAAATAGCTTATTTTCTTTCCTGCTTTTCTGGAAGATTTGTGAGTTGGTATTGGGATAAGAATATCATTGTTTCTTTGGGTGTATCACCTCGGTTTCACCTCTCCCAAGTTTTAGTGGTAATCCTTGGGAATGAAAAAATGGAATAAGCATCTTGTTACAGTAAAAAGCTTTTTAATAGTAAGCAACTGCTTAATAAGTTCCCATGCATGAAGACTGAAGATGGACAAATTTTAACTAGACTAAAATGCAGTTTGTAAAAGAATCAAACTTTATTTATTTTAGTTCTCCTGCTGTTGCAATCTTTCATACAAGGTTTTTGTTTAGTTAGTTTGTTTGTTTGTTTTTTGAAGCGGTCAGAGCAGTGAATTGAGTGCAGTAGCTCAGAATAATAACTTTTAATAATCTCTTAGAGCCTTAAATATAATTAGGTTACCATCCAGTGTGACTAACAGCTAACACTAAGCTAAAATGGCAGAACTTAGGTTAGACTTGTGAAGTCTGTTAAAAACTTGTTTATATTCCCATAAAATCTACAGAAAATTTCAGTGTTGGTAGCTCAAGACTGTAAGCGCATGACCTCTTCAAGGGATTGTACATACTGAAAGTAATGTCTACACCTGAAATGAAACCTTACTTCTGATCTCATTTCTTGCAGAATCTGCAGCAATCGAGGAGTCACACTGTGTTCAAGTTCAGAAGTGCTTTACACATGAACTCTACTGGCTCTCTAGCTGATTCTGCCCTGTCACCACCTCAACAGGTAGAGTGCTTTTGTGCCTGAGCCATGCAGTAAGTGTAGCTGTTCCTCGTGTGATTGTCCTGTGTCCGTGTGTGGCCAAAGGCACATTGAGGTCTTTGGGTTTCTTCTCTGGGAAATCTGTCAAGGAAGCAGGAATGCATGGCAGATCTGTCACAAAAGTACTCTAAAGAAAAGCCTGGTAGTTTTGCTTTTGATTTTTAGCACTCTTTTAACTGAGTTTAACAGGGATGGAAGAAAGTGTTCTGTCATTTCATCAGAGCTTCTGTTCTAAAATGTAACAAAGCCAGACAGGTAGGGCATCAGTGGAGGGTCCACTTCAATCAAAGCAGCATTTTGCTTTGGCTCTTTTCCCCTTGAATTTTTTTTTTTTTTTTTGGCTGCAGTGATTTGGGAGGAAATAATTTCACTATATTCTCTGCATGGTAGGAAGATGGTTTGCCACTAGAAAGAAAGGATATTTGGGGCAGGGGCAGACAGGGAAAAATCTTATTTATAAGGTTGGCATAAAAAAGATTGCAATTCGCTGTGATTCTAGAGTTCATTGTTTCTGCTGTAGTTAGAGGCTTATCTTTTTTGGTCTGGTTTGTTTGTAAGGTGGATAGGTAACTTTGATTTATGTTTAAAAAAGCAGTTAGTATATATTCCTTCGATGTTAGACCACTGATAAAACTAGAATCTTTCCAGAAGTATGTGTCCCCGAGAGGGGTTTTTTTTTGCAGTAAAAAGCCATGTTTTAGTGTAACCTTTTTCTGTCTCTGTTGTGTTAATACATAATATTAGCTGTAGTCTATGATGGTAATGGTTGAAGTAGCGTCCTGCTTATGTAGTAGTTTGGGCTCCTAGTCATAGGAGCTCTTTTCATGTTTTCAGTGATTAACAATAAATTTATGTAAACTCGTTCTAGTATGTTCAGTATGTGCAGTCACTACCAGCCAGGGCAGATGCTCTCGTCTTTGTTGTGGATGAATTTATGTTTGAGAATGCAGTGAACACTCATCCATCCAACTGTTTTGAATATAGTTTTAGCTTCCGTGGTCTACCTTGTTGTAACAGAAATTAGAGTTGTCCTGATGAACTTAGGGGTAGGGGGTGGTCATTAGTATTGTGTAAGGTTGAGAAATTATTTGGTGTCTGAAAGAGGAGCTCCTGACAAAAACGTGGGAAAATGATGGAAGATATTCAGCTGTCACTTCTGATGCCTTGGACTGGCTACCTCAAACAGAAGCTAGACAGAGAATAAAATGACAATTTATTAAAGGCCTTTAACAGATACACCTTGGGCAGTGCAGGAGCCTCACAGAGGCTATACCCATGGATGGTCACCAGTTTTTTGGGCACATACAAGTTCAGCCAATTTGCATATCAGGGCTTAATTGTACAATTACAGCTTCAGGTAATGAAGTCACACTCCCCTAGTTTGCTCCCCCACAATTTATTTTGTTTATACTTTTCAGGCCTGAGGTTGAGATGATCACCTTGGTTCTCAGGCCTGTAAGGATTGTTTTGTCAGGCCAAACTGTGATGAGAGCTTACTAATACTCTGTATGAAGTTCAGAGTTATACATTAATGCAGTACAGGATCTGAAAAATATAAGAGCTAAAACTTCACTTCTGCAGTGCCCAAAACAAAAGGGAATTTTTTAGTATGGTTTACATGTATTTAATTGTGGATGAATTTGGATGCTCCTGGGAGTTTAAACCTGTAGTACAGCTTGTGTTTCTCTAGTCTTCTACTTCCTTGAAGCAGTAATTCAAGAACCTGTTGGTCTAATCAGTTGAATTTGATAGAAGAGTCTTAAAGGTAGTTGAGCTTCATAGGTTGGATGAATCATAAGGGGCTGTGTAATGGAGGGTTCCAATAGCAGTAGTGGTTGCTGTGATTTCCTGTCTTATTGGCCCCAAAGTATTAATATAGGAGAGAGTGAGCAAGCAGGCTTTGGGTTTGATAATACTAAGTACAGTTTTTGTGGTATAGAAGAAAGTGAGAGCTTGCACTTGCAGCTGAAGCATTGTGTGTGTCTGAAATCCTTATTATGCTATTTTAATGTTTGTGTTACAACAGCAACTGGAAATCACGTGGCTGTAGCAGCTGGAATTTTAATCCTTTTAATTATGACAGATTTTCAAAGCATGTTCTGGCTGATTTAGTCAGCTGACTGTATAGTATGTACAATAACATCAAGTGATGGCACAAATTCTGAGAGCAGTGGTCACCTCACTGGAACGGGATGTATTTTTAGGTTTCTCTGCTAGTAACAGTCAAGTGTATGTACTTCAGCACCCTGAACTGAAGGAACTGAAGCTGGTTGCTGACACTACATTATCAGAAAAGGACAGCTGTTTGTTCTTGCTGTAGTCATTGATCTGACACTCTTCTTCTGACCATATTGTGACAAGGAACACAGTGGGATATAATTCTATAAATATTGGGTTTTTAACAACAGGTATATTTCTTTATGTCAGCAATGACCTTCTTTGTTAGCCCTTTCAGTATGCTGTATTAGAGGAAATAAAAGGACTTGTTACCTCCAGGGAGAATTTTCTCTATCTCCCCTTTACCCAGCAGGTTCTTTCTTTACAAAGCAGTATTTGGGAAGAGGGTGGTTCTTGTTCTCAGTATAGTACTAATGATATATTGGTCGAGGTTCTGTAACAGGAAATTATTCATATGTGAATGCTCTTAATCTATGAATAAAAGAGGTGCTAAGTTCTGTGGTTTAAAAAGTTAGCTTACAAAATAGAGTGAGTCATGGTCATTTGCTGATTAATCAGTGTGCTAATTCTTGAGGTGTTATCTATTTATTTTACCAGTTTGATAGGGTCATTTTTTTTTTCTCCTTTGGACTTAATTTGCAATTGAAGAATTGAATTATATCAGAAGCCTAAAGTAGTTCAAGCAGTCCAGGAACTCATGACTACCCAAAACAGCTGTTGAATTTGAAGCTCAAGTATTAAAATTAAAAATGCATAAAAGAACATTTAATATATTCAAAGAGACTTTGTAGTAACTGTTAAATAAAATGCAACATTCTGACTAAATTGAAATTTTGTAGGAGGTGCTGAGGAGTTAAGGCTTGTAAGCAGAACGCAGAATTTTAGTGACTGTTCTGCTGATGGTCTACTGATGTCTGAAGATATTTTAAATTATATGTTTAGAAAATGAGCCAAAAAAATTGAATTTTAAGATAAATGGCAACTAATACCAGGCTTCTTGGTAACCAGTAAAATTCTTATTTATAGAAACTGAGAGACGTTACTTCAACTGTTTAATTGATTTTGTACATAACTGTTTCTCGATAAAACCAACCTGAAGCATCTGTAATAGAGTAAATTTACTTCTAGCTATTGGTATGACTTTGTCTTTTAGTGTCAGCTTTGGCTTTGTCTGTTAGTGATAACTGATGTTTTTGCGAGATTTTGTTTCCTTCTTTTGGAAGGTCATTTGCTTATATAAAGTTTTGATGAATATTAGCTTATGAGTGAAAGGAATTCAGGAGCCTGAGAAAAGCCAGTATCATTGTGCAACTCAGGTTTCACAATCTGACTTCTATAGACCAAGATAGTGTGCTGGGGAGGAGGATGTTTTACTGTCTTAATAGAATGTTCTGTGTAAGCTCAGGCTATTTAAAGATACTATTTAATGATGGTTGACTAATTTAGGGTATGTCTCCAGAAACGGTGCAGGCTCAGTGTGACTGTGTTCTGAGCTGCTACATGTGGGCCAGCTTTGGCCTAGAAGCAGCAGAAGCACACTGCTGGCTTAGCAGTGTGTGCTGTTTTTCCAGCATAATTGACATGTGTCCCCTTTCTGGGTTAAGTGAAGGTGGCTTATCTGCCTTGCCCAAAATCAGTAAAATTTTGGCCCAGATTGCTGTCATGCGACACATCTTGACAAGGTCTGATGGTGTTGATGTGAAATTCCCCACTGAAGTCCCGGTGTCGCAGTCAGTATGGAATGGGCTACAGGCAGCCATGAGGGTCTGGAAAGGACGGGTGTCTGCGCCCGCTGCACACGCCAGGCTGTGCCCAGTGCGGAGCCTTGTGGCGGCAGCTCGCAGGGCAGCCCAGGCCTGCCCCTCGCTGCTGTGGAACACACCTGCTCCTGTGGCTGTCCTGTGAGTCTTGACAGCACTGCCCCAGGGCTGCTGTCACTGTGTGCCCAGCTTTTCCACCCTGTGGGAAAGGGCATTGGCAGCTCATGGCATGAATGCCCTCTTTTCACCTGGGGTACTGTCAAGTGGATGGTGAAGCTGCTCGATAGGGTGAGAGCATCCATAATACTCACAGTGAAGCAGAGATCATCTTGGGTACCCTCATGGGCAGGTGAGACCTGTGCAGCTGAGCCCAGTCAGCAACACTCTGTCCCATCATAAGAGAGTTACAGGTACTCGTGCCCTGAACACACCCACATGCTGCTCTCCCAGTGGCTCACTTCTGGCCAGCTTGAAGTGATCAGATTGTTGCTTTATGGGAGCAGGACTTGGTTTAGATAGATGAAACAGGGGCTGGGCTCTCTAAAGGCCCTGGCATTATAAACTAACAATTGTCTTTTTCAGTGCAATTTCCATTTTGTCTTATGCACTTTAAAAGACACACATAACCTGAGAGCTTCCTTTTGATCTCTGTTCACCAGTTAACTTGAGGAGAAGTAATTTGGTTTCAGTATTGATGGAGGTTTTTGAGATTTTCTAGCAACAGGCCACATTATTTGGCAAGAATTACTCAGGAGAGGGCTTTGTTGGAAGAACTAAAACTATCTTCAGAGAAGTCAAATAATTTTTTCATTATTTACTGAACATGTTTAATCTCTTTGTAGTAGATGCTATCTGACTTGATTTGCAAGTCAAAAGCAGGTTGTGTGCCCGAGGTGTTTGCAAAAATTTGGAACAAGTCAGTCACTGTGTCCTATGACTGATATGCTTGACAATTTATTTGAAACTTACTGTTACTCAGTATATAAATGCTAAGGTATGGTGGGGGGAATTCAGCTGTGTTTTGCCTGCTAAGTGTAGCACATACGCCTTTTTGTTAAAAGTGTTCAGGAGAGTGGGTGGCTAAAATATTTAAGTTATCCAAATTACGACGCATGGGGGGATGAGGACTGATTGCTACTTAAAGTTGGCATGAATTTCAAAGCATTATAAAAGAATACAAGTGAGCGAAGTGTTACATATATTTTTAAATGCTTTAAGTTATTTAAGGTGGAGTGTCTAAAATGCACTTTTGTTTCCTTTTACATTCAGTTTCAAGAGAAACAGTTTGCTTTTTATAGTTTAGAGTAATTTTAATTTAAGAAGGCTTAATGCATTAAACCTGAAGTGTTTAGTTTAAAGACAATGCCTGAGAGCACTTGTTAGCAGAATAAGGAACCATTTTTATTAATCTTAAATTCTTTGAGCATTTTATTTCTCAAGAAAATTGCTGGGGGGAGTAAGCAAAAGACGGAATGAGCAATGTATTTTTGAAACAATATTTTTTGAGATTTGGCTCTGTGCAAGTCATTCACTGATACCTCTGAACTTTAATCTGTACTGATATCACTTCTGAGAGGGAGTTTATAAGACCGTAGGGGAGAGCTTGGTAGCATGTGTGGGTCTGCACTCAGCTGGACAGCAGTTCCAGACTTTCTCAAAGTATGATTCAAAGACAAAAAGTTTACTCTTCTTTTTTTTTTCCTTTGTTTTTTTTATTTTTGTTTCTACAACAATTGAATTTTTTGTTGGTGTCAATGTATTGTTGTAGATTGCACCATTGATGTATATGTATTTTGATTTTATTGCTGTTTGGCCTTGTTATGCAGAATTGTTGGTATCCTTATGCCTTGAATTCCTGGTATTGTGACCAGAGTGGCAATGGGCTTCATAGAAAAATTACCTTTTGTGGGTTGAAGTGGACATAGGCAACTAAAGTTCTATGTAAATGTTTTCAGTGAAACAAAAGGACTTATTTAATATGTAGTGTAATAATGTAGTATTATTTGCTACCCTTGTACAACAACTACTGTAGATAATAAAGGGAAGGGCTGTAGGGTTTAGATGAAGAAAAAGTGAAGAGCTGTTGTAAAGGACTGCAGTCTGTCAGAAGCAGGGAGTGGGGAGAGAATGTGACATGGCATGGAATTGAGATGCTCACTGAAGGCTGCAGATTGCCTTAAGCAGCATGCAAGAAGAGGGTGCCAGCAGCTTTAGGTGGGAGCAGGCAGCCTCTGTTTAATTTAGAGAATTGGACATGAGGATGAATCTGGTTTCCTTTATTTTGTTTCTGTGCAATTTTATAATTTATAATTATTGTTGGCTACAAGTAATTGGTTATATAGTTAGTCAAAGGTTATGCTTTATTTTTCATGGAATGATCTTTTTGCAGTGAGCAGGGAAAAGAGGCTATTCCACAGTGAAGGATTTTACAACATTGTTACTTAAGTTGCATATATTAGCACTGGTAAATAAATGCATAGACTATGTTCTGGGCTCTGATACAAATATGTATTTTTATTTTTCAGCTTAACTTTTAAGCACCGTTTCTTTGAAATAAGATGTTACTTGTTTTCTTAAAATGTCTACTGATCAATAGTAGCTAGTAAATATTAACTAGTAAATATTAACAATATTAACAACAGTCTTCTGTTGTCTCCTCTTTACTCAGAGTTGGATTTACAGTCATGGAGGAACATCAGCAACACTTACACTGTGTGAACTGTGTCAGCCGTCGTTGTATGACCAGACCAGAGCCGGGCATTTCCTGTGATTTGATTGGCTGCCCCTTGGTTTGTGGAGCAGTTTTTCACTCATGTAAAGCTGAGGAACATCGCATGTTATGTCCCCTTGAAAGAGTGCCTTGTTTGAATAGTGGCTTTGGATGTCCCTTCATAGTAGCCCGAAATAAAATTGCTGATCATCTAGAAGTTTGTCCTGCAAGTGTGGTATGTTGTACCATGGAGTGGAATAGATGGCCAGTCAGTTATGCTGACCGAAAATCTTACGAAAACCTGAGTAAAGATGTTGATGAAGTGGAGCAGCTAGATATGGCTTTAGCTCTTCAAGACCAGCGCATGTTATTAGAATCACTTAAAGTAGCAACTATGATGTCAAAAGCAGGTGATCAAATACCAGCATCCAGAGAGCAAACCTCTGTCAAATCAAGTGCCCCTGATACAGTGCATACCAATGGTTTGATGCCTGTAGATGAAGAGTCCTATGGTGCACTTTATCAAGCTACTGTAGAAACAACGAGGAGTTTAGCTGCTGCTCTGGATATCCTGAACACTGCTACAAGGGACATTGGTATGTTAAGTTCAAACCACTGCATTTCACCGCATGAAATAAAAGAAGATCCCAGGATTAAAGAACAAGCTTCTAGTGGCATTATTCAGGATAAAAAGTCTGACTCTGAAAATCCAGATGAAGATGTAGGAGCGGTTGGGGGAATTAACTTTGATAGCGTGAGTCCAAATTCACAAACAGAGCAAAATGGTTCTTGTGATATTTGTTATGATGTAGTGCAAAACCATGACTTAAATCTAAACCTCAGTAACTCCTCTCTTTTGTGTAATGGCTTTCATGTAGAAAATGAATGTTCAAAGGTGGACCACAGTGAAGATCTTGGTGTATCAAATCCAAAACCGTCCAGTGTAGCAAATGGTGAATGTACTACATCTCATGAGGATGAAGCATTACAGTCTTGCAGCTCCTGCCCTGTAACAGCACAAGTTGAAGTAACACCAGCTGATCACTTAGTTAATGGCAATGCTAGTCATGTACTACTTCCCCATAATGCTAATGAAGAAGAAATGTTAGAGAGACAAGTAGAGCAAGAAAGACTGAGAAACATAGATGCATTTTCACTTTTACGGCATCGATCGTACAGATTCCTTGTTAACCATTATTGGTCAACACCAAAAGAAGACAAAGCTGTTGATACATCAGATTTGGAGATAACAGAAGATCCTATGGGTCTTCAAGGAATTGATCTAATCACTGCAGCTCTGTTGTTTTGCCTAGGAGATTCTCCCGGAGGTAGGGGGATATCAGAAAGTCGTGCTGTTGATGTGTATCATGTTGACTTTGGGACCCAAACATTTTCTCTCCCATCTGCTATACTGGCCACAAATACAATGGTGGGGGAAATAGCTTCAGCTTCTGCATGTGATCATGCCAACCCACAGCTCTCAAATCCAAGTCCATTCCAGACCCTTGGGTTGGATTTGGTATTGGAATATGTGGCTAGATACCAAACAAAACAGCGTTCAATGTTTACATTTGTTTGTGGACAGTTGTTTAGAAGGAATGAATTTTCATCACATTTTAAGAATGTGCATGGAGACATTCATGCTGGCCTTAATGGCTGGATGGAGCAGAGGTGTCCTTTAGCATATTATGGGTGCACATATTCTCAACGAAGGTTTTGCCCTTCAACACAAGGGGCAAAAATTATTCATGACCGCCACTTACGGTCATTTGGAGTTCAGCCTTGTATATCCACAGTATTAGTAGAACCAGCAAAAAGCTGCTTAATTGGACTACACAATGACCATCTGAGTAGTCTACCTTTTGAGGTGCTGCAGCATATTGCTAGTTTTCTAGACGGCTTTAGTTTATGTCAGCTTTCAAGAGTGTCACGTTTAATGAGAGATGTGTGTGGAAGCTTACTTCAAGCACGTGGAATGGTGATACTGCTTTGGGAGAAGAGAAAGTGCCCAGAAGGAAGTTCTTGGCAGGTAAAAGAAAAGGTAAGTTAAGTTTTATTATTTTGAAGGTGAAAGGGAAAGTATTACATTGGTCCTGTTTCTGCTTTTTCTCTTAATATTATGCCTGCTACTGCTGGATTTTGGTATAATAACCTTACAAGAAAGAGTTTGTTGTATAGAAAAGGTGAAAATTGCAGAAGATTGTTTCAGTCTTCTCCACACTTGGAGAAATAGAAGTAGTGTCTGTATAGTTTTTGCTGGATATAAGTAAATTAACTTCTGTTATTTCTAGTATTTTAAAGTGTTATAAGATTGCTTCATGATTTGCTTTAAGATCAATAGGCCAGAGAAGTGGGAAACCTGCCTACAAAGTTTGCTTTTCTTGCCTATGTAGTGTTTACAGCAATTTTTTTTTCAAACCTGTTGAGATCGTATCCATTGCCTTGGTACTGAATGCCTCAAATATTGAAACAGTTTAAAACCTTAGGATGACCTTTGTGCAATACAGTTTTTACCATTCTCCCCACCCCAAACTGCAAAGTGTTTGCAGCACTCATTTGGAGCTGCAGAAGTTGCTAAGACACAAACTGTTGTGGCTGGTCTTTAACTACCTTGTAATTTAACTTCTGATTGTATCTATTTTGTGGACACAAAAAATATTGCCTTTGTTTCTTCCCAGTGTCCAGAGTTGTCTTAGAGTCTGAATCAGCCTGGGACGAACAATACTGAGTTCCGTATCGTGTATTTTTATCATGTTGATTTTTAGTATAAGGTTTTGACAGCATTACCTGAAAGTTCTATAGCACAAGGGTGTAACTTTCTGCTCTGAGTTCAAGTATCTTAAAACACTGTGAGCCTAAGTGCAGCTTATTTCCTAGGTTTGGCGCTTCAGTACGGCCTTTTGTACTGTGAATGAGTGGAAGTTTGCTGACATCGTGAGCATGGCTGACCACTTGAAGAAGTGTAGCTACAACGCTGTGGAGAGAAGAGAGGAGGCTGTGCCACTGCCATGCATGTGTGTGACACGAGAGCTCACCAAGGAGGGACGGTCACTGCGCTCTGTTCTGAAACCAGTACTTTAAGTACTGCAGCCACTCCAATTGCACATACACTCAAGCACCTGATATAACCTCGGTAATATTATGAGACACTTTATTAATGTACTAAAGATACTTTCTAGCTAAATCTACTCTGTCACTGTGTATATAAGGTTTGAAGTGACATTTATTTTTTATAATACTGTTTAGCTGGAAAGTAATGAAAGTTGCCTTAACGTTTGAAAAATTCGGAACTTGCTGGACAGGGTAGTTTTATCTAACTTATGTAATTTAAGAACAAAATCCTAAGGTGTGTTTTCTGATTCACTGGTGCCCATGTAGCTGTTGACTGATAACATTTCAAAAATGGCCTCTAAATGGTATCCACATTTGGATAGGAAACACTGAATTGTAGTGAGAGAAAAGTCCTGTCCAAATCCTGTACCTTCTGTGTCTGTTTTTTTTGGGGGTTTTTTTGTGTTTTGTTTTTTTTTACAAATTATAATCCAAATATTTGAAAGATAAGGAAGAATTCAAAACTTTATAATAGATGTCTCAAACACAGCTTTTAAGCACATTTTTTTCTCATGAAATCAGTGTTCTACTGCTCTTCCTAGTTAACAGGTGATCTAGGATCAGCTTTTTTTAAAAAGAAAGGTTTTTTTTGTAATGATCTAAGTGAACTCAGATTTACAGCAGCTTAATTTTTAGTACAACTTTTTTTTGACACATCAACAATTGCTATTTTTTCTTCTGAACTCTTTAACAATTGTTTTACTTCTGGGAGCAAAACTTCTAGAGCTAAAACCATGGAATACTAGTTTTTACTCTCACACCTAAAATGATATCAATGTCAAATGTTCAGAACATTTTTCCTTGTCCTGCAGTTGGCTGAGGGTTAAATTGCTTGAGCAGTCAGAAATTCAAAGTTTGTGACAAACAGTTACGAATTTATAGTACAGCTAATGAAAGGGCTTTACTTGTTCTGTGGTATTGTGACATGTATTGTCTCCTTTTCTGTTAATTAGTCTATAAAAATGCTGCTTTTTTAAGGAGCATTTTAAATTACTGGTATGTATAGCAAATGTATCATCTTCATAAGATGAGACATGATTTGTTAATTGCATAAGGCATATCAGAAACGTTACGTTAATCCACATTTGTTAAACCAATAACTCCAATTTGCTTCCAGTCTTCCATAAGAAAAGATCTTACAAAGTGTTTGTGAACAGAGAATACATGCTATGAAAAATGGCCTGGTACAGCAAAACTTTAATAACTTGAGCTGACTTTCCAACTTGTTTGTATTACTGTCAGTGTCTCTAGCCTGTTGCACTTAGCAACTGTGCCACAAAACTAAAACAGAAACAGACCAGAGCTCGGAACAATGAAATACAGTGTGTATTTCCATTATAGGGAAAAAAAAAAAAAAGATTAGTAAAGAGGAGATGTTTACAAAAATGGCTAAATTTATTACTTGTAATTTCTGTACCGGACACTTGCTTATGGCTAATCTGGCTGCAGTTCACAGCTTTGGTATCTGTGCATTTCCCGTTCTGGATTCAGTCCAGCTAAACATTCACTGCCTTTTTTTTTCTATTCAGAGTGCTACAGGTGCCCAGAAAAAAAAAAAAAACAACAAAAAAAAACCACCCAAAAAGAAACCTAGTTCTTCAGTGCCATGAGTTGAAATTATAAGAACTCAAATAGAAGTTTTGCTTCTTCAAATTGCATGTTCTTATTCCCCAACTTCTCTTCTTTGTTGTGTAAAGAGAAGAAAGGAGTAAACCCTCTACAGAAGTTACATTCACAGTAATTCTTAGCTGTTACCACAGTTATCTGGAAAGGAGCATCTAGATTCAGGTACAGATCTGACTATACCAACTGGGTTTTAGGTAGGAATCTTACACCCCCAGCCTGGTTCTTCAAATGTATTGAAATGCTCATTACCCACAAATTCTTCAGTACTAGGCAGGAGACGACTTTCATCAGTTCTTGTCTTTCAGCTCCAATGGCTCCATGCTGCTGCTCTCCAGTGTTTAAAAGTAGTTGTGTGACTGGAAGGATCCTGAAAGTTGAGGAGATAATGCTTGCATTTATGGCTAAATCTACTTCAAAACATCTGTCTTGGGTTACTGGTATTTTTTAGTGAGCATTGTGGTGGTTTTGGTACTCTGCATTCTTTGTAAATTCCCAGAACCCTGATAAGTATGGTAGACAGGCACGTGTCTTGGTGCTTATGGAAAGGAGGATGTTCAGGTAGAGGAACTGGTGTTAGAACCTTGCTTGTAGCACAGTGCAGAATTGCATTTAAAGTATCATCAGTTGTTGATCTATTAAAATGAATTTTTAAAGTACTCTTTTTAAGAAGTAACACTATTTCTCAATACATGCACTTTTATTTTCAAATGTAGATACAGGCTTTTTTGTTAAATTAGTTTATTTTTTATGAGAATCCAGAGCTATTAAAATATCAATGTTGTAAGCAACATATCTGCCTTGTAAACTGCTCCAAATGCAGAAATACAGTATACTTAGGATAAAACTTTTTTTTTACACTGCTATGCAGTTTGTAAAACATCTATGGTGTATAGTCAGTCTGTTAAAATGTGACCTGTTCACATTTGCCCTTGAATTTTAAAAATGTCGTATCCCTTTCCTGGTACATGTTCCATACAGCATATATAGACAGCTGTTCCAGACTTTGTTTTACTTGATACCACATTGCTACTTTGTTTAAAATATTACATTTTCAATCATTATGCAATTTTTTTTCAATGTCTGTTGAAATCTTAATAAAACTTTTGGAGTTTCTCTTTTAGTATGATTGTATTTTCTTTAAAGCTCATCCCCAGCCTTTGGGTGTTCAAGCATGGTGCTCAGTTCCTGCCTATAGGATTCCAGTAAGTACTCCAAAAGTAAAGTTACATACGGGAAACTATTTCCAAACATTCAAACATAATTTGGAAATTATACAAATTTCAGTATGATGATTGGTCATTCATTTTCAGATTATCTACTCATTTATATTGCTTTGGTGTATTTTGCAGCATAGATTCCTTTCCACAATTAAGGATTTGAGTTCCTAACATTGAAGACACATATTGTAGCTTGTGGGTTTGTTCTAACTGCTTTTTCTGAATAATAAATCAGAAGGATTATCAATATGATATGCTGCTGGTTTGCAAAGAACATTTTCAGTGTGTTCTGTGAGTAAAGCTTCTTCTAAAAGTTGTTGGTTAGAATAATACAGAAACAAAAATTTAGAGTGTTTAGATAATGGTTGTATTTCAGACTGCTTATGGAATGGCAAAATAAAAAACATCATTAAATAGAGGACTGCTCAGAAATTGATGTTTTGCCCTGACATTTACTAACACCGGCATACTAATAGTCTTTACAAATAAAAATGGTACCCATACTGCACTAAGTTCAATCTTAAAAACTTGTGACTATTTCACTTTTTAGACAGACTACATTTTGGTTTTCTCTCTCCATAACTGGATTAGATATTCTGCTGTGTAAGGAAATATTTTTCTTTAACTTTCTTGATGCTTAAAGTATTGTAGGGGATTTGCCTGTGTTTTCGATTGTTTTTCTGAGATTACTACTGCTAAACTTCCGTGCTGCGTGTAATTTTCTAAAATGAGATTTAAGTTCAGTGGAAGTTCAATGCCTGCTGTAGTACCACATTTAAATTCCTTTAGTCAGAATGTCTGTTCAGGCAGCTTTGATCATCTTCAGATGAGCAGAACCTAGCAGTTGTTTACAGCACTGAGTAAAAAGTAGTAATCAGATAGGATTAATAAAAAGTTATGGCATGTAAAGCAGAGCTTGAAGAATGCGAGTCTCATACTGTGACTTTTTGGCATGTGGTGAATATTGAAGCAATAATACAAATTGGAGAGGGAAACTGAATGAAGAGATAGAAGAACTCAGGCATTGAGTCCCAGCATATACAGACTCTTCTGAGAGACTGTGTGAGAATGCTGTGAGTTTGACTTGTACATACTGCAGCTGTGCTTCAGTGGCAATTTATTGGTTTTCCCATAATAGCAGGAGCTATCCTGCTGCTACTTGTGCTTTAATGTGCTTTACTTGTAAACTGTCTCCAAGTACTGCTTGCAGTCCTGAATCAAATATTAGTTAAGCTGAATGCAGTTGTCACTACTGAATGCAAGATACGTATTTGATGTGGATTCTACAGCTGATGGTATCAGAGGCAGTATTTGGTAAGACTGATAGAAAAGTAAGGTCCTTCAGAGACAGAGGATCCATCTGCTTGGTTTTTATTGGCATTTTCCAGAAAAAGAGACCAAAAATGTTTTAGGGAATGTGAGGAGTAAGACTGATAGCATTCAGTATAGCTCACTAATGACCTGGTAGTCAAGTAAACATTATTAATCATCATTAGATGCAGTATGATGGCAAAAGTCCAGACCTCTACCATTTTGACAGACTAAATTCTGTGACACAGGCAGCACTAGATAGACAGCCTCCTTACACCCTCAGATAATAGGAACACAACATATACAGAGTTTAACTGCAAAATATAGGAAGGCTAGAATTTTCATTAGGGCTAGATTTGTATAGTGAATTAGGAAAATGTGATTTCTGCCTTGATGATTTCAGTGTTCTGGTTCTTAGTTTTGTCCTAAACTGGGCTGACATTTAGATATTTATCTAAATAGTAAAATGAACAAGCTGCAGGGAAACAGTAGCAAAAGATGACATGAGTTTGCAAAGTTGTTTCAGTTACATAATATCATAATGTTGTATTGAACCGAGAATTTTACAAGGTGTTAAAGAAAGGAACAGAAAAAATATATTGATAGATGCTTTTCATTTAACATTTGCCTTTTTTTTCAACCTAATCTATGTTTTCAAGTATGTAACAGCAGAGCTACCTTCAAGTTTATTGTGATTTAAATAGAGGCAATTGTGCTAGTAAAATGAAAGTTGGGTTCCATTAGTATTCACAGCACAGGGGTAGGCTGCAGGACAAAACTAATCAGATTATGTGACTGGTTAACAAATGAACAATCAATGACCTGGTATGAACCTACACTGGACTTTGTTCAGAAGTGTTACTGTTTGGTTGTTATGTATTATGTAATCATCTGAATATTGTTTCCGTTTTAGTATTTTAATTATATAGGTGTGTTCCATGTGTGATTCCAGAGGCCTTTGCAGAAAACAGGAAGTAGTGTGCTGCTTAAAGAGATTTGAACCTTGGTTAAGGTAAGGTATTAGTGCTATGAACTGTGACAGCTGTTTATGAGCATCAGCTGTTCAGAGTTTCACGTCATTGTGTATTTGAAGAGGAAGGGATGGCTGGATGTCGTGTTGCCTAAGCAAGGTGGCTTTACTTACAAGCAGGATGCTTATAAGGTACAGCGCCAGGCATATTTTTTTTTTTATATACAGGTGGCTAGCATATTCTTGAATTAACAATGCAGTAAGAC
Organism: Chloebia gouldiae; assembly: GCA_003676055.1. Taxonomy (NCBI): domain Eukaryota; kingdom Metazoa; phylum Chordata; class Aves; order Passeriformes; family Passeridae; genus Chloebia; species Chloebia gouldiae. Next base: position 60,325,478 of record QUSF01000002.1, on the reverse strand, counting down.
TACCAGGTAGATGGGATTGCATACAACAAAAATTGCTTCCATACTTTGTGATAAAACAGACTCTATCCAAGTGACCTGCATCTTTGACATCAGTTTAATGGAGTTTTAACTTGTAATCATATTTTTCAGCTGATGGCCTTTTGGATACACACAGAAGTCTTTATATTAAAGGTTAGAACAAAATCAACCAAGAAAAAGACCCCACACCAAAAAGAAACCTACCCCAACAACTGGAAAAATCCTCAGTGATATATTTTTTTTAATGTATTAACTGTTGATTAATGGTTGTTAGGAGAACCTGGGAAGTAAATAGAAAACTCACTTTCTATTTTTTGTTCAAATAAAATCTGCATGTAGATAAGCAAGTGCATCTTTTTAATGAAAACCAAAGCCAAAACAAAACACATTTACAAAAGCTGTATGATTGGCAATGTGACTTTTCTACTGTCCTTTTGATCTTCAGGTGAAACTTTAATGATCCCAGATTTGCTAATTTTACCATCCAGAGGGAGGAAGCTCTGTGAGAAGAGACTGGACATTTAAGATACAGTGAAAAACATTATGTAGCAGCTGTGAGAGAAGAGTGAGAAACTCATGAGTGAAACAGTCCTGCAGACAAAAGGGTTAGGGGCAGGAAGTCCCTGATGCAGGAACAGAGATTCCCCTGCAACCTGTGGAAAAGACCATGGTAACTCAGGTCATTCCTCTAGCTCATGAAGGACTGCAGAGGAACAGGTATCAGCTCTGCAGCCAGTGAAGGACCAGTGGGGTGCAGGTGGGTCTACTTTGAGGGGAGCTGCAGTCTGTAGAAAGCTCCCACAGGAGACGGCTTCTGGCAAGAGATTTCACCCATGGAAGGGGGTCTATGCAGGAGCAGGTTTTATGGCTATTACATTAACTAGTCCCAGAATAACACACAGAAACCTGTGCAAATTAGTTACCTTGTGTAGAGGTGTGGTAAATAAGGTTGGCCAGAATATCCATAGATGAAATAAAATGTAAGTAAGAAATCATTGAAATAAGTGAAGAATCTGGAGTAATTTGTATTTTTGACAGTTAAGGTAAATCATAACTGGTCTTTAATTTTGTTCTGACCACACATATGCTCTCAGCAAAAGTGGGTTTAAAAACCACTGCTCTAAAGGTAGGGCACAGCCTGCCTTTGGAGCATTCTGTTTGAACTTTAAGCCATTCTTGGTTGACAGCAATTGAACAACTAATTGTTAACTATGGTACTTAGTGAGAACACACAAAGTGAATGAATATTCCCTGGCAGCTGTGGTGACCTAGCAGAGCTTGGGGAAAGCTTAACAAGTGGCCAACTGGTGCATGCCATGTGACATCAGATCTCAAGCTAAGTACCTGATGGTTGTATGAAGATCATATTGGCATCTCTTTAGTCCATATTTTGACCTGGTTAGAGTGACTACTTGCATCCATGGTGGTAAAGTTTTAGAGTTGTGCTCAAGCTGAAACTGCCATGAGGATCGTTATATGGGGACTCGCCCATATAACATGTCTGGGGTTAGCAGTCCCCAGACACATGTGACCACACAGATTTTAATTGCAATTGTTCTCATGAGCTTACCCGTAATGCAACTTGTAAGGGAAAAAAGTCACTATTTATTGTTACATGGACCATATAGATCTAATCACATTTAAATGAAGTGAGATACTAAAGCTATGAGTATAGTAATTCTTTGAAGTGCACGTAGAGTTAATTTTATGCTTAGTTGGATCAATGTGTCAAATGAATTGGTTTGTATCTCCTTGAATTTATGCAGGTAGTAATGTTTGAACAAAGATGTGGTACAGCAAAGCAAATATTAATAAATGTGAAAAAAACCACTCATTTTCTAGTGGTATAGACATAAACCTTACCAGAACTTAGGAAAGACTACCAGTAACTACCAAATGGATTTACTATATACATGACAACTTTTCACAGATTTTGAGTGATTTTGGTCTCAGTAGAACAATCTGAAGTTTGTTGGCTTATATGTTACACATATTCATGGCATAGACATTTGTACATGTTCACATTCTGTCATATGACAACACTGTTACTAAATTCACATAAAGAAGTGTTTGTGGGAAAACGAGAGGATTCATTTGACTTCCATGCAATTTTCAGGCTATTCTGATCCAGGTCACGTGGGTTGCTGCTTAAAATATGTCTCCGTTCTTAACCAAAGTACTAACTTTTCAGGTCTGAAATAACTCCTTCTAGGTAATAGTGTGCTATTCATCCATCACCCTAGTCCACTGCCATGAAACAATTCAGTAGCTTTCCCTTTTATAGGTATCTAGTAGATTACTTGTCCCTAAAGAAAAGGCTGTTATATTTGCAAGCATTTCTGAATGGCAGAGAATTGCAATTTTCAAAAAAAAAAATGTATGTAGTACCCAAATTAGTTGCTGAAGTTCAATAGTCCCCTTTGCATTTTGAGCTGATTGTTTGTGAGCTTTACTGAAATCCACAGAGCTTTGCAAAAAACATGGCTGAGGGAAGCAGTAGAAAAAGCAGTCTCTCTTGGTGTCTGCGTATTTCAGACAGGGAAGAGCTTCTTTGCAATATTTCCTTTTTCCTTAATTTCTGTAGTTTTCTTGGCATTGTTCAAGAACTAATAATACCCCCACTGGCTGTTCCTACTGAGACACTTAATCCACAGTCATAGTAGTGTAAATTATGTATCTAAAAGACCATTTTGCATAGCTTTATAAACAGCTATTTTATTTTCATAAAGTCTTAAGTTAAAACTTCCACCTTTGTTAATACCATGGCTTAAAATAGATGGTCTGAAAGCACAGAAGATTAAATATGTTTCCAGAGGTATATAATCCTTTATGTGGTGATAAAGTCAAAGGAGGGTGTCGATTTATCTGTTACCTCTCAAAAAGTCTTAGCTTTTGACTTCCAAAAAAAGAATGGTTTTGCTAGAGTCACTTTGAATCTTTCTGCTAGCAAATGAAGGCACTGACAGTCAGTGCTTTTTATTTCATGCTTTTTAAATACTAAGAGAGGAAAACCTACCTTGTGACGTTCAGTGTTTAACACAGTTAGAGAACCTCATTTGAGTAAGATTGGTTTAACTTTCCCTACAAAGGTCTGGAGACCAAAATGATATGAATACTGGTTTGTCTCTCCTTAAAAATGTAAAAAGGAAAAGTATTAGAAGGTAGATATAACTGAGTTGCTGCAACACAATATGACACCTTGGCGCAGTTCCTTTTGGAGGCAGTTAACGATGGGCTTAGCTCTTGCAGTGTTAGATCTAAAAAGTCTAAGTCTCATGCTTGTTTGGCATAGGATCCTTCTGGAATCAAATACTGATGTTGCTGTGCTGCAGATGGTTGTTTAGTACAGATATGGACAGGTCTGTGATTGCCACCTCTCTTGCAGTACTTGGCTTTGAGCATGCTGTAGCAAGGATTGTTCCACTGGTCACACATGGCAACAGGCTTGATTTTGTTTTTTTTCATTGATGCTAATAACTTGCCAGACTGTTAACTTCCAACCCACAGGAGGATGGCTGATGGAGACAAACAAGTATCTGCAGTGACTAAAGGAGCATGGAGATCAACATGCAAATATTAAATGGGTCTTTTGTGTTCATAATCACTCTTTAGAAATAGTGTTGAAGAAAGCACTGTCAATTAGTTTACCTTATTTTATATTGATAGAATTTATGTACTTGGAAAGCAGTGTGTGTATAGCTGAAAGCAAGGTTGTTCACAGAAAGCAAAGGTAAGACAAATACTCTGTTATACTTGGAACCCACAGTCAGTATGTCACATAATAGATTTGTATTCTGGTGAGGAGGAACTGTGCAATAATACTGGTTAAATTCACCACACCAGAAGTGATACTCTCAGAATTTCTAATTATGAAAGCAACAGATTGAGTTATCACACCACAGTCTTTGCAAAATGCTGAAGGATAGTTTGTTTGATGTGTCATTTAATGCAGTTCAGGGTAGTGAATGCTAACAATATCATTGATCATAAAGGTAAATTTATTTTATTTGCATATTCATAATTACAGTCAAAGTGAAAATGCAGAGCTTAATTGTTGCTTTCAGTTTAAATCACTTAAAATGTGGATGCTTCCAAAGGAAATCTAATAGTGGCGCATCAAATGCTTCACTGTGCTGCTGCCCCATCAATCCAGACTGGCCATCATGCCAGCTAACAGCTCTATAAGCTTTGCCTTTTCCTCCTTAGAAATATTTTAGCCAGTGGGATAGCTGTATTTGGTAATGTATTTAAATTACTCATAAATATGTGCAGTGTAGAAAACCTCTTCTTTGAATAAGATTATGTTCTTGAGAACTTGGAACATGATCTTCTACTACATGCTACAAAGAATTGTTAGTTGGCTGACAGGAACTCAAAAGTGCTTGAAGTTTGCGTGGAACTAGTTCCAACAATCCCTATATAAATGTATTTTTAAAAACTCCCATTTAATTGTTTTATGGTCAGGAACCTAAAAAGTGAGAGATCAGATCAGGATTTATTCTACGTTTTACAGACATGGAATTTGCTATCAAGCAAAAACTAATTCTGATAATTTAAGAAAATAATTCCACTTAACTGGAATTTGAGGTAATGAGTGTAATACTTGAGAAATATGCATTTTTGCCGAAATTAATTTTGCCTGGTATTAATATATGAATCTGTTATCTTTTCTATTTAGATTTATCTCAGAATAGGAAAGGCATTTGGCAACAATATTTTATATAGCACTAAGCCTTAATGATCTTAGCTTGAGAATTTGTGCTTATAAAGTGCAAATTAGTTAAAGTCTAAAAATAAACTAATAAGGAATCTCTAAAAATTAGATCTCAGTGCTATTTTTCAGTAAACTTAAAACCACTTTAGAGGGCTTAGGTATAAGAAGTTTTGGACCGCTTGCATTATAGTTTAATGCAGTAAGAATAAAAAGTAAGCACCGAGAAAGATAATGTCATTTGAAAATTCAAGTGTTCTTATAGCTGTTCAAGACAATGTATGTGTAATTCAAGTGTAACTACACAGAGAATATTTGAAGTGTGCGCTGTACTTCCAAGGCTGTTGTAATACTGTTGATTAAGATGATGGATCTGGTTTTGGACTGATCTTCAATATCCATTATTCTTTCAAACACGTGAAGAAAAACCAAGTGATCATTTGTTGACTTAGGGGCCAGGTACAGCTCAGCTGTGGTTTCTGTGGCATTACCTTGAGGCTGTGCTAATGAGGAGGCATCTCTGTGAGAGCTTGGGCTCAAGTGGAAACAGGTTACTATGGTACACAGCAACATACACATACCAAATTAAGTAGCAGGAGTCCCCTGTCTATGATCTAGTCTGCAAAGTATGTCATACACATCTCCTGGTTCTTGGCTGCAAGCTGTTGCCATGGCCAGTGTAAGGTTGCTAAGTTGCAGACTGTTTACACTCTCATTCTAGACTGCAATTCCTATTTCCAAGAGTTTCTTTATATCTGGATGAAAGTAGTGTTTGTTTCTTAGCAAGGATTATTTGTGTGCCAGGTAAGGGAATTTAGGGAAGCTTGCCAGAACAGCCAAAATCAAGATTCTTTAAAATAAAGAGATGTGCAGTGGAAAATTTGGTCAACACATGAAACCAGAAAGATAAGCAGCAGTGCATTGTATTGATGCAGTGATACAGCAGCAGATTTGTATATATAAAAAAAAGAGAGTAAGATACTCTATATGCTGTTAAGCATTAAATCTCTGTTTATTAGATTTACTGGTGATATAACTGCTTCTTTTTTGTATGTTGTGGAGCTGTTTGGTATGGATCAGAATGCTTTCTCTTTTTTTTTTTTTTTTTAATTTCTGCTGCCACTTTTCCTAGACCATAAAAATCATGTATTGATCTAAAGATAACTTCTGGATTTGTTTTTTGATCCAGTTTCAGTCTAAGAAAAAGGCTTTAAGTTGTTTTTACTTTTTTAATATAACTGGAAAAATAAATTGATTGGTAGGGTCAGTCACCAGTAAGTTTGATTTGTTGTACTGTGTGGAGCATATAATAACAGCTGAGACTTGTATACTTAAATGAATAATAATTTCTATAATTTCTGTTCCCTTTTGTGATATTGGTCCATGGCTTCAAGGATAATATCCTTCAGTTTGCTTAATTTTTTAAAAAACAAGGAAAGGGAAACCTTTACTGTTCCAAACAGCTTTTGTTCCAAAGCTCTTTAATCATTATGCAGTAAAATGCACAGTAACTTAATTAAGTTAGCTTAATCAATAATAACTTAAGTAATTAGTAAATTACCTAAAATCTAATCAGATTTGTTATCAAGACTTCCATTTTTTAGACTGTTTATTAAATTCCAATCAGTTTTGGAGCTAGAAGCCTATTGCTTAAGCACATTTTGAGAAGGAAGTTCTCTTGTCAAATTTCCTTTCCCATGGTTGCTTTTCTCACCTTTACTTCACATCTAATGCTGTGTGTGACTTCCTGAAATGTTCCTGGTCATACATAAACTAATTGTAATTAAAAGGTCTGCATAATGAAAAGTAAGCAATTAATTTTTTCTTAAACTGGCCCCAGGAGTATAATATACAGGAACTTGCTATCAATCAGTAATTTGCTGGGGATCCCAAGAACACTGAAGCACAGGTACAGGCACAGGTACAGAGGTTGCATTAGACTGGAGTGCAGTTATTAGGATCTGTGAGCACTGGCTTTTGAAAGTGGAAGGATTATTTAAGTCTCCCCAGAAAAAAAGGCAGGCATATTGTTCTACTTAAAACTTAATGTCAGATCATAGCACATAAGTTTTGGGTCAAATTGCATTCTCCTAATTCATGAAATAAAGTTTTGCTATTCCGTACAGTCAGGTATTTGTTTTTACACTGTCTTGTTTCCAAACAGCTGAAACACTTCTTTTTTCCCTTAAGTAGACATTTTAATCAGAAAACTGATATAACATTGGTGGAAATAGGCTGGTTTCAAACATGAAGCTTACAATGAGCTAATATTGTAATGATTACTGCTGCATACTGTTTTTCACTCAAGAAGCTCCAGGTACTTTGATCTCTGAATAACCACTTGGCCTCTCTCATCCCTTTGTGGCAGGCAGAAGGGCCATGTTCCTGCTAGGGCTACCAGAACTCTGGGCTGGTTTGGGTCACAGCATTCCAGTGCAAATGCACCACAGATGACATGGAGCATCCCTCCAAAAATTGTGTGGCTCATTCTGGGCAGGAAAGGAGCCATGTGCTGGACTAGTCTGCAATATTCGTTCATTTCTGGACATTGGTGAGGCTGATAGGACATCCTAAAAGGGCCTCATGCTGAAATATGTTGGGACTTTTTCCAGCTCCCAAGACATGAAGCTGGACAGTATGCAGACAGCTTAACTGGATGTTGAAAAAAGAAACCTACCAGATCAGTTATTCCTGTATGTATTTTTGTGGTGTTTACTGTAATGTTCTTGCATATTTATACTGCCAAGTTACTTCTAAAAACAACAAACTTTTTAAAAAATATGCTACACAAACCCCCATGCAAAATTGGAAACCATCTCCTTTAGTGTCCTATCTATTGTTGCAGAATGATATTCCAACACAATTCCTGAAATGGTCAGTCCTGACAGAACTTCTGTAGTTTAGTCTGCATAAAAGGTTGCTCCTAGCAATAAGCAGCTAAAATAGTTCATGCAGTTATCAGTGCTCTGACACAGCTCAAAACTAAAAATTATGGATAGCAGTGCTTATCTGTTAACAAGTTCTTTAATTCTTAGTCTTCTTTCAGTCTTCAGTCTATAAAGGTATTTACTAGCTGCTGTATTGTCAAATTGGAAATCTTGGTGAGAGCATTAGTTCATAGTTCTATCAGAATTGATATGAGAAGGATAGTTAGAATTCAATTAGAAAGTCTGGGTCCGTAGATTGAGTAGTTTAGAATAATCAACTTTTACTTAAACTACTGGTCTTAAATTATTTGCATTAGAATAAGGTTTCTTTTATATTTAGCGCAATCTCTTTGAAGAAATGCAGGCTGTCTAAATTTTTCAGCAATGAATATTTTACCCAAATCATTAATACATCTAAATCAACTTATCACATAATATAAATGTTTGCCTTTTTACAAGCAAGACTGTGTACCATGTGCTGCCTTTCTCTTTTCTATAATTAGCAGAAACATTTGGGAATTGCAGTAACACTTTCCCTTGTATCTTTACAAGAAAGAAAATGACCTAAAAAGGGAAGAAAGGCAAGTCTAGGAAGGAGCACTGCTAATCTAAACATCACCCACAACTTGCAATCAGGGATACTCCCTCCCTTCTCCAACCAAATATTTCTGTATTTGTGTTTTGTTTCTGTTATTCAAACTCTCTCTCTTCACTACAGATTTCCCTACTTGGAAATACCATCTTAGATCACTGTACAGCAATAGCAGATAAAGCTGTTCCAAGCTGCAACTGGGCTATGGGGTAAAAATTTGGAATTGCTAGAAGAACAACACATATACTGCAGACACAGGCTACCCTAGCATGAACTATTAAGTTCAACTGTCATTTTAGTAGTATTCACATTGATCAGATAACTATGTGCTGTCTCTATACCTAGTAGACACTTTTCAGATAAGAAAATTGTGAAGAAAAATATGACTTTCCACTTGGAAAGCTGAATTTTGAACTGGTGTATACTGTCAAACTTCTCAACTACTGTCTTCACTAAAATTTTGGCCAGCAATAGTTTGCACATTTTTTTTGGGATGTAAAAAATAGTTTAAAACTCTTGGGTTCACGAAAATATCATGACAATTGAAAGAGACACCATAAGAAATTAGACTTCTGCAGAATGTTAAAACTGTGATTCTGCAAACATTTAGTGCACAGCAAGTGAAAATGCCTTTAAATGTGTTTTACATGTCTGCAAATGAAGTCACATTTCTGGACATTCAGACTTCTCCCTAGAATCCTTTCAGATACAGCCATTAGGCAGAAACCTGAAGGCATAACTGATGGTTGGTTGATGTTAAGTTGGTACACAGCCTCGGTGAGTCCTCCTGTGTGATCCCCACCACCTGCACAAATTTTGAATAATAAGACAGCCAATTAGGTAGAAATTACATAAGGCTACATGTCAATACAATTTAGGTGAAATCCACAAAGCAAGTGATTCTTGCAGAAACTGATCTCTCGAGTCCCTCTTTGCACACTAATGCTGTGTAAAAATAGGCTGTCCTCTTTTTTTTTCATACAATTCTTCCCTTTTTGCTAGTTAGAAACAACTTTAGCAAATGCCTGGGATGGTAGCAGAAACAATAAAATAAACTTGGCATTAAGCCTCACTGTGTTGCTAGTCACTGTTCGATTTGAGGTCAATTGAGGCTTCCACTCAGCAAGTGGCTGCTGTAAGTTAAGTATACTGAGAGATCCTAAACAGCTGTGAGGGGCACAAATGCACAGCATTTATGATTGCAATGCAAACAGACCACTAAGATGGCAGCTTGTTCCCACAGGAATCAACAAGTGACAGTAGTTTTTGTGACAGTTAAAAACAACTTGACTATTGGGGTTTTGCCCCTTTGTGCCAAAGCTTTTTGATGGGAATTGTAAGGCTTGCCAAGTTGGAATGAAGACTTTACTATAGTGGGAAAAAAAAATAAAGGAAATAGTCATGTTTAATTTGTGGTTGTAAAAGATGACAGGATTATCCTGAAAGCTTTTAGGTTTCAGAACAGTGTTGAGGACTGTAGGGGAAGACCACTAGCCAGGCAGTACTAGAATAACAGGTCATTTTGGCAAAGGAAACTATTGTTAATTCCTTAAGAGGCTTAGGGTGACATTTGAAACTAAATTTAGGGTTATGGCAGTGGCTCAACCGTGGAAGTACTTCATCAACTCCTTCAATCCCAAATACTAACAGTAAGTGGAAGAACGCCTCACCTCTCCTGCCTTTACTCCAGCTGAAATTCCAGTTTAGAAGATGACAAATCATAGACCATGCAAATCTAACGGGAAAAAAACATACATTTGCCTTTTTTTCTTGACCTTAAAAACAAACTTCACAGTGCCTTTAGCTCCTCAGTCTCAGATCTAATGCTAATAAATTTTATCCTCACTACAGCCCCCATTCAGCATGCAATTTCACCAATATAAACTGCTCTTCTGTTCCCACTATACCCAGCCATAGGATGTCCCAAGCCAGTCTACATTCCTAGTTTTTATCTCAGTCTTGCAGGATCCATCAGTAGATCCAGTTTTTCAGCCCTTCCTGTTGATTTCTCAACCTAACCCTTATCTGCACTAGGGCTTTTGAGGAAACCTCAGGAAATGAAGCTGGCCACTTTGTGTCATCTTTAACCTTTATCTAACACACAGTATTGAGTGGCACAAAATAGATTAAGGCAGATCCCAGAGAAGAAATTAACTAAATTATTTTTAAAGATACTCCTTGGCACAACAGAGTTTACAGAACAATTTTTTATTGTTCCACAAGGCTTACAGGTCTAAGATGAGGACTCAATATTTACAGGCATAAAGCAGTTCAGATTTGTCCAAAGATGGGTGTTGCCTTTGCACTGGGGCTTAGACAACAGCCAGGAACTAAACCATCAATCAGATGCCCTATTGAATCCTGCAGTTTTTAAGCTGAGACTGTGACTGGAATGAACAGAAGCATATGGTTTTGTGTAGGCACAATATGCTGAGGTGGTTTTAGGACTCCTGTCATGCTTGAGCTTTAGGATAAAACCCCAAAATTGTTACATTCTGTCTCATCCGTGCTGCTAAAATGGTGGTGTATGGTAAAGAGTTAGATATTTGAAATTATGAGACAGGGTATGTGTAGCTCAACTGTAAGGTTGAGAAAAAAATTTAAAATGTACTGCAGTGTTCCACAAAAGCAGCAATGCTACAGCAAAGCTAGCAGAAATGGAGGACTGCGAGAATTTCATTTGCTTTGGTTATGTCTGGAAAAGTGGTGGAATATCACTTACAAAAGTTCAATGAGTATCAGTGAAAATTGGCTAAAACACTCTTAAAAATAAATTTGGCAGCACATACACTTCAGTGTCATCACCCCTGAATAAAGGAAACAAACAGCCATCTCTTGAGGCAGGATTTCTTTTGACTCATTGAAAGGCATTCATCCTGTTCCCAGAACTTGACCTAAATAAAGTTACCATACCTCTGTTTCTGTCCTTAAAAGCTTCTGAAATGGGCGTATTCAAGCAGGGACCGCCCATTAATTGGTTGGAACGCATCCTCTTCCTCAGTCTTTTTAAGTCCTGAGTATTGCTACGTGTAGGAGTTGCCAAATTTCCCCCTTCTGGCTGTAAACAGAACTCGTGCAGCGAACTCCAGATTTCTTTAAAAGCTTTCTAACCTCCCTCAGCATTTCACATTTATTTTCTCACCATGACTGGTTGGCTGTCAGCGGGGAAGACATAAACATCATGAACACTACAGCGTTATTTGCAGCCAGTCCTTGTTTGTAGCTGCAAGTATGGTAATTTTCAATGATGTTTTTGCTGCGCTAAATTAAGCCTGAGCTCTTGCCAGTAATTGCAATGGCTTCCTTTAACGCAGCAATAATCCTTGTTAAAAGTCACCATACGTGACGCGTAGCCTTTGGCAACCAGGAGAGCGAGTGTTTAGCTGCGGAGGGGATTTTCCATCCCCACTTTAGGAGGCGATTGAGGGTCGGCGTTGTTTCAACTCCCAGCCGCTACGTCCGGAGGGGAGATTCCCTCTGCTGCGTGCGTGCGGCAGCCGAGCGCCCGGAACAGCCGCACCGGGAGCAGCCGCCACCGAAGGAGGCACCGCGCGGGCTCCGCGGGGGACAGCGGCGCCCGGGGCAGAGGCGGTGCCCGGGGCAGGGGCGGTGCCCGACCCCCAGCCCCGGCGGAAGGGCGGGCCCAGCGGCGGCCCTCCTGCCAGCCGTGCTGCCGCGCTAGCGGGGCTCCTGGTTAAGCTCCATTCTCCGTGCAGCAGTAAAATGCTGTTCCGCTTCGGCGTGGTGCTGCCCGCCCGGGTGACGGAGGGCGGCGCGGAGCTGCTGGTGGCCGGGTCGCGGCCGGAGCTGGGCGAGTGGGACCCGCGGCGCGCCGTGCCCATGAGGCGGGCGCGGCCGGGCGCCCCGCTGCCCGCCCAGGAGCCCGCGCTGTGGCTGGCGGAGGTGGCGCTGCCGGACGAGGACGCCGCCAGCCCCTTCTGGTACAAGTTCCTGCGGCGGGAGGGCGGCCACTTCCTCTGGGAAGGTAACGGAGGGGACGCCGGGCCGTGCCCGGCCGCCGGCCCGCCGGGAGGGGCGGTGCGGCTCCGCGAGCACTGGCGGTGGCGGCCGCGGCCGGGAGGCTGGCCCGGCGGCCGGGGCTGCGCCTGCAGGTAGAGCCGCCCAGGCTGTCGCGGCGTGACGCGGGTTCTCGCAAACAAAAATGGTTTTTGGCTGTGTGATGGGAGGCGGGTGAATGCAGAAGGAGGCTGGCTTTGTAGGTTGGTAAAAGTTATTTGAAACAGTTTCACTCCCCCCCCCCCCCACTTTAGGCACCCATTGTCATGATGTTTGGTTTCTTTCCTTCCTCAGAAGTGAAGAATTTAGGATCTCCTAGTATGCACTATGGTGCGGGTTATTTTATTTCGCTAAGGTGAAATGTCATGATGGCATTTTCAGGCTGGTAAACTTTGCTATTTTGATTTCTTAAAGAAAAACACAGGGAGAAGTTCAGTTACACCTTTTCCAGTCTTCTTGTTGTTTCAGTAGTACTTCCACCGTGTTTTCCTCTTGCTATGTGTTTTCAAATGTTGAATAACTGGTCAGCTTCCACGTGCTCTTCTAGTATATTGAAGTATCTTAAATCCAAGGGAACACTGAGACAATCGTCTCCTGAGTCAAATAAAACTCTAAATATACCTCCTGTAGCTGAGGAATGATCTCACCTAGTGAAAGGAAGACAGATCACTTGGTAATTTATGAGGGTATTTTTTTTAACTCATAGCATAATAATCCATGTACTAAAATAACACATTGTAGAGCAGTTGCTCTTCACCCGTTTTAAGAATACATACCATGCTTCTGAACTGCCTTTCTGTCATGTAGACTAAAACATGCATGTTGTCATAACTGTTGCATTTGTTTGTTCTTCTTCATGCTAATAAAAGACTTTGTGTTAATGCTACATTCACAGAAGTTTACATCATAAAGGACTATATACATCATACAATAGTAATTATTTTGTTTAGCAGCTAAAACAAATAGTATATTCTGCCTATTTTAACCATGTTTTTCTTTTCCAGAATTGCAGGAAAAGTGAATTTATGGAGTAAAAATCTTTACATCTCTTCAAGGAAGCAGAATTGGGTCTCTTTGAAGGTGCCAAGTTGTACATACTATGACAGTGATACTGGTATATAAAGCAGTCCTCACCACACAGATTATAGAAATAACAGTAGAAATAGAAATAATTAGAATTTCATAGAAGTAATAGAGAATAATTACAGAGAATCACCAATTTTAAGGTTGATGGTTATTCTCTGGTTTAGAAGTAGTAGTAGCTCAAATTGTTGTCTATTCCAGGGAGCACGTTTAGGAAATGTAATCAGAGTAATAAACATATTTTGTTTTGGCAGATTTGCAGTTTTAGGATTAACCTGGCTGGCATTTTGTTCTTGTCATTGTGAATGCTCAGGAGTTTGAGCTCAGTGCTTAGCAGGAATGATAGAAAGCAAGTGAGCATATCATCTAAATGCAGAATTTTTAAATTAATCATTAATATCAACAACTTTTTTCTCGATATTTACAGGAAAGCACAAATTTGCTTAAACCTTGAAATTTATTGTTCTTGCTGTATTGCATGAAGGGAGCCTAGGGGTGTTTTCTTATTCAATAACTGAGCAATCTTGCCATTCTTTTTAATCTGTTTTAGTGTTTTAGTGTTTTTTGGTTTTTGTTTTTTTTTAAACTGTGATCAATGAAAATTTGGCTGTCATCTGTTTATTCTTATAAAAATCACAACTTGAAAAGACAGCTCTCTTCTTAAGAAAAGAACAGGTGGTTTTTTTGTGCTAAATGCTGTGCATTGTCTCTTTAGTATCCTGTGTGTTTAGAATTAAAATGAGCTTCGGGAAACACTTAGCACTTGCAGAACATCTGCAGTTTTGAAGATGTGTTTGTGAGGGATAGAGGAAAGTGCAGAATGATACTTGCTCTAAGTTTATAAGTTGAGGCATCCATCTGTAACCAGAGAAACTGTAGTCCATGGATGTCAGTCTAGTTAGGGATGTCAGATGTTTACATATATTGGATGTTGAAATCATGTGCTGTATTTAAGAAAATTACTTCAGCTTTTTTACTAAGACACGTATGTGTGTGAGAATTCCACTGGCAGTGCATATTGTTTTTATGATAGTACAATACCTATGTATTTTGAGTACAAATTTCAGCCATTCCAATACAGTGGGGAAGACTGAAAGATAAAAGTGGAGGTAGTTTTTTATGTGGGCTAGAAGAGTCAAAGTCACAGGCCAGTGTTCTCTGGCTTTTGGTAGGAAGCTTTCAGACAAGGCTTGGCCTGTGCAAGATTCACTGGGTTGTTGCATGTGCCTTGAGGGTACAAGTTCCCCTCTGTAGGAGGACGAAGTGGGAGGTGAGACTCCCCTCTGCTCCTGAAGATAACTTGCTTCTGCTGTCCCAGGGTGATGTTGCTGGTCTGCACACAGGACCTGTCACTTAAAGCCATTGAGTGTTTCTGGCTCAGGTCACATCAGCTGTGTGGGGTTTCTTCAGGATTGGTACTTGCTTACCTACTGTGAAAGCTGAAGCCTGCTATCCAGGAGGGTTTGTGATATGCTGAGGTGTCTGTCAAAACAGGTTGGTTATGCTGAGCTTCAGAATCTGGGAATAGGTTTAGAAAAGAAGCTAAATTCATGTATGTACCTTTGTCTCCCCCAACTGCACCTGTGTCTGTGTAGTTTGTTTTTCATGTTGATTCTTCAAAACTGAACTTAATATGTCTCAGCTTGGAAACTAAAAGTATTTTGTGCCTGCTGTCAAAACTAAATAAATACAAGATGAAACTTATGCTTGAGTTTGTTTTTGTGAGTTTATGATGGAAGACTCATCTGTGCCTTTATCCCCTTACTTTCATCTAAATAAACTGTAGGTACTAATAAAGAAACATGCTGCATAAAAGGACAAGGAATTTGTTAGAGTTATGCCCCAATCTGTATTTTGAGATGATGGAATACAGTCTGCTGACACTTTGTATTTTTGGGAAGGGGAAAAGTAAATGATGTAGAAAAGCTGCATAAGCTTGTAGTACATACACAAGCTTGTACTGTAAAATACTGCCCCTTTGTTGCCCCGAGAAGTTGTGGATGGCCCTTCCTTGAAATGTTGAAGGCCAGGTTGGATGGGACCTTGAGCAACCTGGTCTACTGAAACGTGTCTCTGCCTGGGGAACTGGCAGATGATCTTTAAAGCCACTTCCAACCCAAACCATTTTGTTATTCTGTGATTTTTGTGTAGCTCTTAATTTAGATGGTGTAGATGGAGCTTGCCAGATCCAGTATCACCAGTGAAAGTTCCAAAGCACAGTCAGCCTATATTCTAGTAATTTGTTCAGGTGAGCAGAGCCTTAATCCTTCCAAAAAACCTCCATCTCTAGTTTTGGGGAGGGAGGAGGAGAGAAAAGATGTCTTGTTTGCAAGACAAATGATACAATACAGTGCAATTTAGAAACAATTATGTTACTCAGCCTGTGGTATATTGGCCTTCCAACATTTCCAGTTCACGCTTCTGTGAGCCTATTTGTATAAACCAAAAGATTGGTAGATTTTTGGAGTAATAAAGGTTTTCACATCACTGTAATACAACCAGTGAAAAAAATCAGAAATAAATTCTGATCATAGGATTGAGCACCTGATTAGTTGAAAACATTGCTGATAGTTAAGCACTTTAAAATTTCACTTCTAAAGTGTGTTGAAGCTTGAAGCAATCTGACTTTTGGCTTCAGCTCTTTGAATAAAAAAGGTGTAATTTCTTCATTAAAACGAGGGGATTTTTCTGAGGCTGTAAGAGAAGGTAAGATTTAGTTGCCATTTGCAATGGAGAGATTGTAATGGAATGAAAAATACTTGGGGCTAAGCTGCAAAATGAAATTTTTTTTTGAGGCCATTCTAAGAAGTACAGTTGGATACAGTGTTAATTTCTATAACTGAGATCCACGAATTTTTCCCTTTTTTTAACTCCAAAGCTAATCTACACATCTCCAAAATAGGTGTATCAGTTCCATTATTAAAAACAAACAAAACTAAATCAAACAAAACAGACTCAGCAAACTGAAGAGTTACATTTCTTCATGGCTCTTTTAATGCAGATGTTTCATGTAGTGCTCTTCCCACTGGGTGGTGCCATATTCCCTGTGTATAGCCAGCGCCTGCCTAGCGTCTTGCAGCTACTTGCATGTTTCATTAGTATTTAGTGTAATCTGTTATGCTCTTGAAAATAATCCAGAATTTTATTTATTTTCCCAATACCCAGTTCTGAAGTCAGTGGTGACTAGAAATGAACATAAAGCACAAGTTATGTGGTAGTTGAATAATAGGCATTTTGTTCCTGCAAAGCTCCTGCTTTCTGGACAGCACTTAGATACCTTAACACCTTTCAGATGTGACAAAACTTAATGAGTGGATGGATAACTTTGAATTCTTCAACCCAATACTTCTTTAAGGAATGGAAAAAAGCTTTGGTTACAATGTGCAGTGGCTCATTGTGTTTTGTTCTTCAACCCCCTCAAAGCTTATACACAGCATGCATTTTGGTGCAATTAAATGGCATCAAGATTCTCATTACTTTCTATCTACTTATCAGCATTACCCAGCTTATACTGAGCAGACAACCAGACATCAGTAAAAAAATGTAGAATGGCCATGTGAAACTGCAAAATTACAAGAATAAAAATAAATGCATATACTTGCATTCTTCTGTGTTTGGCAGGCATGGATCTTTTCCTACCCACAGAGATAATCAGGGGCCAATTCTGATTTCTGTGCGAGCCTAATTAAAGCCTTTGTGGTTATAATGGAAAATTTACAATAAATGCTTTGTTTATGCAAATCCTATATTTACCATTTTTCCTGTCCCTCACTTCCAAGTGGTGGTAGCGTGCAATAGGGCTCAACAACTTTTGAATGGCAAGAAACACTGAGAAGTGATAAGTAACTGAGATGATACTTTGGTCAAAGTATTGCCGTGGTTGCTATTTTGATGTAGCTCATTTCCTGCCTATTCTGGTATGGTTGAAAGTAACAATTAGTAGTAGACACAGTGTCAGAGCAAACAAGAAGATGGTATTAGATTATACATTTTGTTGCTATTAACCATTATTCTCTCATCTGTATTTCCTGTAGTGTTATTTGTATCATCTGTCAGAAAAGAAATTGTCTAATACATGAGGAAAATTTCCTTTTAGATGCTTTTCTCTGACTTCATCATTAAACCAGGCATTTGGTTAAAATAGAAGTTCCCACTGGAAAACACCTGGGCCTGAGCAAACCTACAGAGAGAAATAAAACATGTTTTTGAAAGTTGCCTTTGAAAATTCTGATTTTCTTATATCTGATTAAAAAAAAAAAAGCCTTGGTGATTAACAGCATCAAGTGTTAAGAATGGCTTTCTTGTAAACCATTTAGTTTTCATTCAGGCATAATTTCAAAATGTAATTCCATCAAAGAATTTTCTTAAGCTATATAAATAGAATAAAAAGACTTAAATTCTGCCTGGATTTTAGTAGAATTAGAACTTGTTTCCATGGTTCTGTGTAGCAGCTCTATCAAAAAGGAAGTTGAAACAGTCTGCTCTTAAGTCTGATAGAATATAAACATGTGGTATATGAGGCACATGATTTTCTTCTTTTTGGGTATCTCTTCTTGGCTTGCAAATGCAAAGGAACATTTTTGAAAATCAGACCAGTTAGAAGGAGTTACTTAATTAGGTATAACAAATTAACAATTTTGTCTTACAATCACACTGTATATTTAAGTAATACAAGAAATTCATCTGCCACTTACAGAATCTAAGGGGAAGATGGTTTGCTGACAGCAGAAAAAAGTAGTATTAAAAATCAAAGTATGTTTTTCTTAGGCATATGGGTTAGGCTTCATATGTGGCATGTAGAATTGGAGCTATTTTTCAGAGCTGTTAGAACAAAGGGCTGCTACTGAGGGCTTTGCTGAGGTTTGAGGAAGGTGGGACTCCAGAGCCAGTGGCAGACTCAAACTCTCAAAAACTTGATCTCGCTCAGTTCCAAAGAGAGGAATTCAGCCCCCTCCACCTCTGTTTTTTTTACAATCAAAAGCAATTCAGTCTTGGCAAGATTGAGACAGATCTTATTTCAAAACATCAGAGATTGAATTTTGTTCACAGGCAGCAGGGAGACTTTTGTGACAGAATCTGGTGTGAAGGGTAAGTAAATTTGAATATTGTGAGTGTACTGAAGGAAGTTCAGTTAGAGTGATGTGTGATAACAAGACTGTGCAGTAGCACATTGAGATAACTGAAAATTGTATCCAAAATATCACTTGAGACATTTCATCATTGTTATTTTGGTATACAAGGTAAGGAAGCTAGTAAAAACTTACTCTTTAAATGCTTTATTTTTGAGATTTTTTTCATATGTTTTCTTTACTTTCTGTTCTACTACTATTTTTTTAATAAAAATCTTTTATTCCTTGATGTCTCCATTTATCTGCCCCCAGAGTGCTTATAATATTAAACTCTTCCAGGGGAATTTCTAAGCATGAACTTAAGATACTCATTTACCTTAAAAGGTTAAAGGACCTCATTTGATATAAATGGAATTACTTAAAATATTTAGGCATAGTTAAAATTTTGAATTGACATTTAAAGTGTGCTGGTTCATGGAAAATGATGACAAAGATTATAGAAGTTAGTCTTTCCTCTGACTGATTTGTGAGTAGGTGATCTGAAAAATGCCTGGCTGCCTGTGGTTTGTGTGGGTTAGTTAGTTAATGTGTTTCAGGTTATCTAAGTAGCCCTGTGGTTTTTAAAGAGGTAGCAGTGAACTGAGAAACACCCTCACCTTACTGGGGTTTGGAGGTTTGGAAGTTGCATATCTGTGTTTTAGGGTCAGGCTAAGGCAGGGATGAAATACCCCGTACCTTTATGGCTGCTGTTGTGCCCTGTAATTCCTACATACCTTCCTTTACACAACACAGAATAGAAAAAATTAAAACTTGGAGCAAGGTGTGCAACAAGCTGGTAACTGGGAGAGCAGTGGTTGAGCAGAGCCTTTGCTGCAAAGAGCTCTGCAGAGACAGTGGGAGAGGCAATCTTATTTTTTTCATTTATTGATGTGGTTTTTGTTCACCACTCTTAATGGTGATAAGAAATTTCATTGACCCATATTTTGTTTATCTTTTAAGATCAAGCTGGTAATTTCTTCACTTTGACTCTTCTGTGCAATCTGTGTGCAGTTATTTTCTGTGTCAAGATAAGTCTGTGCTGTTGGCAGACTTTTGAATTATACTCTTTCATGCCTGCAATACAGCTGTAATAAAAGAGTAACTGCAGGATTTTGTGTTTTCGTGGTTGTGCCTCATTAGTTCGAATTTCAGAACATCCTCTTCTAGTCTCTGCTTACCTTTTTCAATCCTAGATCTTTGCACATCTTGTATCACTTCCTATATCTTGTTTCTGGTTTTCACAGAATTAATCAGGTTGCAAGGGATCACAGTAGGTCATCTGATCCAACTTCCCTCCTCAAGGAGGATCAAAACCAGTTTTCCTTTGCTTTATTCTGGTCTCCTCCTTTCATTCTGGTTTCCTCCTTTTAGCAGCACCATTTATCAGTTATATGGAGATCTTTGGTTTTATTCTTCTGTTTAGTTATTTCTACAGCCACTTCTTACACTCCTTTGATCATCCTTCATATGCATTAAACAAGGAGCCATAAACTGCAGTCATGCAGATTTTGAAAGAGCCCTCTGTGAGGCTCGAGCTGTAGGTGGGGCTACTTGGTTTCTTTGCTCTCCAGCAATTCCATATGTCAATAGATTATGTGCAAAACCATCTGCAGTACAGAGCAACCGGTGCAAAAGCAATGAAAAATTTTATAATTTAATGCCGAGAAACCTATTTTAATCTTTCTCTTTCAGATGAGCATTTTTGATGTGAAGACTCACAAAGATGGGTTTTAATTAAAAAAAAAATGGACGTTATGAAAGGAAATAAAGTGCTAGCCTAGAAGTTAAACTAGGATCTGCATATTCTAATAAAGTCTTCCAAAATACATTTCTTCTTTAATTAGGAAAGCCAACATGATCAATTAATGGAAAGATCAGTACTATTCAAATACTCAACTTATCCCTTTTTATGGTTGGATTTTGCTTGTTTTCAGATGATTGTGCATTTTCTTCCCAACAATAAATAATTAAACCTGTGTTTTGATACTTGGAATATGAATAAAAACAAGATGAAGAAAAATAATGATATAGAAATGGGTTTATCTGTAAAACCATATGTTTGCTGTTGTGTGAGCTCTTTCTCAAAGGGCATTTTTGTTCATTTTCCTTTTCTTCAAAGATGCACAGGTGAATGTTGTCTCATGGCATCCAAGATATGGTGGATTTCCTGAGAGAGATTGTGCTAGCAGAAGCATGATGTGGACTGAGAAAATAATTTTTTCTCATTTTGAGACTTCCTTGTTAAATGCATATTGTGAAGCAAACTGTGGTGAGAAGCATTTGTGTAATCAGGTGGATATTACCTGGGTAGTGAAGCCTGATCATTTTTTGGTACCTGCAGATTTTCATAATTCCCTTAAGAAGTATAGTGAATTCAGCTTTCTGAATACAGTCATACTGAACACTTTGATCACACTGTTCCCTAAATTAGTATTTATTGAAGATGGTGGCACTCTTTCCTTCCTGTATGAAGCTATATTGCGTGTGAATATATATGTATATGTTGAAAATATGTTGATGTACATTCTGTTGCACAGATGTCTTATTTCAGTAGGAAAGTTGTTTAATTCATAGATCAGTATCTAACATAAGGAGTAGTAAAGAACTAGGCAATTCTCATAAAATGAGTGTAAGCTGCTACTCTTTACCTGATTATTAAAGGCAAACCAGAACCATGCCTTTTGAGATTCAGGTCTGACTGTAGGCCACAGCGGGGAGGCTGAGGCTCAGTGGTGCACAAAAATCAACAGCAATAAATATTCATTACAGAAGACAGTGTTTCAGATTGAGATTTGACCAAACCTGTTTGAAGGAACAAACAAAATAAACATCTCATGCCAGCTTACTCTTGGCCCCGTTTCCATATGTAGTTTTAGGCTATTTAGGGGAATTAATGATGGTGAAGGTGGTTAGGTTACAAAGCATGGAGGCTGCAGGACTTAGGAAGGCAGAGAGAAGGAAGAAGGTCATAGAGAAGGAAGGAAGTAAAAAAAAAGGACAAGAATTAAAGCTGGAGAAAGAGAAAGATGATGAACTGTAAAACTGGCAGGTGGCAGAAGTGCACACTCCTCAAGTGGCAGCAATTGGAAATGGGGCAGTAGGAAGGACATAGTGGGTACTTGTGTACAAGGAAGCACAGGGCTGGGAGTAGCAAAAAAGCCAGAGATCCTGAGAACATGGTTCAAAACTGCCATGGTGCAGAGAGGGCTGGGAACTCCCTGGGGACTGCAGGGACACCCCATGGGACTGGCAATCAGGAGCAGCAGCCAGGGGCACGAGGGCAGCCCCAGCCCCGAGCATCAGGCATCTCCCCGGGGGCAGGCTGGGGCTGGGGCAGGACATGGGCCTGTGGTGGTCAGATTCAGACACAGCCTCATGATGGCAGGACATGGCCATGGCGATGTGCATCACTACAAACAGCTGTTGGACAGTAGAATAGGGAAGGCAAGATGTGGTGTTTGTGGCTGTATTTGGCTGAATGCATGAAGTCATTAATGAAATGTCATAAACATCCGTAGATTTTGCTATATTGTTGTATTTGTTGATGTATGCTGTTGTCCTCTTGTATTGTTTAAAAGTGGTAAGAATATGTAAACAATTATAAATGTGAGATAAAAATATAGTGGTGAGCTTTGTAGCTTCTGACATGGTATTGATCTTGTGTACCTTATTTATAATCAAAATAATCAAAAACTATGTGATGCATAATTACTCAGCAATGTGAAAGAGAAAATAGTTTTCTGCCTCATATTTTAGTTTTCATTTTGGTAAATAATAATATTTCAAAATTATGATAAAATGGCCTGCATGTCATCTGGAAATAAGGAGATTGAGCTTTCCTCTTAAATGTTATTCTTGCTCTCTAATCATTGCATCAATACATCTCCCAAAATGCTCTTGCTCTGGCAAATTTCCCTAACTGTAGTGATTGAAAACTGGTCATGCATTTACGTGTGGTGGGAAATTGAAGATATTCCTTTGGGCATAATTTTTCTCAGAAATATTTTAACATCATTAATAATGTATAAGTGTAACAGGCTTAAGCAAGCCATAGACTAGGTCACTTCTGATCTGCACGATAATTGTTCCTACATGGCAATTAGTATTACAATAAATTATGGGGGGAGAATGTACATGTACTGTATTTTTGGAGGCTGGATAACCTTTTGATTGATGATACGACCCATTTCAATTCCAGTTGCTTACTCTGGCATGGTATTAAAAACAGGTTTTCTGACTAAAGCTCACACTATTGCTATAAGAGAAGAAGAAGGGGTAATAAATATTAGTGGAAAACTGTAAGAAAAAGAATCTTACTTTAAACTAGGCTGTTTAAGGTAGTTGTGGTCATTCACCATTGCAATTGTGACTGTCTCTCTGTGGGTCACTTTGGGCAGCTTCTACTGTGTATGAACAAACTCTCAGAGTGAGATGTGCATTTGAAGACAACAAAGTGAGTGTTTATTGGTCTGCAGACATAAAAGACACATAGAATTTTATGAACTCCTTGTCTAGATATCCGAATATGTCTGGTCTGCAGCAGGAATCTGATGGGTCTTTGCTGGCCAGGCAGCTGTGAATGAGGTGGAAGAGGGCCACCCTTCTTTCCCCCTTTAAACAAGTCTGCCTTGTTTCTACATTGCTGTCTGCCACCTACTTTGGGCTTTGTTTCATTTACACATTGATCTTTTTCCTTTGGAATCCTTAAGCTGGTAGGCTTTTTTTGTGGCTTTACCTTTCTGAGCATGCATGGCTGTCCTCTGAACTTTCTCTGAGGTCTTTCCCATATCTTGGCAACTTCCTTAGAAGTCAGCCTGAACCAAGGTCGGGCTGCCCTGACATGTCTGAGACACAGCAAGATTTATACCCTAGGGAGAGGTCACTGAGCAAGAATCTGAGGTCATATGCTATAAGACAGAAAATGAGATTAAATTAATTATTCCTTACATTGTAAGTGATTTAGGAATTTTTAATATTATGGAGGTTTTAAAATAGCCAATACATTAAAATAAATTTTAAAAAATAATCTACACAATTTTATTTTCATGCTGAACATTTGCTTTGTGGCAGTGCTTCTGTTGCCACTATTTCAGTTGTTAATAATGCAGTTTGAAGAAACAGGAAGAACCACTCCTGGCCTTGAATGCTCAGTTCAAATCTCCCTGCAGTTGTTTTTTTTTTTGTTTTCTTTGGGTTTTTTTTGGTTTGTTTTTTTTTTTTTCAGATTATCCAGATACACAGCTTGCAACTGTCCTTTCTTCTGTTCTAGGCAGTGGACCCCATCATGATCGAAGTTGTGTTTACAACCAGAGCAACATAGTAGATGGAGTTTACTGTCTCCCAATAGCACACTGGATTGAAGTCTCTGGGCATACTGATGAGATGAAACACACAACTGATTTCTATTTTAATATTGCAGGACATCAAGCTATCCATTACTCCAGGTAAAAGAAATGTGCAGAGCTTGGCTGGCATCAAATGTTACAAACAGGAATTCTGAATAGGTGTATCTGAAAACTGCATTTGAAGTAAGGAATGTTTGTATGTATGTAACACTAAACTTTACAAAGATTCAGCACCTCTTTGCAACTAAATGTCAGTTTAGCAGATCCTAAGTTCAAGGATACCTGTACCCTGTACAGGTCTGTTAAGTTGCAGCATATCTGAAAAAGTTTTGTGGCAATTTTTGGGTAGTCATTTTCAAATGCTTGTTTGTATACCCGTGTAAAATTGGATGTATGTTATGTGTTTGGTTTGGGATGATTTTACTGAAGAACATATCCTGGGAAACAAAAATTATATTTTGTCACCAGAATCTACTGGTGACATGTTGTCACTCTTGTGTGGCAGCCACTGCAATTAGTGACAGCTGCTTTTGACGACTTCCACTTCTGGGCATGTATTTAACAAAATGCTAAAACTTAGACAATCCTTAAAATGTTTGTGTTCCATAGTGTTCACTTGAGTCCACTGTCCCACTAGTGAACATCCTGGCTTGAATAAGGAGACAGGAGGTCGAGGAGGGCACCCACCCTTTAGAGCTGCAGATGAAGCACAGGCTGTACGTAGAGCAACAGGCTGAGCACTGGAGGTTAACAAAGTGACACTGAGGAATTTGGGACCCTGTGTAGCTTTTTTCCCCATCTCCAGTCCATTATCTGGCAGGAAGTTCGTGGATTGATAATAGTTGTGTGAATGCTGGCAGTCCTGATATGCCACATGCATTACAGAACAGTTAGTTATCCCAAAGGGATATGTATTTTTTTAAGAAATCAAACCACCTTGTACTTTCACTAGGCCCTAGCATTGTTTTGTGTGAATTTCTCCAGACCATTTTATCAGCTACACCAACCTCACCACTGTGTCTCCTCTTTCTCTCCACCCTCTCACAGGGTAGGAAGGAGAATTGTCTTTTCCTCTTTAGACTTGCAGTGTGAGAGGGAAAGCTCTCTTCCCCTTGGTGTCTTTTGGAATATCAGGGATTCATAGACACTGTCAGGCACATGTAGATATTTGTGGGACCTTTTCCCTCAGACCCCCTCAAGTTCTATAGTATGCCTGATAGTCTGTAGTGTTATGTGGGTCTTAAACATCTGTTTCCATTATCCTATAAGAGTAAAGATCTTGTTTATTCCAAAGGACAGACTTGTCAATCCCAAATAATCTTTGCTTGGCAGAGACATTTTTTTGAGAAAGAAGAACAGCTGTCAGAAAGTGAATATCTAAGTACCAAAGGATAACTTATCTTCCTTTCCAGAGGCAGCAGTGATCCATTTAATGCCACCTTATCTGCATGACTATATGTTTCAAAGATTAGGTAAAAAGCTGCAGATTCTGCTAGAGGATATTTGCAGAAAATTTCCTGGGCTGTGTAGTCTTTTGCAGATGAGGGTCTTTTCCTTTATTTACTTTTTGCATACTCATAGCTTCATTGAAAGGCAACCTTATATGTACATCTTAGTAACTCTTATCTCGTTTCTTTGAGCTATATTAAGTAAGTGTACTCTGTAACAGTCCTGTCACATAATTATTTCTAATACTTTGAAGATAAGCAGCCTTAAATGTTTTTTAATTACTAACAGTTGGGGGCAGATTCAGCATTCTGCAGGTTGTAATAAAGCAGCCCAAAA
Source organism: Chloebia gouldiae (assembly GCA_003676055.1). Classification (NCBI taxonomy): domain Eukaryota; kingdom Metazoa; phylum Chordata; class Aves; order Passeriformes; family Passeridae; genus Chloebia; species Chloebia gouldiae. Next base: position 60,299,892 of record QUSF01000002.1, on the reverse strand, counting down.
ATACTAGCTGTTTTAGATTTTTTTGTTGTTGTTGTTGTTTGCAGAGCAGCTGAAGTGAGCTGATGAAAATGCCTTTAATTTGCAATGGATTTATTGATTCAGAAGAGTACTGTGAAGATTAATCTAATAATGTTTTTTAATACCCCATATACCCCCCATACTCCCCAAAGCAAAACCAAAACTCAAACAGAAGCAAAAAGCTAGTTCTTCTCCCTGTACAGTTAAATCTCATAGTATGATCACATCATGGTTTTCCAGCTAACATTACCTTTTTCCATGCTGTACTAAAGGCAGTAGTGCTTCAGGGAGCATTATGACCACAAATTCCGAGTCCTGTCACCACTTGTACAATATTTACAGTGGTGGAGGTTGGAAAGAAGTGATTTATCAGTGAAAACTTTTGATGTGAGCTCATCCTCTATGTTACTCCACTTTATAGGGCTACCATGTGTGAATTAGTGAGAAAGGAAAGTTTTCCTTTGTCAAAGCAGGTTCCTACATGAGCCCTGGGACTGATTTTATTTATCCTCTGTTGAATCACAATTAGAAACAATTGCTGTGAGCTTTGTTGCCATCATGCTTCTTCATAAAACATGAGCTTCTGCTTTATCTGGACTGCAGCAGGATGAGAAGAGCCTGCCTCTGGCTGGGACCAAAACCAATTTTGCACTATGCTGAGGCTGACAATAATGCTCTGAGGAATCAGATTTTTCTTATTTGATGTAGATGTGTCACTCATAATTTAGTGAATTTACGTTTAAACTTACATTTAGAGAACTCATTTTGTTTGTCATTCAGGTAGGAGAGTATATAATGTGGTTTTTAAGCACAGCAGGATTGGAACTGATTTCTTGTAAATGTGAAGTGGAGCTTTCCCATAGCTAAGAGTCATGACTGATACCTTCATGGCATTAATATTCACTTTGTTTGGAGATGTAATGACACCTTTAACCAAAATCTGATTCAGGAAAAATAATCCAAAACAAAACAATCAGTTTGTCTTTTGTGGTAGATATTACTGCAATAAGATGGCTTCAAATTGCAGGAAAGTTCACTTAGGATGAAATAATTTTCCAAATAAATTAGCGTTACTGTAATCTTTTCTGAGAGAAGATGACTTCAGAAAATTTGTGAATCTGGGCCATATTATCTCTGTTTCAGTTCAATCTGTGAAAAGTAGAAGTTCCTAATTTGTAAATGTAGTATACCTTATTATTTATATGAAAACATCTGCATTTCTCAGAAGAATGGCATTACATAAGAGCAAGAGAAAGGGAATGATGCCTGAAATTACAAAATACTTTAATAATATATTGAAAGCAATGATGCTTGATTGTAGAATTAGGTGTTATGGAAATGAATATCTCTGATAGGAAAAGCCATCTAGTTAGTTTCCTATTTCCAGACTGATTTTAGATGTGTGCTTTTTGTGAGTCATATTTCCTAAATCTGACAAAGAAAAATAATTTTTACATGCCTTGCATGTAAATGCAGATAAACTGAAATGTGTAAGTGAATTCCTTAGACAACAACCTCTCTAGCTGGTATTGTATGGCTGTTAAACATTTTGGAGGAAAATATACAATTAGGAATCCACAATCAGAGGAGTCACTACACGAGAGTAGCCATGGGTCCTGACAACAATTATTTGAGGTACAGATTTCTTTAGTACCTTTTTTGCATTTTATATATATATATATGCCATTAAATACTAATATCTCATGTTCATGTTTATGGAGTGATTGGGAAGCTGACAAATGTGTTGCTATCATCAGTGGGGTTTTTCCTTAAGGCAAAATTAAGGTAATGATAAAATAAAATTTATTCCTATGCTTGGAAATATTATTTTTGTTTCTCAATGGTTGCAAATGAAACACAACTTATGATGTAGTATTTACAAATACTTTGTGGCTTGTTGGTGAGACAGGTTCCTACAACGCTGCCAGTAATATAGGTTACAACCTAAGTTAGGTGTTGAGTGGGAATGATCAGGAGAGTCACATAAGATGTGTGTTCCTGCTCTGTAGAAAATGGTAATGTAGATAGGTGAGTGAATGAAGAATGATCCAGGGCAAAATGGAGATGCTTTTTTTTTTACCTTGTGGAGGTACTAGAGCAGTATTTTGCTCATGGAGCAGAGAATTTCTTTCTATGGGAAAAAAGAGCATTTACTTGATTGATATGCATCTTTAGTTACATGGTAAACAAGAACTTTGTTGAGTATATTTGGTTCAATGTGAAATTAGAATTACCTTTGTAAAAGATACAAGAGAGAGCACTTTTTTTTTTAGTCTTTAATTTATCTTTTTACTGGTTGTAACTCATTCACAAAATAAAATGCCTTTCTGTTTTAAATATAATTCTTACCTATTTTTTTATTACTGAATTGTAAAAAGGGCTTTAAAGAGTAAGCTGTCACAAAAATCCCCTAGAGTGCAGTGACATGTTCTACCGTAATAGAAAGCTGCACTGATATTTTATGCCTACATTATGAATTAGGAGAAGAGGTGATGATGTCTACAGAGAGTACCATAATTAACATTAAAAACTGAGAGCTAACTGTCCCCTGTGCCTAAAGCATGCTTGTGATAGTAGAGAAAAGAATAAGAAATAATGAGCTCTGGAACACAATTCATTGTGTTCTAGTAAAACAGTCCTGATCAAAAGGACTTAACATCAATAAGAGTTCATCCTTTGATTTCAGTACTTGGATCTCTAACTGTGAAGTTATCTGGTCATTTTATACATTAAGTAATGAAAATATTCTAAGGCACAATCTTTGATCTGTTTATCCCATAAACTAGGATATCTGGCTACTCCTTTAAATTGTTTCATTGTACTGAGCTATAGTCTGAAACTAATATAAATTGGAACCGTTGTTTAGTTACCAGTGGGAATCACCTTTTATAGAACAGTTCAAAGGTTAATTCTATTTTTTGTCCTTTGTGTGTCTTCAATTTTTCTACGTCACCCCCAGCTGGAGCTGGGAAATGCTTTTACTACCCTCTGTTATGAAGAAAATGGGTTTCAAATGAGTGTAAGAAGTGACATTTAAGCAATTTTTTATTTAAGTTCTTGAAAGTGAAGAGGGGGTGTGAGGCAATAGGAGCAAGAGTGCGAAGACAAATTATAAGGCTAGAATCCTATTTGGTTTTAGTTTTTGTTTTTGGTTTTAGTTTTGGTTTTAGTATTTGTTTTCATGTATTTAATTTGGGTGATCTCTGTATTGGGTAACAAATGCATTTTTCTTCCACACTTGTTGTCCATCCAAACAAAAACCTTCTCCTTTTGTGAACTCCCCACACTGTGCCCCACATAATAATGGCTAAAACCAGGAAAAATTACTCTGTTTTTCCAAGTATTGTGATCTTGCTTAGGCAGGATGGTGCTCAGCTGGGATAGCCCAAGCCAGGCTATTGCTGAGTTAGCTACAAATCTGTCTTGTGAACTGTGCACAGAAATAGTTAGGATGTGCCAGTAGTGCAGTCACATGCCATGAATTTGAATACTGTGGATGAACTAGATGGCAACAACTCTCTTTTCAGTTATTTTGATTTTTTGAGTGTTAGCAAATGGCTGCTGCCAGCACAGCTCTGGTTCTCTTGCTATAACCTACTGCCTGAGCACCCAAAAGGAACTTGACATGGAAACCCTGGATGTCACTCATTTCTAATTGCATTTCTTGTGAGTGCCATAGTAGCAAGGGAAATCTACCTTTAGAAAAGGTGATTATGCCAGTAGATTAAAGATTTTCACATGACTGTCATCAGCATTTGAAGTCCCAGTATTACTTCTACCTACAGTGACTGGTCTGTTGAACCAGATGAATTGCTATTATCTAACAGGCTGCCAGGTTGTTACCTCCTTCAGAGGCTGAGGGACACAAATTTTTGGCGAGGCTTTGGGATGAAGTTGAAGTAGTATCTGATGAACAGTACACTACCTAGGTGAATAATAAGCTAAAGGAAATCCTAGCATGGTGTCTTGTAAGTCTTGTGGATGTTTTATGGAGGTTTTTTCCTGTAGTCTTCTTTACCATCCTGCCATTCATATGTGGTTTTGGCAATTGCCATTTGAGAATTTTTTATTTAGAAAGATAATTGGAATGAGTATTTAATTAGTAAAATGGCAGCAAGCAGAATCTGACTGTTGATTAGAGGATGAGACCTTTAATCAGTTGGCCAGTAATGGGTAATATTTACTTAAAAACACTGTTGCTCTTTAAAATGGATTTTTTCATAGGTATGCCTCTGCACAAAATTATTTCCTTACTTCTTAAGAAAAAATTACAATTCTGTGTCCTTCTGGGAGAAAAAAACAGAAGGAAGATTAGGAACCATGGAAAAACCTGGAGGAGTGGACGTAGTTCTGTTTCTCTCTGTGGGATATAACAGAAAAATGTTGCTAGTCCAGTAAGTATGAATTTTATGTGGGGTATCACTGTTAGGGAGCAGAAACTATTGTTGCCTCTGATTTCTCTGTGTGTTTTACTGTGTCTCCCTGCCGCTTGTCCATATTTCTTCTGGAGGTTTTCAGTCCTTTTTCCTGCCTCTTTACTCTTTAACATTCAGGCTGTCAGCAAGGGAGTAAAGTTCTGTCTCCACTGGAAAGCAATTTGCTGGTGTTGCTGGCTGTGAATGAAATTGAGTGAGATTGTGAAATCCTGGGCAATTTAGCTCACAGCTGGGATGACAAGGGAGGGGCAATGTTACTCTCTCGCTGAAGATGATGTTCCAGTTGTCTTGCAGATATTTATTTCCTCCTAGCTTTTACATGCATTTATTAGGTGCTGGGTAATTGCTGGCATTTCTTAATGCAGTTTATCCAAACATAGCAGAACTCTTTCTGAAAAGCAGAGATTGTGCACACATCCTAATTGCTATTTAGCTTGCCAGGAGGGAGTAAATTCCGATTTCTGGTTGTTGTTGGAAAAAGTTCACTAACACAACTCCATAAGTTGCACCTGTTGAACCTGTTGAACCAGGGATGTGTCTTTGCAGAGTAAACCCACTCTGCCTCCCCTTCCTGTGATTTTTTTGCAGGCACAGTTCCTAGGGCAGATTGGCCCAGCCAGCTTGAGGCTGACTCTTACAGAAAAAAATCTCAGAGCAAGAGAGTTTTTACTCCCCAAATGTGAAAAATGATACCATCAGAGGTTTTATTACCACCAGCTGGTTTGGTGCTTACTTACTTGCCCAGTGTATATTTATTTCTGAAAGAGGTGATCTGAAAGTCAAAAAAATCTGAAATAAACAACTGCATAGTTATTTTAAATGAAATGGGAAAAAAATTATAGATACTTCATTCAAAACACTTGCAAGCCGTAGCTATTAAGTTATGAATTCTACCTCCATCTTGAATAATTTTTGTAAATGCTGAGAGATAGAAATGCAAGTTTTCATGCTTTTCGTGTTTAAATGCTGTAGATATTTATAAGATAATTTAAAAAATGTACCTCCATATTAAAATATGGAGAGTCCTACTTAAAGGATAAAATATTTTTTATTAGAAAGGAAACTGGAATATAGCTCTAGTTCTTTTGAAGCGTGTCTCACAAACATAAGTATTTTATTTCTCAAGACTAAATAGAGATTATCCAATTGTTGCTGTATTTTCCCATATATAATTTTCTCTCTGTAAGGAAAAAAAAAAGAACAACAAAGTAATGAATTGTATTTGTCTTCCCAGGGAACATATTAAGAGGCTGAACTGAAAATTTGTTCCCTCCTTTAATGCTTGTACTTTGGGAAATTTAATTTCAGGGAGTCAGGTACATAATCCCTGCTGTTGTTCAGAAGTTTAATGTGCATCCTCCCATGACCTGTGATAAAAATTGAGTCAAGTGTCATAGACATTGCCAAGCCTTAAAAAATATGTATTTCTTCTTTATTGGTTCAGTAGACAGCATGGTTTATAAGTCTAAATTAAATGTCTTTTTTCTTTGATGTGAAAAACCTAGTAATAGAATATATGATTTTAAGCATCAATAAGGGGATAAATGCAAAATATGCATTTCAGTTTTAATACAGACACAAGAAAATGTGGAATGTAAAAAAAATACTATTTGAATATGTGTTGTGGATGCAGGCGAACCCAGTGGGAAGAAGTGACGATGTCTGACTCAGTTCAGAAGGCTGAATTATTTCTTTATTATAATTGTAGTAAAATACATTAATATACTATATAAAAGGAGGATACTAAAAACTACACACTACTTTCTCCTACTCTATCTCTAAACTAACTAACTCGTGGCCCTGCTTGCGAGAGTCCAGACACAGGTGGATTGGATTGGCCATCAGGCTCAAACAATCCTCACCAGAATCCAATCAAGAACTCACTCCAGGTAAACAATTCTCCAAACACATTCCACACAGGAAAAACAAGGAGCAGAAATAGAAATTGTTTTCTCTTCCATTTCTCTCTGTGCACCCCTCGGAAAAATCCTGAGTGAGAGAAATGTGCTTGCCACAAATATGTGGTTGCTTACTTTCCCCCTTTCTCCCCTTTCCTTTCCTCCTCTTCCCTCCCACCCATCAGCTGTGGGTCAGCAATGAGGCTCTCTATGACTGTCATTCAGTTCAGGGGCTGGATGCTGGGCGCTAGTACAAGGGGATGGATGCTGATGTACTTCTAGAGACTTTTCTTCTTTAATTATTATTTTTTAGTTTAACTAACTTCTCCAGGACTGCCTTTTAAAAGCACTTCAGAACAGTTCTATCCAGTGCCGTCATTTTCCCACGGTGATGATCTGATAAGGAGGATATGCAGCTTCCCTGACAAGATAATTTCTCTAATGTTCCTTCTTTCTGTGGTCCAGTTGGCAGCTTGAAGGGTTGGCTGTGTGCAGAACACTCCTAAAGAATGTTAAATACTGCTTTCACTGCAGAAGACTGAATTTCTCAGCTTCCTTGTAGTAATGACTGGCTTCAATCTAGTGAGATAAAAGGAGGAAAAAGCTTCTCAAATATATCGGGTAATAAGGTTATCCAGTGTGTTTAACAAATGTACAAAGTCAAGCTTCAGCTGATAATGTAAACACATTTAAACAAACTTTAGTAACAGTAAGTCACTTTGAAATATTTGTTCAAATGCTTGAAATTTCAATTTCCAAGCAGGTTCAATGTTACTGCTAGAAAAGAAAGAAATCTGAAAGGAAAAAATAAGAGATATTTTAAAAAATAGAGAACCCCATGTAATTCATGTCAGTCTTTGCACTCCAATAAAAACTGCAGCATTCATTGTTTATAAATTTAACTCTCATGATTTTTTCCCATTTTGTCATCCAAGACTTCTTCAAGACATTCCACTATACTTTGTAGTTTTTTGTTAAAAAGTTACACATATGTTCTTCTGGGGCCTCTTAGTACCTCCATTACCATCCCAGCCTCAACCTTTTGATGTTGGCTACTTATCCACCAGCGTTATTAATCTTATGTTTAGAATCCAGAAACCAGGTACATTATCTAAAATGAAGTTTTCTGACAATTTTTAGTGGTAGCACTATACACATGCTCCTTTGTTTTGACTTTGCTGTGAGAACACCTTATTTTAGATGTTTATGTACTTGATGTGGTGAAGTTAATCCCATTTTTTTTCCATATTTCTAAGATGTTTGCCCCAGCCTGTGCTGTTCTGTCAGGATGTATCTGTCCGTCTTTAAAATTCAAATAAATGAACTGATGTGTGTTTAGAAATTCTGGATAAATTGGAATGAACATGGATACAGAGCTCATCAAGGCTGTTTTCAGATGGTAGTGGAGGGGATGAATGTACATCTTTCTCTGACTTGGAGTTCTGAGAGGTTCCATTATTTTGTACATGTGCATATGGTGCCATGTGGATCACAAGGCCACCTAGCAATAATCTGTGCTTTTGCAATTATGCAATTCTCATTAATATGTACTTGTTTCTGAAGCATTGGAATGTATTTCCATTGGATCTGAAATGCTACATTTTGAAAACTGGATTAATCTTTTATTGTTTTCCCAGTCTAGATTCCTAACCAGATGCTAATATGTAAACTCTGAAAGAAGACTAAATACATTTTCACTAATGATTCATGAATCTTCTCAGGCACTAACCTAAAGTTCATTTGTAGTAGTTTAAGTCGATTTGTTGAGGTGATTTAACATATAGGTGCCAGCAGTGGCATCATCCCCATTGCTAAACATTAACGGTAGAAATTCTCATTTCTAATGCCAAGAGATTCATGGTTTATTGCAGTATGGCTGAGTTTAGCAGCCTGTTGTTCTTGTGTTTCCGGGTAGTTTTTCTAATTCAAAACAAATGGGAATGTTGGCAATCTAACGGAGACATCTGTAGGAAGTAACCATTGGCAATCACGGTTGCATGAGACAAGATTCTTTAATTGGAGCATTTAGGCATCAATGCTCACAAGCCAATGGAGGAGTCCTTTCCAAGTTGTTCAGTACAAGCCTTGGAACCTGATTCTCTTCTCAGGCTGTATTTTTGTAATTGGCACTCTGTCTGCTTTCAGAGAATGTTTATAAAATTAAAGTGCAAGAAGAGTCATTCCTTACAAAGGCAACTCTTGCTTTCTGCTATGTACAGTGTGCTCCTTAGGTGTAGCAGCAGCTCTCTCAACTTTCCCAGGCATTGCCCTGAGGAAGGCTGTGAGAAGATCAGAGAAAAGAATGAGAAACAATTCTTATCTTCACTTGCTGCACCTGTTGTTGTAAACATGTGGAATGTGTTATGGAAATTTGTTTACCAAAGGGTGATTTCTTAATTGGCCAATGGGAATGGTGTTTTAATTGAAGGACCAATTAGGTAAATTGTATCAGACTGTCTGTAAGGGGGATGGGTTTTTTAATAAGTATAGTGTAATAAAGTGATTGATCAGCCTGCTGGAATCATGGAGTCAATGCTAATTATTACCTGGGTGGGGATGTCCTGCTAGGACGCTTAGGCATCCATTGGAACCTTGTGAGGATGTTTGAAAATAAATTCTGGCAAAGTCCTGTAAGGCTAGATCTGGACACTCTGTCCTCCAAGGCATTGGTGTGCTTGTGAATAATTTCTTTCTTATCTTCACAGTAGAAATACATAGAAAAATGTGACAAAAAATATTTCACTTTGAATACAGGGAGAATAACATTTAATCTTCCACATTTCAGTTTTGGCTATGTGGGTAAAGTCTTATGTGACCACATTACTTTAGATCATATCTAGACTAGAGACAAAATAAGATTATAAAAATGTATAAGAGATAAAATAATTTGCTTTAAGCTTTTTAATGGAATGAAGTGAATTTTATGTTGTGGGTCTTTTCACCGTATAGATTTGAATGTACTGCGAGGTTGATAAGAGCAATTCCACTGAACTTACTGGAGTGTGTGAGTTTAGTTTAGAGACAAAATTAGATAAATTTAATCTATTATTGTGTCTGGAGAACAAATATGCAATGAAAGAGAGTGATTTCCACAGGATATGTAACTTTTCTGCCTCTGGAGTTGAAGCAAAATAAATTGGCTTGAAAGGAGCTCTGTGCTACCGTAGTTTGACTATTTCTGGTGCTTGGGATAGACAGCATAGTTTAATGAAGACTAAGAAAGAGGATCTATTACTATTTGTAAAAGACATTCAGGAATTACTACAAAGTGGGGGGGGAAGAAGAATTATTGAAATTGAACGTTCTTTAAGATCAAATGGATACTAATTGCTTCTGAATGAATTTAGAGTGTAAATTAGAACAAGGTTTCTGTCATCAAAGGAATGATGTCTGAATTCTGATGTGACCTTTCAAATAGGGCAGGAAGGACAAAGAGCCTAAATTATTTCAAGATGGAGCTTGATAAATGAATATAGGTAGTGATTCCAGAAATGGAAATTAAAGTTTATGATTATAGTATCATAGATCATAGGCTCAAAGAGACCTCAGAAAGTATCCACTCCATTTCCATGCCCCAACTTAATCTCAATTACATTTAAATCATTTCAGGTTTATCCAGCCTGATCTAAAATATGATCTCATCTTAGCGATGAGACTCTGTAGGCCTGTTAGTCTCCCATTAAATTACCTCACTATTCCAACCATTAAAAAGCTTTACTAATCTCAATTTAAGTCTTCCTAGTGCAATTCAAGTTAATTTCTTCATGTTCTCTCAACAGAAGACTTGAAGAACAAATTAGTCACCTGCCCCTCTATAGCTCTTTAATATATGCTTGGAAGCTATTTTTTTTTCCCCAGAATCAGAGTGGTTGACTTTGGATATCTTACTATGTTCATGCTGATATTAGTCCTTCAATCTTTCAGTCTTTTCTCTGAAAACTTGTTTGTTCTCTGAACTCTTTTTTTGTTCTGGCACTCTCTGCTGAGCTCTCCAGGTGTTTCTCTTCCTTTGTCCCATATTTCCTGATGATGGTCTACCAGTACTGAATGCAACAGAAGGATTATTTTGTGATTTTCAAGCATAGTGGTTTTGCTTATCCAAGTATTGCCATTTTTGCAGTGTCGGATGTGGTTTACTTCCCAGTTGTCTACATGTTTTCATCAAGTAAGTTCCCTGCTGTGGCAGGATATAGGATGTTAGGAATATTCTTGATCTCTGCATCTGTCCTTATGAGTTGTTTTTTATAAGTTTCTTTCATAAAGCTCTTATGCTTCTTGTAAGGGAATGTTTGGAATTGCTGTGGAAGGGGAAAATGGGCCATAAAGAGAAAATTTTGTGGATCTGTAGACTAAAGTCTTATGTGACTAATTCTTCTCATGTGGATCTTTTTATCCTGGTGAATTCAAAGCCGCAACAATCCCAAAATCCTGAAGCACACACAGAATGCAGTGGGAGGTTGTGAAAGAGAAGACAGCAAAACCTGAGGGCAATGCAACACTGGAACCACTTTGTAGCTGAGTGTCTGGGTAATACTGTATTTCAATTATAGGTTTTATATTATTCTTACCTGCTTTACTTTTATCACATTGTCAGCTTGAGGTCAAACCTTAATGGCTTATTTGCTTGGCATATCAGTAAATGAAGTGGTTTTATGCCACAGATTTGTGAACATGGAATAAATAAGATACTACTAAGCATAAGACTCAGAATTCAAGGGCTTGAGAAATTCTGCATATTGCTAAGCTGACAAAGTGTTGTTCCAAAGTGATAAAAGCAGGTGTTTCTTTCTACATTCCGAGTCTGTTCCCATGTGAAAAGCTAGATAAGTAGTTCCAATTACATCTAAGAAGAAAATTTGCCAGACCTTAATTGCTTTTCATCAGAGTTCCAAATAAGGAGGAGTAAAAAAATCCACCTTGGAGCTACATGGTAGCCTGTTTAATTCTCCTCATTTAAAGCCCTGAGGTAGAAATCTTAACTTCACAATAAACTTCACTCTTTCAGTGGTAAAGCATAACAAATTTAAAAGCAATGACTTGTGCTCCTTCTACATTTGACATTTAGGTAAGAGCAATTTTTTGTTCAAGAATATAAGTAGTTTCTACAAGGTCTGCAGCTGTGTCGTTTCAGTAGGATATAGTTTTATCATTAATCAGTGCTTTCCTCTGGTGGCTTCTGCTAAGGTTATGGCCATTTATTCCATCTTTTCTTGATGAGAGTGATCTTATTAAACCTGTTTATTCTATCTTGGAATTAGACCATAGCATCATCAAGCCTTTCTTTCCCGGTCTGGCCACTAGTACTTGACTCTATGCTGGGAAATCAAGTGCATCTGACTTGTTCCCAGTCAATGCTGCTTAAGTCAAGCCTCTCACCATGATGGGTCCATCAATTTGTCTTCAAGGAGACTTTATCAGTAAATCAACAGGAGAAGGGATTAAGACCACAGTCATTCACCCTTGTGCCCTATGCAATATGCAATGAAATGTCAGTGTCGTAACCCCCCAGTCCTACATTATTATTTCATTGGGCTGAGAGATCTTTCTGTCCTTTGTTCAAACAGACTATAGTAAAACCAAAATTCCTGTACAAGACCAAACAAGGGACTCTTCTGTTTTGATATCTGTCCATTCTGTCTGTATTTTGGAAAAAGAGACAAGACTAAAAAAATTATTTTAAAAATGTTGCTATTTTTCTCATCTCTTGGTAGTTGCTTTATAGGTGAAGCTATATGGAATTTGATATTTGTTATGTGCTTTATTTAGATAAAGCCAGTTGGTTTGCCCTTCTCATATATATTATCTTTAAACAGTTAAATTCCCTCTTAAGAATGTTAAATCCTTAGTCTGCTCTCACTTGAAAGTATTTTCACAAGAAATATCTGGAATCTACTCTATTTTGAATATTTTCATTTTTTCTGTATCTTTCTTGATACAATAAAATATTAGTAAAAAGTTTGAAATTTGAGTGCATAGAATGGGATCAGTGATTTTTAGACCATTACTATAAATTTTCTGTTCCTTGATGTTTACTTCTTGGTACAGGTTCATATTTCCACTTTGATCTCTTTATAAAGCAATTCTTTCACCAAGTGTCACTACAAGCAGGTACTGTTTCCCTTTCTATTTGATTATAGTTAGTTTAAAACACAGTGATGTGCATGTGAGATTATTTATTCTGGGACATATTGCTGAGATGCATTTATCAATTGTGAATCTCATCTGCTCCTTTGCTGCATATTCATTTAGTTTAATTTGACACCACTGGCAATTGAAGCTAATAATGGTTTGGGCAAACTTTAGTCTCTCCTTGTTGAGTAAGTTCATCTGTTTGGAAAGACCTTAACTTGCAAAAGGAATTCCATGTTGAATATAGGTCAGCAATGACATGCTGTAGAAGAATTGCCAGGGAACTTTAAAGAGGGTTAAAGCCTTTGAAGCACAAGAAGTAAGTAATCTTTGGTTCTTCTCAGAAACGTACTCTTTTTAGTACTGGGCATAACAAATTCAAAAAGAGAGAGTCCAAAGGCAAACAAGAGTGATCAGATGCTTTCGATATATGACAAGCATGTGTGTGTGCATGTGTACGTGAGAAGAATGGAAAGCTGTGTTGGAGTGTGTTAGTAAGTCAGAGATAAATAAAAGGGTTTTATGGAATGGAAGGAAATCATCTGTTCTTTGTGTCCATTGTGGAGACAAGAAAGTGTGTCTATGACCTATGACTGCACTATTCATATTGGAAAAATAATTTTTTTTTTCTGAGGTGAGAGGTGAGGATAGTAATCAGCATGTTTTCTACATATCAAAGAGTATTTGAACATGCTCAGATCTTCCACTGGAGAACAGAATTTGGTAATGTGAAAATTCTTTTCTGACTGTAAATGCATTTCAGGGCATTAGACAGCAATCTAAGTAATGTTTCCAGATTGCTCTGACAAAAATTACAGGAACCTCATCTGATTTCTAGGAAGTGCTCACTGTCACAGGTTCAGAGAAGAGAACAAGGAAGGCCTGGAAGAGAGATGTCTAATTTGGTACTTCAGGGAAGGCACACACAGACCTATGAATAAGCTTCTATATGTTAGAAGGATGCCACGGGCAAAAGAAGGAGCACATGCAGGATGATAGTTCTGGGTCATCATAATCCAGTGGTATTGCCATTTAAAGTGATGTGCCTTGTCACAAGGCAGAGAATATGGAAAAGATGAAAGAGCATCTCAGCTATAGCTGAGGATTTCCTATATTCTCATTTTGAATATGCCCAAAGCAATACTTCTGGAAATCTTTTCAGTGTCATATGAGGAAGGGAACAGACATCTGGTCTTTGAACTAGTTTAAATTTGTCTGAAAGTTAAAAATTTCTGTGAAGCTTTTGGTTCAGACAGATCATAATTTTAGATTAAAAATCCACCTTATAAAACATTCGGAATGAGTTCCTACTCCAATGCCATCAGGAGAGGAAATAGGAATGCAGTGTAATTGGAAACAGTCTCTAGCAGTTCAAGTGCTGAAAAAATCATCTGTAACTGAGTTGTACTTCAGGCCTATATTCCCTTTGGGCTGCTTGCTTGTAGTGGTACCAGGGAAATAGCACTACACTGGTGCAAAAACCACTCTGTATGCCCAGAAGCAACACAAAATGCTGGGGGTAAATTGACTGAATTATATACATTGCTCTTCTGGGAATGCAGAGCAAGTTCCATGTAGCTGTGGTTGCATGCTATACCTTTAGGAAATAAGAGTCTTGAGGGAGGACAGAGTCAATTTAATCATTATTTTGTTTGTTGTTTCAGCTAAATGACTCTGTTCTGTTATATGTGTATTTTAGTACTTATCTCACAGTCATCAGATGCTTAATGGGATCTAAGGAAGTCTGGTGTAGAAAAGTGGAGTGCAAGCTTTAACACAGCCCTTCATCTGGCACTGAGGAATGATTCAATCCATTATTTTTCATTTAAAATAATAGACTGGATCTTGTTCAAAAATATCACTGGTATAAACAAATGGCATCGTTGATGGATCATTGTTGCTAATAACCAGTGACAAATACCCTGCTTAGTTTGGCAAAGTCCTATCTTTTAATCAAAGCTGGCAACTATCAGGATAAAAGGACACCTGTCAGTACCTGATAGATATTCTTATGAAATGTGTTCCTAAAGTGCCAAATCCTATCCTTTTCTATAAGAACTGTAACTCTTAGAGGGTTGATTAATTTTAAGATAGATTCTAAGATGCCTTCTTCTAGCACACTGATGATTGGTCAGATCTGGAAGCAGTACCTGAGTCATCCCAGCTTGCAACTCAGCATTTTAAGGAAATTTCAATTTAGGATCTGTTTGTCTCAAAGCATTATTAGCAAAAGTAAAACTGGAGCTGCTGAAGAAGCAGAGTATACATTGGTGTCATGGAGGAAGAGCTGACTGCCTGATGTAGTAACCAAATGTCTTCCCCTAGGTCAGGTCACCTTCCCTGGATATCAAATCCCTACAATTACAGTTGCTGGGCTGCTTTTGTACTGTACTAAGACTGAGAGGTATGGTGTGTCATGCTTTGTGAACCAGCCTGAGAATTAGTCTGCACCATTGAACAATAAGTTTCACAGTGCTAATTTTTCATTGCCTCAGGCTCATTTTCTCCTAGGGATGGGAAGACTGTTTGCATATGCATTGATTAAATGGAATGCATTTGCTATTTTAGATGTATTCATTCTGAATTGTTATATATAATATAACAATGTTATATATAATTCACTCTGAATTGTCATTTTAATACAGACTCTGCAGGGTCCTGGGGGAAAGCCAACAAACACAATGTATATCTAGATGATTCAAAATAATTTAAGAGGGCTGGAAAAGAAATGTACATGTGTTTGCAGGGTCTTCCATATTTACTCCATGGCAATGATAAATAATTGTTGATTTTTCTCAGTTTATAGGTCAAAAAGCAGGTTTTAAATATGTCAGCCCTCAGTCTGGTCTCTGTAAAAATAAACTGAATTACATTTGCCTAACATTTAGTCCTTGTTACCACTTCAAGTTTCTCACATTAATTCATCCGTTGGACCCCTAAAAGTCCCCTTAAGGTAGGTAAATCTTGTATCCATACTACTGGTGGAGGGCTGAAGTGTAGGGCAGGCTGAAAGTAGCTGACAGAAAGTATCTATAAAGAAAGGGCTCATAGACAATCTTCAAGTCTTAATCTCAGAAGATCACTAAATATCCTTGATGTTTAAATCACTCTAGGTGATTTCTTCATTGATAAACTGTCTCTGACAGAATTGACCATGACTTCTGGAGCCAAACAGGGTTTATTATCTTTGATGCACAGAGTAAAGATGTACATTGGCAAAGTGCCATTTTTATATTAAAGCAAAGTTTCAAGTAGAATTCTGCTAAAACACTGTCCTGTTTTGATATTTTGGGAACATCAAAGGGGTTTGGCTGAAAAGATTAAAGTCTATTGATCACTAATAATTTCCTAATATTTTTGATGTGCTTAGGGATCACATAATCTGCTGCTGGAATATACCCATGTGAGCTGGAAAGCAGTGGCTGTCAGAGAGCTCAGATCACTATAACTTGACAGTTTAGAGGGGAACATAAATTAACTTTCTTTCCCATGCCAAATAGTCTTGTGGCTAAAATCTAGCTACCTACTGAGCTTCAGTGGCAACATAAAGAAGGGCTGCATTGAAAAGGAAAACTAAAGGTTATATCATTAAAAAAAGATATGTAAAAATGAAATTATCACATTCTTGCTGGGTTCACTATGTATGTTTTCCTGATCCTCAGCATAATGAAGGCCTCAGTAGGGCTATCAAAAAAATCTATATAGAATATAGCTGCTAAACTCTCCCTTAGTCTCTGTACTCACACATGCACTAACCCCTTTTATTCCTTCCATCTGATGTCAGAAAAAGGTAATGTTTGGACTAGATAAAGCCAAATAGAAATATAGGTACTATGCAGTAGGATTATCCTAGAACTTTTACCTAAATTGGCTGATAGGAAAGCTCTGCAGTACTGTTTTCTGCATGGCAAAAGGGTGGTAAAGCCTAGGCCAGCAAAACTAAGAATACAGTTATTTGTAGGTGGGTTGTAGACCAAGGGGCTTGTAGACCAAGGTCAAGTCTACATCTTGATCCTCTCAAAGGCTAAACTTTAGGACTTGATCATAAAATTAATTCACAAGAATTGCCTGTCCTAAATACATCTCTTAGGTCATTCTCTGAATGCCTCTACTAGTTCAGTTAATTGTGGAGTGATTAAAGTGATAAAAATTTGGTAAACTCTTCAGATTGTTCAGTAAATGCAGTTAGTGTTGTGCAATACAGGAGGTCTTGTCATGTACAAGACCTGTTAGGCTGCAAGAACAAAATAAACAAATGGTCTGTATCCCAGGGGTCTTGCAGATAGCACAGCTATGATGTTCACCCATTAAAAAAATCATTGGGGGAAAAATTATAAAGCATTGGTTTGTCAGTAAGCAAGAGTACTACTCAGAATTTTATTTATCTCAGGAATGCTTTAGTCACTTTTAATTTAATCAAATCCTAGAAAACACACATTTTTTCCTCGTATTAAGGTAATTTAATGCATTAAATGTTTCACAAAGTATCAAGTGAATTACATATGTATGAGTCTCCAGGAAAGCCTTTGAAGGAAGGGTACTAATGTTCTTGTTCTTGAACTAATATCCTCATATTGTCACAAGTTATTAGTGATATTGCCATTTCTCTGTCCCGGGAATGGGGTTTTGTGGCCATTGCTCATCTCCAGCCATTTGTCAGCATCTGTTAGGGCACTGTAGCTTACATTCAGCACCTTGAAATGCTCTAATCATCGTGTCAGGTTCCTGTGGCAGAATCCTGACAGTGGTCACTGGCTCAGGTTAGGGTGGGGGCTGCTGTGGGGCTGGCACGTGGGAAGGGGGGCAGTGAAGCAGTTGTTGCCATGGACCTTTGCCCATCCCTCTGATCAGTGGAAATGCTTGAGCTGGTTATGTTGGATTTTGGACAATTCCTGAACATGTATGTGAAACAAAAATTAAGTCAATTTTTTTAAGTGAATCTCACTGTTAGAACATGGTTGAAATGGTTATTTGTTATGTAATAGAAATGTTTAAATTGGTCTCAGTTACCATATATTGAGATCAAGTGTTTTGTCCCATTGAAGCAGGGGCTGTTAAGGCCAAAGGCTGTGTTTGTTTGGCTAGTATGCAACTCACCATGGAAACAATAAATAATTGTTATATAATAAATTAAAAAAATTATTGTTTTAAAAATAACAATAATTACAAACAGGAAACAATAATAATTAGTTCTTCCTGGATCTGAATTTTTATTTTCGATAATATTGTGTACCAATATAACAGGATTTAATAATTACAGTCAATGACAGGTCTTAATTAAATCCTAGAACCTATTACTGTGACAGTAAAATGGAAATAGCTACCTGATGATTTAAGAGTGGTTTATAGGTTCCTGAAAAAACATAAAACATTTCCTTATTTTTTGCTGAGGTTAAAATTGGGAAAGATCATAAGACATGAATGGCAGACATTTTATTTTTGAGAATTTTGCTTTGGTTGTAGATTTGCATTTAATAGTGTTTGCTATGTTTGCCGTTAGTAGTGCTACAGATCTGTTGCAGTTAATAAGGTTTGCAAGGTTTTATGTTAAATGCAGGGATATTTTGTTTAGTTTGTAGATTGCACGTTCAAAATCAAAGTTAATGGAAGCATAAAGAAATTAAAGTAGATCACTAATAATTTGAGCATCTGAATTATCCATTGTAGATGCCATCAGTTTAATTGCATGTGCATATTGAAACTCCTTATTTGAAAACCAGTTTCTAAATATTCAGTTTATAATGTCAACATCTGTTGAAGTATACAATAGTTTTATGATAATTAGCAATGAGAAAACCATAGAAGTCTTGAAGTTTGATTCAGATAAACAACCATATTTCTGGTACTTTCCCATCTTACATAAAGCTCTTGTTTTCCTGAAAAATTTCTGGTCCTTCAGGCCTTGAGGGAAGCTATACATGTGTTGTGATTCTGTATTTGATTCCCACTAGACTCCAAGAGATGAGAGAAAAATTAGAAGAAAATGACTCATTAACTTTTAAATTTCATCACAGAAGGGCTGTTCAAAATGCTTTTTCCCTACTTCCCTCATTAGAGTAATAGCTAAAGAGTTGGAAGACTTCTTTATGTTTGACTTATTACTAAAGTAATGCAGATTTGGATCATGTGAATTCTTTAGTTTTTTTGTTGTATTTTTGGAGATATTTTTGTTTGTTTCTTTTTTGTTGTTGTTGTTGTTTTGGTTTTTTTCTGTGTGTATGTGCAAATTGCATGAATCTTCAGAGTTTTCTTATTTTAACCCCTGATGTTAGTAAGTTTCTACTTCAAGCTTAGTGATGAATGCTGCACTGAAGACCTGTGCTATAACTATGCTCTGAAATTTTTTCTCAGTACATCTGGCTCTTTGGGGTAGTCTAGGAGCTTGATCCCCAGCATCAGATATCACCTGTAACAAACGCAGCTGTAACAAAATAAGTTGTAATGAAACAAGAAGTTTCTTACTGCCTGACATGAAAAGCCTGTGCTTAGCAGTGTTTGTGTGATGATGTCAAGCAGGTTTGGAAGTGGAACACTGCTGAACTTGGCAGTTTCCTTAAGCTACTGTAATCAATCCCAATGTTTTCTCAATGCTAGGATTCTGCCAAACATCTGGCTGGGAAGTTGCCCTCGGCAGCTGGAGCACGTGACCATCAAGCTGAAGCATGAGCTGGGTGTTACAGCTGTGATGAACTTCCAGACTGAATCTGACATTGTTCAAAATTCCTGGGGCTGCAACCGCTACCCAGAGCCCATGAGCCCCGAAATCCTCATGAAACTGTATAAAGAGGAAGGTCTTGCCTATGTCTGGCTGCCAACTGCAGACATGAGCACTGAAGGTAATGCTCATGTCAGTCTTGCAGTAAATTAATAGCAACAAACACTTTGGGTTATTAATTTGTCACTTTCATGACAGTTGTGGGGGGAGGAGTTCTGTGCACATTTTGCATGAAAATATAGTTGGAACACAAGTTATAGTTTCTTCGTGTGCTGTCTTTAACAAATTTAACAAATATTTTCTTGTAGTCAGAGAGATCATCTGAAGTACTTTGTGTCTGGCAGTATTATTTGTATTTGAGTTTAAAGCCATCTGACCTCAATAACTGCTTGACTATTTTTACTTTCAGCTTGAGTTCAGCCTATATTATGAAAACATGCTGTGTAGGTGGAAGACTGCAAGTTTGCAGAGCAGGGCAGTTTGCCACCTTTGCTGATTAAAAATGGAGAGATGCTGCTGTGTGTTTGCTGTTCCCTTCCCAACAAACACTTTTTCTTTAACTGTAGTATCCCAGTCTGATGAAACTCCGTAGTGACATTTATATAATAGTTTGCAATTAATTGAAAATACTCATAGCACCTGAGCTGTAACATCAATTACTAGTACTTTTAAGTCCTTGGTTGGAATGCTCAGTTCAAAGTCCTGTTTCCAGACAGAAGATTAGAAAGTGAGTGTGTTTTCAAGTGAGCAACCTTCCAGCAGAAGCGAGTGCTATCAACACAGTGAAATACCACTACCCCAAACAGGTCACGGTCATATCAGCAACAGGACATCAGGGAAGACAGGAGACCTTAAAACAGGAATTTGAATGGGCTTAATGTCAGTGTTCATATGTGCCATGAGGAAAAGTTGGACTGTACTGTTTGCAGCTCTGTTTCCCAGGACAGTCAGAAGAAAGGTGTCAGAAAATATGGTATGTTCATTCCTTAGGTAATGAGAAAGGCTATTCTGTGTTGTTTGACTGTATGCTTAGAACACAGTGAAATCAGTTGTACAGTAAGTTGTACAGTTGTACAGTAAAAGGTTCTTCTGCTCTCCCTCCCTCACTTACTGAATTGGTGGCCTTCATTAAAATGTTTTGGAAATCAGCAATATGTAGGTCCCTTCACAAACCTCTGTTATTAAAAAGCAAATTTCATTTTTGGCTTGCTACTTTAATGCCATGTAAGTTGTGCTGTTCTCTATAATGTGCTGCCTTGTCTCAGTGCCTTTGAAAATGAATATGCCACACACATCTGATGTTATCAGAATTTAGAGAAGACTTGGGGCATTTTACTTAGAAATGTCTTAGGAACTACTTCTCTATTTAGCAGCAGTGATCTGATTCTATATTGCAAGATAAAAAAAAAACAAGTTAGCCTAGAAAGTCGTTTGGGAAAAGAAAGAAAAAAGTCGAATATGTTGGGTCTGCCATTATATTTCACAGTTCATCAGCCATGAACTGACTTTGTCCAGTGCAAATGAATGTGCCTTGTTTTTAACCTTAGGAAGAATCCAGATGTTGCCACAAGCTGTCTGCCTCCTGCACGGGCTGCTGCAGAATGGACACACTGTCTATGTTCATTGCAATGCTGGTGTTGGCAGGTCTACAGCAGCTGTCAGTGGCTGGCTGAGGTACGTGATGGGATGGAGCCTGAGGAAAGTGCAGTACTTCTTGGCTTCCCGGAGACCAGCTGTCTATATAGATGAGGAAGCTCTGAATCGTGCTGAAGAAGATTTCTACCAGAAATTTGGGCATCTTCATTCCTCATACCAAATAGAAGAGTAGAAAAGCAGAAGAAAAGGAAGGTGAAGAGAAATCCTTACATTTGAACCCCAAGGATTTAGAAATTTCTGTGACTCAGACACCCACCTCACCTCTTCAGGTTATAAGCTTCTTGTAAAAGTGATGAGAATTTTGTTTAAAAAGTGCCTTAGAGTTTTTAATTTGCTTTCTTTAAAGCTGACATGATTCATGTTTTCAAGCCTTTTGGTGCAATTATGAGACCCAGAAACTGCAAAGTGAAAAGAGATTTTTCTTTTAACTATTTGCATATAGCAACAGAGGTTTTAGGGTCGACACTAAACAAGATGTGAGGTGAAATAGAGCTGGCAATAAAAAGTGACAAGAAAGAAATACAAAGATTGATGGGATTAAGATTCAGGTTAGGATGGAACAGATCATCATCAAAGCTGGTCAGTTATTTTAAGCAGATTTATTAGGTTGTTGCAGTGTTTTGTAGTAATTCTGTAAACAAGTGGTATTGATGAGAAAGACCAGAAGGAAATTGATTCTTCAATTCAGTGTTTAGAAACAAAAAGCTAATGTCTAATGCAGTGAGCTAAGATTTGCTCTTTGTCCATCTAGTTAATGTTACGTATTACGAGCTCCAGCTGTATTCTTTTATGATTGGTGTTATGCCGGGCCGTGACATGAAGAGAGGACACAGGTCCAGCTGTGGCAGCCTTGCTTTGTTGTAAGGCAGGTCCACTGTTTGTTACATTATCCTAGGCTGTGAGTTCTCTGAGTTGAAGCTGCGTTTTACTTCTCTGGTCCATGCAGTGCTGTACAGGAGTTCCCTTAGGTGCCAAGTCAGTCTGAGCAGTAACCACTGGGGTAAGACAGGACCTGTAGGAATTGTGTGGTGCATGACTGGCACCACAGCCTCTAGATTAATATCTTCAATATTAACCTAGATTAATATCTTCAATACAGCAAAAGCCTCCTTGTGCAAGCAGTGGATGTGTGTTAGGTTTAGCTGATTGAAGCTGATGCTGGGCTATCTTTGGGCTGAATGAAGTCAATACATTCCTCTATAGGAACAAAAAGCAACTCTGCAGAGGATGGTTTCTCAGGAGCTTAGCCCCAGTGTTAGCTTTGTGGATGATCCCTAATGTTTTTCATTTCTGCTTGATCCTTTAGCTAAACTAAGCACCAACAGCTTCCAGTCCCACTCTGATGAAACCAATTTGATGTAGATTGAGTTCAAGAGAGAAGAGAGAATTAAGGAAGCATAAACATTAAGAAACATAATTTCTATAGGTTTATTCTTCAGTGAAATCTCATTTTTCCCAGCCAACTTGTTCCTCTAAAGATATAGTCAGTGACAGAGTAGTTTAAGTAATAAATATTGTTTTTCTGAATATTTAATGGAGAAACTATTGGATATGAACTGTTTATGGAGAATGTCCAAACTAATATATTTTATTTATCCTATACTTCAATCATCTTGAAAAGAGAAATGTTTATTTAAGTTATTCTATGTGTGGTTTTGACCATGACTTCATTTCAGATTTTTTGAAATAACACTGCCTCTTTAGAAAATGGATGAGAAAATAAAGACAAAATGACTATTCCAGCAGCCCATTTTGTCATGTCTCTTTGTCTTCCAATTTCACAAATAGCAAAAAGGGTCATAACCAATATTTCTGTATAGAAGTGGAACCACCTCTGGTACCTTCAAAGACAAAAACAGGTGTTTCTTTTCCTAGCTCAGAGCAAAAAGAAGACGGAGTGTGTGAGTGCTCCTGTCTGGCTGTTACCTGCAAATGTGCAGAGCTACAGCTGCCTGCCCAGGAGTTACTTCATTTTGACTGAGTTTAAAGTAAAATTGGTGAGCTTTTGCTACCATATTCTCCTTAAAATCAAGCACCAAGAGAAGGAGAATGGCATGAGAAGCAGAGAGTACAACTTGCTTAAGTTTTACATTTCTGCTGAGATTTATTTGAAACTGCAAGCTTAAAATGTGTTTCCAAGCATCCCTGACAGAAGCCCTTTCCTCCAGTTACAACTCGTAATAAATGCTGGGGCAAATACTTGTAGAATTGATTCTTGTTCTTGTACAAATGTAATGTATACATATATGGATATATATAGTTTTAGGGCTCTCGGGACTGAGCAGTGCATAACATGGCACAAACAAGTAAGTATATGACTAAGTACAGCCACTCTATATTGGCTGCTTCCTAATTCTGATTATATTGCCAATGGAAGAAGACTGATGTTTCATTTGTAGGGCAGGAATCCATATGACACAGGAGTCAAAGATTCAAGGATGCCCTAGCAGGCTGTTAATTCATTGTTTGCTGTCATTTCAGTAAGGGGTTGTTGATTCATTGCTTATTTCCTCTTCAGTTTGTGTTTCTGTTGAACTGCTTGGGAGCACATATCATAGAGATTGCATTAGCTCTTGAACTGCATGAAAGCAACTTGCCAACATCACGTTAAAAAAGAATGCAAAGAGATCCCAAGGGGGTCCCAGGGCCTTGCAGTACCTTTGTACCTATTTGTAGCATCCTTTTTTTCCCTCATTGCTACCTTCCTGCCTTTGTCAATGAAGACCTCTCTGTCAAGTGACATTCATTCAAAACCTTTTCTGTGGAATGCAACTACAAACTTAAATGGGAAAGGGATCATTGCAAGAGACTACAGCAACAGAAAAATTAATCATATAAAAATATTCAGTTTCTTCAAATGTATAATTACATAATAATCTGCATCTAGAAATAATGTATTAGATTTCAAATTTGTAATGTGTTCTTATGCTGATTGGATCATTAGCTCTTTCCACAGGCTAGCCTCTTGATGTAATTTGGATGAAAGGATCAAGACAGGATCTTCTTTATGTACTTATATATTTCCTTGCTACTTTAGTCCTAAAACACTACAAAATTTAGAGAAAAAGAGCTCCTATAAAAAGAATTAGAATCAGATAGATTAGATAGACAATAATGTTTATTTTGGAGGGGGCCCAAGAAGCCCATAATAATGGGAACCAGGTAAAAATGTTTTGATAACTTATCACAGAAGAGCATCAGTTGGGGAAAACAGCTGTGATACTCTTAGCATCAGTATTCTCTGCCCTGTTAGACCCATGTTTTTATGTCCATGAAATTAAAGAATTTGCTGCTTGAAATGGGAACATTTATAACTCCAGGTAGTTAGAGTATCTCAATGTCATTATAAGGCCAAACAATAGTATATATTCTTTTCCAGGGATATGCTCATGAAGGAGCGAAGCAATTCTTTTACAAGGGATTTTGTAACAAGCACAGCCTCTTGAGGAATGGGTTGGGCTTTGAGGGGTATAGTTTTGTAAATATTTTTCCTTTGGACATCACAAAAGTACTAGTGACAATCTTCTGCAGGACATTTTTACACTGATGATGCAAGCTGATGAAAGAGGACTAGAGTGTCTGATGTGACTGTTGAAAACCTTCCTTTCTCCCTTATTCCTTACTTGCTATTTTGCACTTTGAACTTTGATCCCTTTGCTTATGTTGTAAGTTTAGGATTTTCCATCTCAGTACAGCAGCAAGCACAACAAAGTTCTGGCTGCAGGTTTGATACCAGGATGTTCTCCATGCCTGAAAAGCCTCAAAAAGTCTCAAACCTGGCAGCTGAGTTGTATGCACTGCACAAAATCATGTGCAAAACAGTCTCTCTGCTCTGGAATGAAATTAAAATTTGAGACTGCCAGTCGAGCCCACTTGGGCAAAGGAAAGGAAAAAGTCTGTAGATTGTGCTGGAGTGGGTAATAAAAATCCCTATTTAAAACAAGAATGCAAAAAGTCTGACTTCTTCCATTACCTATAGTGATGGCCTTTTTGAGCTCTAATCTATAAAACCCACTGAAATTACTGGTTTGTAATTGAGGAAAAAGAAAATCTAAAGACCAAAGCCAAAGACATTTGCTTTAAGTGTATTAGCCTGTTACTCCATTTATTCTTCATAATTAAATTGCAGTGAGATGTTTCAAACCAATGATGAAGTTACAAAAAAAATTATTCCTTAAAAATACACTGTGCAGCAGAAAACAATGAGAAAATACTTAGAAGCATAATAACTACTGAAAAAGCATATATTTGGCAAGCAAGAATTACCTTCTGGAAGGATAATGGACATCAGGCTGCTGTTAGCTAAAATGGAATTGGATTAATGCAGCAAAGGATAGCTGAATGTCTCCAACTTTGTTTGCATTCTCAGTAGTAAATCACCTCTGCAGATATTTCTTAAAACGTGTTCTGCTGGAAAAAAAATTGTGGTTTATTTTCCACATGAATATAATGCAAAGAGTAATGGACTGCTCTGATGGAGCAGACTGGAAATAGTAGAATTGGAAAGGAATTAATAATTTTTATGCTTTTCAGCAAGAGAATGGCATCACCAACAGCAAGACCAAACCACATGACTTCATAATTGATTCCTTCTTAAATTATTAGAGGAAAGCAGTATTTTCAAGGGCAATGACATTATCATATATTAGGATAATTGCAAGATTTTGATACAAGTAACCAAAATACACATTGTTGGCACCTCAGTAGTGCTAACAATGAACGTATGGGTTGCTCATTCTTAATTATACATATTTTGCTCTTGCCCTTCCTTTCACCTCAAGGTCTTTCATTAGAGTCCTAAATGGTTTATTTTTAATTTTGTGGCTAAAATTTTCCATATTTGTAAGAATGAGTAATACGTATTTTATCAAATCCTTTTAACGTATTGAGACTTGTCTTATGAAGGAAGAACTGTTATACCCTGCAAACTAAAGATGGTAACTAACTTAACCTGACAGAATTCAATCTTTTTGTGCTTAAATGTGTTGTCTTCTTTGGGAGATTGAATTTATAAAGATTGCAGGATAATGTCAGTGATTTGATAATTACTTTAGTGCTAATGTTGTTATATTTACAGCAAGGAATATAAAAAAACTGTTTATTCATAACCTGGTAAACTAGTAAATGATTTAGATAATGTGAAGAAAAAGCATAAAAAAGTTCCCAAGAAGAAATTTCTAATGCTGGACAGGTTTCTGTGGCCTTTACTTAATGTCATTATGACAAAATTTATTTTGTGGTAATGCAGTTTCAGCAGGGAAATAATTAATGGTGAGGCCATCATCCAAGAGTAGCAGCCATGGTTAAGTTGGGCAGCCAGCCCAAAGTCACTGCAACAAATCAAATGCTGAAAATTAATCCAATCTTCAAAAATTCAATAAAATGCATAAACACATAGGTTAAGAATGAAAGACTGTGTTTAGGCTTAAAATGCAGTTTGCAATATTTAGTTGTATATAAAAAAAGAAATGTGGAAGGGTAAGCTTTCAAGAACACAGACCAGTTGGATACCTTCTCCTGGGCAATTATGCAGTGCACTCAAGCTGGTGAAGTTTCATGAGCACAAAAATGGTTGCTGGTACCCTGTTGTTTGGTAGCCACATAAATCCTTTGTGTGGTTCAGAAATAGGATCAATGTGGATATACTTTAGAAGAGCTAATGGGAAGGGCACCAGTTAAAGCATGCTTAAATTATAGCTCCAGGTGGAAGTCTAAACAAAACCACATTTTTATGGAGTCTTTCTCTTTACATGTGTCTTGCTGAAACAGGCAAGCCCCTCGGATGTCTCCCACCCTGCAACACCTGTGCTTATAGCCAGAGAGCCAGAGTGGGAAATCCTCATGTAGTAGCAGTGACCCTGACACCAGCCAGACTCTACAGGTGACATAGAGTATTTTATCCCTCTACTTGAGTTATTCTGTTTCTTAACATGTAGCTAAATGGGAGAACTGCTGTTCCCAGTGCCTCCAGTCACAGTGGCTGTGGAGGTGCTGTGAGCGCTTGATTAGACAGTATTTCAAGTACTTTTGGAACTCTATGTTAACATGGTCTAAATGGCCACCTTAAATTTCACTCAGAGTTTATCTGGGTTTGAAAAGACAGGTGTCTGCTATGAAAGGCAGGAGCCTCCTCTGAAATGGAAAATGTAAACCCCCTCCCTCCTAATTGTTATAGTTTTGAAATTAAGGGGCTCTCAGGAAAAGATATGGGAGCAGGAATAATGGTTCCTTACCAGGGAAGTAAAAAAAAAAAAAACCAACAACAACAACAACAAAAAAAAAAACAACCCAAAAAAACCCACAAAACCCAACAATTCAGTAATACAAAACAACACTATTAGAGTGACAATATGACCTGACACCCTGTGGGTCAGGGTGTTGGTAGCAGTCCAATTGAAATGGTGGCTGCAGTCCTCCTGGAATGACAAATGTGGTTCTCTTGGAGCAGTGATCCTGTAGAAGGGTGTAGTATTCTTCTGAAGATCCAGTGGTGGTGTAGATGGGCCTGGTCTTCCTCTAGGAATCCAATGGAGAAGGCAGTCCTGGTGTCCCAAAAACTCAGATTATATCCAGGTAGGAATTCTTGGCTCCTCCCCCTGGGCAGAGCATCTCACAATGTGATGGTGTAATTCTGTCAGTCATGCAGTGAGACTCAATGGCCCATTAACAGCAGATATTTCCTGGAGGGACATTTGGTTTGTGGAAGAGATAAAGAAAACTGCCCAATTAACAGAAGATAACTGCCACACCTCCAACAGATGGCAAATAAAATATGTACTTACAATCCAGGACAGTTACCCCCACGTCCATGACCCCCACGTGCTTTCCTGCCACATGTGTGAGTATTGCAGCTGGATGGCACTCACAGGCAGATCAGGGTCTAGCAATAAGAACCAGGACTCTGCTCATGCCTTCTTCCTACCTGAGATGTCCTCCTCATCTGGAACAAGGATGCGTGAACAGATGCTGTCATCTTTAGCCAGACTTGTAGTTTTTTTATCTTCTGGTACTTTCCATCCAAGTGCCCTTTTCAAAGAATAATGTAAGCAATCATGATAGGCTATTCTCAGCACCACTGAAAATCTCATTTGTGGGGTGGTTTTAGTTTGTTTGGGTTTTGTTTTTTAAATTAAGCTTAATTTAGCTATTCAGCTATGGGCAATTAAAGCAGAAAGTGCTGCTCTTAATTTCTGAAGTTTTCCTACATGGTAAAATAAATGGTAAAATAAATTTTGCAACAATTTTCATGCAAAGGATGGCAAAATGTCTTGTAAGGTAGTAGCTAGATATACTAGGCCACTAGAGGAAGATGGCGAAACAGGAGTAGAACAATATATGAACTGAAGAAATGAGCAGTTTACTGGGACAAGGCAGAGGAAGTGGCCAGATGTCCTTCCTTCCTGAGCTCTCATATCACCTGAGAAGAAGCAGGGGAGAAAGTGAGACGGTCAACAGAGGCTGAGGGCAGGGAGGGGAGACAGGGAGAGCTGTGTGAGCCCAGAGTGGCCGGGAAGCAGCCGAGCTCCAGGGCAGAGGCTCAGGGCTGAGGTGCGAGCAGAGCCTGTTCCCTGGGGCAGCAGGGCCACAGCCTCCCATCTTCACTCGGGCTTCAGAGAGCTTGGAAATGTCTCCTTCAGCTGTTAGCAGGCACAGGCATGGGGGCTGAGGAAATGCAGCAGTGGGGCACAAATGCTGAGCACCCAGCAATCACCAAAAGTACACAACACCCTTGGGAAAAGCAAAGCCTGGCAAGCTATTTAACAAAATCTGCCAAGATCATTATTTTTGAGAGGAAAAAAATCTGATTAGGTTTCTCTTGATTGCTGGGAACTTGACTTGAGTATACTTTAGAAAATGCTGAGCTCTCCATTTGTGTATTTCTGCTTATGGAGCTAAAATCAGTAACTTAATTTTAGCTATAGACATGGTTTTATTTTGCTTTCCTGAATAGCTGTAACTTAAAGGTATCCTTCGGTGGATTTAAAAAGAAAAAAACACAACCCCCAAGGAATTGTATCAGAAATTTATGGAAATTATATCAACAGGATAATTTCTGTGCTTCTCAGTCTGGTTTATTGGGGCATTACTAAACATGGAACAGGTATCTTTTTTACTCAAATGTCTATATTATATACTTAAAACTGTCTTGTATTCCTCACTAAAATATATTCTTGGATAGCACTGATAATATAAAACTATATTTGAAACTGTTATGTTTTTTGTGTTGCTATGAAAATCCAAGGTTCGTTGTGTTAAAATTATTGTTAAAACCTCCACATCTGTAAAAAAAACATTGATGAGAAATGCAGGAGTTGCCAGAATCTGCTGTTATCCTGCTGAACCTGCTTTTCATTTGGCAAAGCAGGACAGAAAATTATTTAGAAAAACTTGTTAAAGTCAAAGAGAAAACATACCTATACACATCAATGTACCTTTCCTGCCTTTTTTCAGCAGTGGACTTGGGTAGGTGATTGGCTGATTCTCCTCCTGTGCTCTGAAAGTCTCTGCTCAGGTCACACATATCCTTTACATACAAATTGATCTAAGAAAATACACACAGCTTGTGGAAATTTAAGTACCAGAACAGTCATGGGGATTTCAAGTTGAATACTTCACACTTGGTGCCCAAATGCTTGGTTGCATTTTCCACTGTGATATTTGATGAAACAAAAATCAGTTCATTGTTGCAACTAAAATTCCCCAGAAAATGCCATGAGTTTAAGGATACTCTCATTTCATGACTATGACTCAAACAAGCTGTATAAGGTGACAAAGTGAAATCACAATTTTTCAAGATATTGGGTGGTAATAAGTGTTGGGACTTCTTTATGCAAACAATATCTGTTGTGCACACCAACAGACTTTTCTAGCATCTGTGTTCATGTGGCACATGCCTCCCTGGAACACAAATAAAATGAAGAGCAAGCCTACCCAAGACCAGGGTTTTCAAGACTGCGAATTAAAAGGATGTAGATGTACATGTAAGATCCATACTGCCTGGAAATGCAACTAAGCTCTGCAGTATCTTGGTGAGAGTCTGCATTTTTCAGCAAAATTGCTGTTGTATTTTGTATGAACATGATTTTTCTCTAGTCTGTACCCATTTACTCTGTACTTTTTTGCTTAATTCTGCCCCTGCTACTCCTCCCATTTGAAATGACTCATACTACAGAAGTTTTGAGGAAAATTCTTTGACTTGCAGATTTTTTTTTTCTCCATGGGCTTCTAGAATCTATCTTGGTAAGTGCTCATTCCAGACTTGCCAAAAACCAGAGCAATATTATACATACTTCAGTGCCACAGCTGCTTCTTTTCACCTGTGTTTCTTCATAGTACTTTTATTCAGTGGAGAGAAACACAAAACTATGTGGGGCTTTTGCATGGCTCTGAATCACTTCCAAGAGATGTGCAGAAGTCATAGCAATTAGATAGAAATATCCCTACTGGAGAATCTGGATCCTCTACCTGAGCAGGACTTTTCCATCAGTCCTTCTAAAGTGAGCCTTTTGAAATTGTTCTCCCACAGGCCACAGCTGCACAGAGCAGTGACATGAGGTCACACTGAGGGTTGCCCCAGCCCAGCACCCCACTCAGTGGATGAAAGCACAAGCCAAGGGCAGGGTGAGACCAGGGCAAACATCAAAGGTACTTTGCTTCCCCCAAGCTCTGAGCATTTGTAGCTCAGGATATTTCCAGAGCTGATGTAATTTTTCTGTTCAGTAATCTAGAATTGTGCTCTCTTCAGTGTGCATAAGTTTCAAGTATTCACAGTGGCCTCTGGCAAGAAACTCCACGAGTCTGCTACATGCTGGAAGAATAACCACATTATTTTGTTTGTTTTGCAGTGCATTTCCTATCCCTAAGTTTTCATACTGCAAGAGTGTAATTAATCTGTTCTCCACCTTTTCCATCTGAGAACACGTGCTCTGTTCTCAGAGCACATAACAGAATATTAAGAACATGAGGAACTGGGAATTAACAAAACCTTAGCCCAAACCTAAAGACTATCTCACCTGCAAATGCTTTGCTGAGCTTGACAGCTCCAACAGCACTGCTGTGAACTAATTCTGTTTGGCTTTTAAGCAGAATTCCCTGCTCCAAACCTTCATTTAGGTGTAGAGGTTTAAAATGTCCCTTTTAAACCTCTGCCTTCTTTGAGATAAACCTTTTCCCCCTATCCCTATTATCTGTTGCCTAAAAAGCCCTCTGGTTTATTAAGTTATTAAATGAAGTGTGCATGCCATTCCCACATAACTTTCAATCTCTTAACTCTTCCTTACCTTTGATTTCCATTTGTTTTCTGCTGTGGTCAGAGGCCACCAGCACAAAGAAGGAAATGAGTCCCTACACTCATCTGATCATCTCACTGAACCTGAAGATGTAAAACTCCTGTGAGCACCAAATTCTGTTTCAAGGTACTCAAACAACCAAGTGGAAGCAATCATCACATTAGCATTGCTTGTGTGGCTCTACTGGTGCTTGTGCTAATGTAATTCTGGTTTTGTTTTATTTGTAAAAATTCTTATGCATAAATGCACAGGTAAAAGACCTAGAAATAATGGAGGATAACTTAAAGGAAAACGGGTCCTCATGTTTATGACTAATGCCTCATAAAGTCCTTTTCCCTATCCCCTTCCCCAAAGATTTATTTCTGAGCATGTGACCTGCAGTTGATATAGCCCAGCTACAGAGCAGACACCAAGAAGTTTCTTAATAAATTCTTTTAATTACCAGCTAAAAACTTCATCAAGCTACATAACTTTTAGGGCTTTTATGAACCAGATGAAGCTATATTGTTTGGTGTCCCAGCCTCTATATGCCACCTGCATGCTGACAGAGAAGTCACCTGGAGATACTGAATAGAAAATCAGAGGTCAGAGGCAAATCTGATGCCTGTTCCTAGCTTGGAGGAACTTCTGATAAACATTTCAACCTGCCTGGGATATGGGGCATAGCATCATCCCTAGACACCTCTTATTTGTAATGAATTTGCTGACTCCTCTTTGTTTTTTAGAGTGGTGGGATGGGGGTGATAGCTGTAGTGCTCATTGCAATTATTCAGGGCTTAAAATACTAGCCTGGAAAATGGGACTGTAGGCTTAATCAACTCTAATCAATCTGCTCAAAATGTTTCACAACTTTGTCTCTCAGGATGTGGCCCTAGATGCTGTATAGCATATAAAGGAAATTTATGTTGAAGAGCCTTAACAAGCCAAAAACATCCTACAAAGAGGAAGGACACTACTGGACTCCTTGTCAGTCATGAACATCCTGGTCTCCAGATCCCACCATCAGCATCTCTGTTGTGCTTTCCCTCTTTGGCCCAATTAAACTTGAATTCTGTTCTGCATTCTGGCATGGTGCTGGGGGGAATTGGGTGACTTGATCCCACCATGCTACTGCCTGGCCTAGAACATGTTGGTAAAGGAAGTTGAAGATTTTATGCTCGCTTCAAAAGCAAGCATTCTTAGAAGAAAGCTATTATGCCAAACATATCACCATAATCTCAGGTGTTTCAGAAGAAATGAGAGAAGTGGTAGCATATGTTCACATCAGCATCAAGAGACTATCAGCCAGTAAATGATATTTGTGCTCTGAAGTCTCAACTCACTAAGGAATCTGCAATGTTGTAAATGCCAGCCCTGGCAGCTGATGTATACAAGGTCTGGAAATGCTCTGTGCTGGCCTCACCATCATCACCCCAGAATCTAAGGGGGGTTTTGGATGTCAGCTCCTTCTTTGGCTGTCATCCGTTGTAAATGACAAAAAAATTGTGTATGTGCAATCACTGTTTTATTCAACAACTTCCAACACTTTCTAGTGAAAAAAAAGAGGACAGTTTGTGTGCTGCCTCACCAAAGGAGATTCTTAGCCCATATAAGACACCTTTATACTGCCAGCAAAATCTGTACTTGGAATGCAGAAAAACTATAGGTTATAATGTAAATAATTTGATTTTCTTGATGTCTTTTTCTTCTTTTCCCCAAATGGCAAAATAATTTTAATAATAATTTAAAGGGAAAAGCTATTTTCTAAGTTGGACAGCAGTCATAGAAAACACCAGTTTACTGGCAGTTTTCTAACAAGGGTAGTTGTGTAAGGGAAAAAGAAAGGGAAAGGACACATGTCTTTGCAGCCATTCAAACAGCCTTCACCTGCCACTCTCAAACACCTTGTGCCACAGTGGAGGAATTCTGAACTAGGCTGAATTCCCTCAGGAAATGTATTAGTGAAAAATGGGACATACAAAACTATGACCTGAAAGTGGGTGTCAAGGTGAGGGCTGACTTTTTGGTTGCTGTGGGAGTGCAGTGCTATCTGGGAGAGCTCTGCTGTGCACAGACAGGTCATGCCCTCCTGTGGGGATGTGCCCGTGTGCCAGAAGATGGGGTTTGAGGGCAGCCTTTCAGCAGAAACTGGCCTCTGCCTCTGAGCTATGGACAATTTTTAGGTACTTTGGGCCCAGGCTGGCACGTGTCCATTGCAGTGGTGGTGTGGACTCTGGCAGTCCAGACTCCTGGCCTGGGACACCTCAGCAGGAATGGAAGGGAGGAAAGCAGAGCAAAGCCATGGTAGGGAGCCCCTGGCTCAGCACAGCATGGCATGTGGGGATTAGCCTTCAGCAGAGCTTGTAGCAGTGCCAGCTCTTGCAGCTGGGCACAAAAACAGAGACAGACTCATGCTTGAAAAAGCCCCACACAACAGCCTCTTTATATGAGCAAGGTTTTGAGAGTCATCATAAAATATGTTTTGGGTATTGTGCTGAAATCCTACTCAGCCACCTGCCAGCATGTTTCAGAGGGCAGAGGAGAGCCCAAGCCTCCTGCCTGCCACACTGCCCCACCACCTATCTGGGCAGGCAGGCAGAGCAAAACACAGATAAACTGCTATTTAATTGTATAAAAACAGTGTATCTGGAGAAACCAGGTTGGAAAGGAAATGAGAGACCTGGAAAATGAGACAAAATACACCAGGAGAAGAAACAATGAGAGAACACACATCTGTGTGTGTGTGTGTGTGTGGTTTAGCAATTCTGACAAGCTATTCCCATCATCCCCAAAAAAGTAAGAGGGAAAAAAAAAGGGTCTAGATTTACAGCCCTTGATGTTTATAGAATCCTAATAAAAAGTCCCTCACATACTCATGAAAATCTCCTGTCCACACATGGACTCAAACAGAGATTGCTGTTTCATGGAGTTTTATTTTCTTCTGTGTCTTGCTGACTGGAAGACATACATGAAATATGTATGGAAATATCGGAATCCACAGAAGATCCTTTAATACTACCTCCTCTGGTGATTAATTTGCCTTTGCTGTGGGCCTGTTCTTCTATCCTGTATCTTAATGCTTTTGCACTTGGTAAAAAGCAGGCATTTACCCTGCTTATGTAGCCTTATTGTAACAGGCAAATTTTCTTAAACTGTATTTCTTCTACTTCCCCACAAGATACTTCAAGGGAAAAGTGCATTCTCTTATCCTAGTATTTCACATTATAATATCTGTAAGTTTCTGTGAAATGGAGGAAGGACAAACCTCCTCTACAGCTTACTTCATATATCCCAATTAACCCTCTAATCTTGAAAAGAGATCTCAGGCAGCTCCAATAACACTTTGCAGGGAACACACTTTGCTGTGGAGGATGCAAGATTCTGAGAGAGCCACCTACAAGTGCCTTTGTCTTGATCTCACTTGACAGTGCAGGAGACTGTGCCAGACTCTGTGTCCTCAGGGCACCTTGTGTTTTGAAAACCAGCTTCCTCCATCCTTGCTCATCCTCTCTCCTGGGAGATTTCAGGTCACTGACCTCAGCAATGCAGGATTTATTTCCATTGTTTCTTTTACTTCCCTGTAACATGTTTTCTCTGGGTAAAAACATGTACCTGTAGAAACAATTTTTTTTTTAAATTTTTGGGCAGCTTCACTTTTTTCAGTTCTCTACAGAGCAGACAGTGTGATGAGCTCCTCTTGCTGATGGGTATGGAGGCATGGCTGTAAAGCAGGTGGAAATTCTGAGAATGCAAATGCTGGATATGTTTGAGGTGCTTACAGAAAAATCCAAGCAAGCCCCTCATACTCTGAAATATTTTGTTGCAGTCAATATTTGCCATGCTTGAATTGGTCATTCCTTGGCATAATACCCTTTAGCTGTATCATTTCATTGTCAATTCATAGAAAAATGTCAAGCTGGCTGTTTGGAAATCTTTGCTGTAATATAAACACAAAGGGCAGATCAGTAAATGACAGGGGATACCGAATTCATTGCTTCTGCCTGGGCTAGGACTGGTGAGGTGAAGAGTTACTTCCACTGGGATTGGGAAATTCATACCCTGCCATGGGTGACTGCTTTGCTCATGATCACAAAGATTAACACATGAAAACACTGATATCCTGCTTTCTGGTTATGGTTAAAAGTTTCATTGATCTCATGGGACTTGGCACTGCTTCAGATGTGCATCATCTGGCCTATAAGAAATTGGGACAAGTGCATGTGAAACAGATACAGTGTGAAAAACAAGTATATATGTGAAATACAGAATAACGCTAAAAACAGCACTTTGTTCAAAGTACTATGGTTTTAAATGTTGATCCATGCACCAGCACCTTCTTTTGTTACTTACTGACTGTTGTGCAGAACTGGGAGTTCTAGAACAGTGTTCATATTCTTTTCTGAAAGTGTCTTACAAATTAACTTGAATTGAGCTCTGTCTTCCCTCTCTCCTTCCTTTTTCAAGTGTTCTCTTGCTATGCATTAATTGAATTTTTAAGTCACTGCAGTTTCTATTGGTCTTTGAGGAAAAAAAATGCAGCACCCACATATGGGTTTGAACATTCTGTTTTGTAGGGCTTCATTTTTTAGGGATGTGAGTGACAATTTTAAAGTTTTTCTTGTGGGGCTGTTGAAGTTTTTTCCTACCTTCATGAGAATATTCCTCTTTTCATGTTTTTGAAATTGAATTTTTATTTTCATTTCTATTGCTTGAGGAAAATTAAATGGAGCACCAGGGAAGGTGACTTTCCTCATTCAGATTAGATAGGTCTGATTTCTCATTAAAAAAAAAAAAGGATAAAAAGACGAAGCACTTGACAGTGCAGACATATCAATCTTAGCTGATCTTAACTTTTGGGGGAATGAGGGTTTCTGAGTTAGTCTTTCATCATGTCAGGACATTTATTTTCTTTTATAAACTATAGGTCCTGTTTGCATTTTTGTGGCATCTTCAATCCCGGTGGACTGACAGCACTCACCTTCTATCCATCTGCTGTCTTCACCCTCTGCTGAGGTACAGCTGCCACAGTCTCTGGAGCACAAATTGGATATGTGTTTAATTGAGTATAACAACTCTGTCCTGGAGTGAAGGACAGAAGCAAAGCAGAATCCAGCAGAAACAGCAGGGGACCTTCACATAAAAGTGTAGCTAAAAAAATGAATATTCAACTGAAGTAATTTTCTGACAATAAATTTCACTTAATCTCATCCCTTACCTGCTTCAAACCTGTTTGTATTACAGGTATCATGTGGAAGGTATCTGATCTGCCTGTCATACCCTATAGCTAGCATTTTGATCAAAACCCACAAATTTCTAGTTTAATCTGCATTTATTTTGGTAGTACATGCTTTCTGACTCTCAGAGGTGCTCAATGTCTTTGCAAAAAATCAGTGGCTATTGATGGAGCCCCATTCACATACTCCTCCTGATGAAACACAGGCTCCCTAGACACCCCAAGTCAGGAGTGTTGAATGAATTCCTGCTCCAGGAAAGTTTGATCATCATAGCAGTACTCTTCTAGTGCACAATGAACACAAAGTCAGAAGATTGGTCAGGATCACAACAGCCTCTTCTAGCAAATAAGGCAATTCAGCCCCTGAGATAAGCACAGGCATTCAGGGTTTACAGCTGCTATAAATGGTGGCACTTTTAATGGCAGAATAGCAACAGTGCTCTGGGATTTTAATTCAGCAACTGGATGGTCAGTGATATAATTTTATGTGGCTTCCACATTGTTTTCTGCAAGAAAACAGGACAGCCAGCATAGCAGCCCAGAAGCATCACTTCAGTGTCCCTACTTTTATTGGGAGGAGGCTATTTTGCTGGTGAAGGGAAGAAAGCAAAGCAGCAGCATGCTGGCAAGAATGGACAGGGGTCCTTGGTGAACAACTCCAGAAGAAACACCTTGTTGCATGGAAAGTTTTCAGCCCCAGCTAGCTGAAATTGTAGAGAAGGATATTTAGCTAGTGAAAAGAATTTGAAGACAGAAATTTGTTGAAGTCAGTGAAATACTGTTTAAGGCAGATGAAAATAGTGAGGTCATTATTGTACACAGCTTTTCAAGAGTCCTGATTTTACAAGGTTTTTCTGATTTAAAGATATGCTGCATCTCTAAGCTGAGGCTGTGTGTGGCAATGCATGCTCTAGAGTTATCTTTAGCATGGGCCATTTTCCTAATTGTACCTGAGCATCATTTATAGGTGAGTCAGTCTGCCAAGGAGATTCGGTATTCATGATAGCAATCCCCCTCCCTACCTTCCAGTAATCTCAAAGGACTCATTTGGGCATGTCTATGACATACAATTATGTAGGAACCCTGTTAATTAATTAATATTAACTTCTAACGGTTATACAATTAATTGAATTTGGAAGAATATAAAAAATTAGTAAATAACCTCAAAGTGTTGAGTCCTATTTGGCAAGATAATATAGCTCATCCTGCCCAATTACAATGATGAGATTTTAAACTAATTGAACTCACACTGTGCCTCCATTACCTGACATTCAGCAGCACACAGGGAAGATTAAAGGGATTCAGGGGCTGGGGTGTTTATAAAACCAGGAATAGTCACTCCTGATTCTTATTAAAACATAAATACATTTTAATTCACAACTGAACATTATTTTTAATAGAGTTTGCCACAGAAATTAGCATGTTGAGAAGTTTGAGGCTTTTACTGGTCTTTTAGGTTAAAAATAGTGACCTGGGATGCTCAGGACCTCATTACACAATGGCAGGTGCAAATCCTGCAATCAGCTGCTCACCACGGCACCGCAGGAGCAGAGGGCTTGCCAGACTGTATTAAATCCTCTGTTCATCTGACTTGACATTTTGCCTTCTGCACTGATATTCTTGAGGAAGGTGGAAGGCTCCCATAATGCCAATTACCCATCCAATAATGCTGTGTGGTGTACAGGGATGAAACATCCTTCCAGAGCCCTGCAGGCAATTAGCATACACCCAGAAGAGTGATATTCAATTACCCTTATTATTTCAGCATGCCAAGCAGTGAGAGGTGGTTAATGATTGCACAGAATTATCTAGCCTTTTAGGAAACTATACTCAAAGTTACTGGAACCTTACACTGCATATCAGCAAGACCCATAAGAGGCCCACTAACAGCAGTAAAGATGATGGAAGGCCAGTGACAGATTATTCACTTGCATGGTAAATTTTGTATTTTTAAGCCTCTTATTCATACCCACAGAATTAGTCCTAGGGGACATTTTGCAGGATGAAAATTTTCACCCAGAAGCAAGTCTATTACTCTCCCCAGCTGAAGTTCGAGGCTTTTTGTTCACGATACAGAACTGGCTAATTTTCAGAGAAAGTTTTGGGCTGCTGATTTCTCAGATTCTATTGCAGAGCTTTGGACTTAGAAGTTGACAGTGACCATACCCACGGTACCCTGACATCTTCTGTCACTCACAGAAAAACAAGCAAAAGATTGAAAACTCAGTAGTCTTTCAACCACTAATTCTAAAATCTTTGCAGTAGAATTTTCACTTGAATGGGTATTTCTATGGTCATGGAAAAATGGGGTCAAATATGCCAAGGTCTATTTGAATTGCGTAGCAAGACAGTACAAACCCATTCCCTACCATATCAGACCATGAAAGAAGAGATGTGGTAAATAAGAGCTGCTGTGAGAAATTACACATTTGATACCAAAGTCTTGGCTGGTAACTTTATGTCCTTCAGAAAAAGCATAAGGAAGATGGTGAAATCCTTCTGCATTTTTTATAGTACCAAACAATTGCTGGACTTTGTCAAACTGGTGCTATAAGTGGGCTGTAGGTGAAACTTCCCAAGACCTTAAGTCTCTGAGGGACATGTACTGATTAAGATGTATTGAATCATTACTTATTCCTTAAGAGCCAGTTAAGTTCTTCCTGCTAAAATTCAAGCAAAAAGCATTGTCTTTAAGGCTTAAAGGAATTATCTTCCTTTTAAGTGAAAAGCTGTCTGCTAAAACCAAAGATGGTGTGATGGGTACCTTCTTGCAGCTTCAAACCATCATCCAAGTTCATAGAGAGTCAGGATCCCAGTTAAAATGCAGTCTCATACCTTTTACCAGTACTGATTGGATCGAATATATATTCTGTAAAGATATATCTGTCCACTAATGTTCATGGCTTTTCCTCAGTGAATACCAGGACTGATTCTGACCTGTTTCACACTTAACTAAGAAACAATTTAATTCCAAAGCCTTTATGGAAAAAGACTAATTGTCTAAATGGACTTTTAAAATGGACTAGTTAGGAAATGGGAATTTTAGTCTCTGTTTTGGGAAGTCTTGGGATTCACAAAGAGGACATCAGAATTTATATTCCCCAATGACAAACCTACTGCTTATGACAGATAAAAACCAGCTGCCTCCTCATGGGTCACAGTGAGCACATGGAAACAAAATACTGCTTTGCCAAGCTTACTTGATTATTGCAGAATTCGTTTCCCTAATATCTTTGTTTCCTGTAGTGGATGATAGGGTAAAGTGAGACTAATCAGCTAAATATTTTCTTTTCCACATGAGGATTCAAATTTCACGTTGTGCTTTCAATTCAAATATTCTTGAATACCTACAGCTATAGCTTATTGAATAAAATGGGTGTAAACTAGAAAAACATATGGGTTTACTCCTCTCATTAATCAGAAGAATAAATTGCATTAAGATGTTGATGTTTTCCTAGAACAAAAACCAAATTATTCTGTGGATGACAAATAGGAAGTAACACCAAACTGCTGTAAGTTTTGTAGCAGCGGCTGCCAAAAGCTGCAAACATCAGAGGTAAATGAATAATCACCAACAGAGCAGAACAGCCATCAGACATAATGATGGAAAACCTCCTTTCACACTCACAGACGTCAAGTTTTCTGTGCAATTAAAAGTTGGCAGAAGCAAACAATTGGCTTTAAAACAAGAGAAAGAAAAGAACCAGGCTTTTTGCATCAGTAAGTGGACTGTGAATGAATTCAGTTGCTCTGCTCAGAAAAGGGAGCAAACAAAAGCATATGCTTTTGCACCATTCAAAAAAAATTTCAGTATAAGGAAATAATCAAAGTATTTAATAAATCAAACAAGAACTATCCAAAACATTAATTTCCTGCATTTCTTTCAAAGCAGAGCTAGTAACACCTCTCAAAAGTGCCTTTAGATTTGTGTCTCTCTTGAAAAGAGAGCAGAGATGTGGGGTCCAGGGGTTGTATCCCTAACTGATGAACAGCAAGAGCAGGATAAAGGGGGATCACTAAGTGTCTTCTTCAGTGGTACCTATTTTATTCTGCTGGAGTGCTGTTGATTTCTTAATCATCACTCACACAAGTGAGATGAGAACTGGTTTGTGTCCTTTGTGACTCAAAATCCTTTAAGCACTATTTGACTTAGTATTTTATTGTGCACTACTTCTATTTCTTAAAGGAAGTTGCCAAAGAAGATGGAGGATATTATTTGGGTGGCACCTGGTAGGAGATGCTGACTGAAAAAGGGACAATGTAGAAAGAGAGGAAGTGTTCTGAAAGCAGAGAGCAACTGATCTTCTCAGTGTCACAGAGTAAAACCAAGACAATGGGACTTCACATGGTGACGTCCTTGTGAATACTTTTCTTTCTGTCTGGGCTTGTAAGTTTGAGATAAAAACTTGGAATTTTTCTGGTTTCATTTTTGATCTCATTCTAAATTTCTGGTAAATTCTAATTTCCACATCCTAATTCCTTCCAACACAAGTGGATAGCAGTATTTCATTGATCACCAACTTTAAATGACGTCAGCCATTCATGCTGAGAATGTTAGGCAAATAAAATTCATCTATCTCACCACGGAGCAAGAGGGTTCATGGCTGCATTTTTCTGTGCTCTTGATGGTTTTATGTTATTATTAGGAAAGAAGATAGACTTTTAATTGAAGTTCCTTTCCATGGAAATGAGAATACATGGACTTGTAGAATACAAGAAAATAGATTAAGTAGTACCTTTCAGAAACATTTTCTGATGTTGGCCATTCCAAGTGAAAAGATGGTACTGACAGTCTTCTAACCTTTAATGAAAAAATTCAGGCAATTTGATATTTCAGAGTTAAAATTTATCAGCGTAAATCTCCTGAAACACTATGGAAAATGTAATTTTATTACCATTCTTCACCACTGCTTTTTAGCTGTATTTTAATAGCAAGGTGAAAAGCAATTTATTGCCTTAGCACAAGTTACTTTTCTGGGTTGGTTGGTTTGGCTACTAGTGTTCACTGAAGGAAGTTTTAACATGAGTGGCTGGCTATTAGCAGATTAAGGTATTGCTGTGTGGGAAAGCATTTCAACACTTGAGTGTTTCATGGAACTGAAACCACAATTTAAAATGGTATTGCAAGTTGAGCTAGGTAAGTACGTAATGCTGGAGATGATAGGAACACCTAGAAAGAAGGAAACTTCTCAGGAATATGAAAAGATTAGATTATTTTCTTTGCACCAGAAAATTAGGAAAGTGAAAAAAAGAAAATAGAACACAAAATAAAATATTGTCCCCTTACCTCAAGAGGGAGTCAATTTGATCAATGCAAGATCAGATCCAAAGGTTCTGGGCATCCTGCCACAGGGACATCAACCACCTTCCACCCTTCTCTGTTGCCAGAGACCTATATAAACACTGGTGAAAATTAAATATAAATATTAAAAAAGTAATATTTATTTAGGAAAAGTTTTCTCTCCAGTTTCTGATTCTGTGAAGTTTTTCAAAAGATAGGCCCTTAATTCATCACACCTTTTCTATTAATCTTTTGGATTAATCAGGTATCATGAATAATTGGCCTTTGTTAAGTTTGAAATAGGAAAAAGAAAATCACAAAAGGAAAAGGCTAAGAAAGACAGAAAAAAACCCCTTAAATTCAATAGAAATAAAATGCAAGAAGGGATAATGGTGAACCTGAGATTTAAAAACCTACCTGAATGTTAATAATTTGGGCATCCTTGCAGTCAGATTGCTTTGTGGGTGCATTGAGGAAAGATGCCAGGACCCATGAGAAGGACATCTAATTGTCCAAGCTCCCTGGCACCCAGTATTTGTCCTACAAATTCTCACCCTGACTTTTGCCAGCACAATGAGAGAGAAGGACATGGTCCTTCATTACTCCCAGCTCACTAGAGTGACAGCTCTGTCCATCACCCAGGTATCAAGACAACATTTTAGGCACTTCAAATACAATTTGAAATTCAAATATTTTCTCTTGCTGCTTCTGTGCTAATTTATGACCCCAAGTAAATACCTGGAGTTCAGTTTCACTGTTGAATTCTCCATGGATTGCCTAAACCAGGCAGAAACATTTTTCTTCAGCTTTTTTTTTTTTTTAGATAAAAACCTGAAAATGGCTTTTATCAACAAGTTTATGGGAAACATTTGCAGGTTGAGCTTGATTTTCTGTAGCTTTTTTCGTTTTCATTCAGAAAGGCACTTAAAACTCTAGCAAATTTTTATAGCATTTTCATGCTGTAAAACTAGCCTCAGGTGGTGTAAACACACAACAAACCTGCTGGCTTTGACCCCTCCTGAGGAATGGGATTGTTCTTCTATTCTCACAGTATATTTAACAGTATGAAAACTCTACACAAAATAAACTTCTTGTAGGCTCTGAGCTTGGTTCTCTTACTGGAAAAATAGTAGTGTAATTTCCCTGCTACATGCATAACACTTTCCTTGTTAACTATAAATATGTATATATATTCAAAACCATATTTTCTATATCTTTACATCCAATTTTTTACTTGTTGCTAGTGGATGATGTAATTCCTTACTTAATGCAATAATTCTCTTAGTAAAAGTACCTTGCAACTACTTTAAGTTTTCCTCTATTCATTTGTTCAGTGCAGCACAGTAACTTGTCCTGCATCAGTTGGTTACTAAACTACACTCATTAGAGCCATAGGTGCCAGGGTGTAGGAGATAAATGGCTCCTCTGCTCACCTAAAACAGGGAAATCTGAAAAGACTAAAATCAAGGAGGAGCTTCCTACTGTTATTTACTTTTTTTTTTTTGTCAATGATATCTGGCATTTAAAAACAAACAAACAACAATACAACAAAAAAAAAATATCCCCCAACCCAACAATGTCCTTAAACATATCTTGGAACAGATTCTTCCTGATTGCTGAGACAAATCTTTTCCCTACAGGGATCTGAAAGAGAGAAGAAAATTTGCACAAATAGTTTAAAGTTTTAGATCTCTTACAAATTTTAATCTTGTACAAGGCAACTCCTAGAATTAAGAGAAATTTGCCTGTGTCAGGGCTACCTCTGGGTGTCCCAGGAAAGAAAGCAAAAATGCTGGGGCCAGAAACAAGGCTTGTGTGCTTCAAAACAGAGAGCTACATTTCTCATTTTCATATGTGTTCTCACTTTCATATGCTTATTCTTGTTCTTTCTTAATCTCAGCCTCAGGTTCTTAGAGCTGTAGCACCAATACAGCTTACCTATATTACCTGGTGCTCTCTCTCTCTGTCAGGCTTTTGCATCATCCATAAATCAATCAATAGAAAAGTAGTTTGGTATTTGAAGTTAAAATTGTTATTCATATCAATGGCTCAGAGACATTTGCTAATGAGACATTGGTGTAGAAGATTTAAAAATTTTAGTCACTGTCTTTTAACTTCAGAGGAATTTAGCAGTAGGTGATTTGGTGTTGTATTTTTTTTTCTCCTCTTGCTTTTATGCACGTCGAAGTTTTTGAAATAAAGCTCTCTTTAGCATTAATACACTCAACAACTGTGGTGGCAGTCAGTTTGTCTCTCAGTAGTTGCAGGTTTACCACCATGAAGAACTCATATCTAATCCAAGCACCATCAAGTGTCAGCACCATCAGTTTCCCATGTTAAAGCATCTTGCCCTCACCATCTCTAAATTCCATGTGATTTAAATGTGCACTTGGCACTGTTGACTTGGTGGACTATGCTGGCAGCCTGGGAGCCAGCCTGTGCAAAGGGTGACAGTTTGTTCCTGTCCTGGTTACAGGGGTAGGGTGCCAGTTTAGCACTACGTGGGTGTAACCAAACTGTGTATTCTACTCCCCTCTACACCATTTCTGAGGAACTGGAAATGATGGGTCATTTTCAGGAGCTGCCCAGTGCACAGCCAACACCTCAGGCTAC
This sequence comes from Chloebia gouldiae, assembly GCA_003676055.1. NCBI lineage: Eukaryota > Metazoa > Chordata > Aves > Passeriformes > Passeridae > Chloebia > Chloebia gouldiae. Next base: position 60,255,645 of record QUSF01000002.1, on the reverse strand, counting down.
AAGATGGATGTTAAATGAGAGAAAGAGGCAAACCATGCAAGGCAGACTAATGTTACTTTTTCTTCACAAATAACTCAGCTGTGATAACTCCTCCCTGGGCAAGCACCAGCACACACCCAGCCTGAGGGATCATCTCTGCTAATGGGCCGTGGTGAACTCAAGGGCGCCAGCAGAACAGGCAGCTGCAATGACTTAGACCATCAAGGACTCCTAAAATATCTCATGGTTCACAGTGTTACATCATCCTTTGTGAAATTCCCCACCCTGGGAGAGTTACTGAGCACTCCCACCTGAACCTTAGTATGTATAAATTTTTGGCTTGGGGACTAGGGACAGCACCATTTGATAGATCCAGGGGAGGAGCAGAATTTCCCCAAGACTGTTATCATAACTCTGACCAATAGGTGCCAGGCTGCATTCGGATGTTGGGGATTAAAACCAGTTTTCTCTGTGCTGTTGTATTTGTTGTAGTCTCTTCAGTAAATTGTAACTCCAAACTGTACTTTCTCTTGGGGTGGTTGAGTGGGGTTCAGTTCTCTGGCCAATTTACTGTTAGACCAGCCTAGTTCTCAAGCTCTGAGCAGTCCTCAGCTGTCATTTTTAGATGTTTTCTGACAGCCATGGTGTGATGGTTCCTGTGAAGATCTGAGGCATACACAACATTTTCCTGAATCCCTGTTTCTGACGCCATTTTCCAAAGGAAAGGTCTTAGTATTTTTCTGTTTTTTCCTTCACCCCACTTAAGTGCTGGGCTAAAGGGCTGGCAGAAATGTTGTTTTCTTCATGGACTTCTTAGGTTGCTCATCTTATTATTTGAACACATTTTCATTTGATGTCATGACAACCAGGCAAAATGGACTGCTGTTGTCATGCTTGATTTACAGCCTGGATACTGAAGCAAAATGTAGCTGAAGTGACCAGAATAACTCATGATCATTAAAGCCTGAGTGATGAGGGGCCTAAGGAGACACCTGAAGGATAGTTTTCAAGGGTCTCTAACACTCCCATGATTTCTGCCCCTCCTGCTGCTATGCCACCCAACAGCACCACTTTCTCCTGTCATCTTTCACCTCTGTCTGCTCCTAAAATCTCTCTCCTAAATTAGGTCTGGTCACAAATGAATGAAAGCATTCCTTAGCCCAACTAATCCCACTGACTTCAGTAAGAGTAATAGCATTTGGCTTTATATATCAATAAACAGGGGGGGAAATGGTGGAGTTGGAAATATATTTTGTGTTTCATCTTGGCTGTGAAACAAATATGCATTTTCTGGTAGTCAATTCATATTATATGAACTACTAAAACAAGTGTATCAGATGACAAGACCTGCACACAGGCTCATATTTGTGGGCAATAAATCAGGCAGAGCGAAGAACTGTGTGTTGCTGTTTCAAGGGAACAATGATTATGCAGCCTCAGAGCTTGCTGTAGGATTAAATCCGTAAGTTCTGGGAAAATAAACAATTTTTATCCCAGAATTCATCTTTTTGTCTCATTATTTATTTGCAGTTTGTGTATGGGTAGACAATAAGGGAATAATGAATAGCACTGAGTTGCAAAGAGGAGCCTTCCAAACTGGGCTGTGCTACTGTGTGGATGTGACACCTCAAGAGCAGCAAAACTTTGGTGTCTTGCTTGGCCAGCTATATCCCAAACGAAGGCCTGGATACAAACACTGCAAGAGAGGTTTAGAAGAGCTGCAAGGGGAAGGTTCTTGCCTCATTTGCCCAGCAGGAGCTGGGATAGTGCACTAAATGAACTCTGCATTTTATACTGTGTTTAAAAGGAGAGTCAATGCTTACTTTTTTGTCCAACCTAAACTCAAAAGCCACTTCAGTCTTTTGACAGTTACATTAAAAATAAAAAAGCAAAATTTTCCATATCCCTTAGTTAATATAAGTTTTTTAATAATTTACCAAACCTGTTCAGTTCCCATCTTAGAGCCTCGACCTCTTGTAGGGAGTGTGAAAAGTCACTATCAAGGCAGGGGTAGAACTGTATGCCGCAAATGTCCTTAATCATCGAAAGGGATTTTGCTTCCCCGCAGTCTTACATGATTAAGTTAAAATTTAATAGGAGCTATCTGTCCCCTGAAAACATATTTTGCATAAACAACTTTGTTTAATGACCACAGTGACCAAGGTAAACTTTTCTATTGAATATCCATCTATTCCAATGTTCTCTAGTACAGAAAAGGAAAACCTCTCCTTCTGAACTGCTCAGTAACAGTCACTTGGATATCTGAACACCAGGTGAAAATGCTTTGGTGGTGTTGCTTTCCCATCAGGTAGCTCTATAAAAAATGGTTTGGCTGCATTTTGAGAATTCTTATCAGGCATCCTAACTCTTTTTTTCCACACTTACAACTGCAAAAAGGACTGCTGTTTTCATGTGTTACTGCCCATGTAAAGAGCACTGTATGTAATCAATGGGATTACATACAGCACGTACATACAGCCTGGGAATTTGAACTCCATTCAAACACAGTGATTCTCCTTTGTAAAAAACAAATGTAGGTAGGTAAACAGCTCAACATTCAATTCAGAATTCAGAAAAGAGAATCTACTGCTTTTGAGAAAGTGATTGGCAAGAGGAAATAAGAAGACGAATATGAGCAGGAGAGGAACAATTTTATCAAGGCCTAAAGACAACATAAAGCAGGATTGTTGCTGAGCTTTATAGTGTTTAGTAATTTATAATGAAACTGCATCCCTTAGTATTTCTAGGTGACTAACATCCCTTAAGTTCCTTGGCGTGTATTCCAAGGATGTATCCTTGGGATGTATTCCACCACATGGAAGCCTTGGTGTTGTGTCTCCAAGTTCATCATCTTTCTTCTGTATGCCAAGCAAGATATCTTGTGCTTTGCAGACCAAGATGATCTATCCCTCCAAAGTCAGCACCAGCCTCTGACATGCAGTAGTGCATCATTAACAGGGTTATTAAACTGCCCACAGAGCTACCAGCAAGATAGTAATATCTCTTAATACTGTTGAAATCTATAGAAATATTTTTCATTCCAGGAATTAAACATTTGGCTAGACTTTCAAGAAAGGGGAATGCTAGGCCAGATATTTGGTGGAAACTGATTTAGGGAAGATGTGGATGAACTTGGCATCTTTGTGACCTCAGATGCTTCCAGATAAGCTTTGATCTTGGCACTCCATCATGAAATTAATTTTCCTGGGGGACTTCACAGAAATGCAGAATTAGAAGGCTATCTGCTTTTCTAAGGTCACATGGACAACTAGCATCAAACTTTAAAACATTTTATCTTTACAGCTCTAATTAAGAAAATTAACCTTAGGTTAATTGCTTACTTCCAGATATATTAACTGCTGCATTTATTTATATGTGGGAGGTGATGATAGCAACAGGAAGGTCAAGAAGTAAGATAAAAATTATAGAGGAAGTTCATACCAAAAATATTTGTATTCCTTTCATTCCCTCAGCAAGAAAGCTTAGATTGTAAATGTAGGTACTAGATAAACTGACACAACTATTTATCATTTAAATGTGCTATTCTCATAATTCTAAACCCCCAGATATTAATACAAAGTCACCTCAACATCTGTTAAAAATAATGGCGAATGTGTAATAAATATTTTCGACAATGTAGTTAAATATGTTTTTTAAACATTTTATCACTTATTTAAAAGTCCCATTCCACCACAAAAACACTTCATGTCCTGAATTGCACAAGCTTAATTTTGAATAAATGACAACACTGAATACCACTAAGGCTGCTGAAGAAGCCCATGCATGGAAGCCCATACATAAAAAGAAGGGGTCACATTTTAGTGGTAAAACAAGATAATCAGGAAGAAAAAAGCTTGCATAGAGACACCCACAAGAAGTACTATGATTTCACTAATATGAAATGTAAGACCATGTATTTTTCCTTTTAATCATACAATTTTTAGTTCAGTCATTTAGTGACTTGTTCAATCTGTTTTCAGTTATTAGAGGATCTCTGTCTAAAGATGTTTTAACATCCCAAGGGCTCGCCTTAAATATGTACTTAATATTTAATAAAATTGAATCAGACTACCTGCAATCCTTCATTTCCATACTTAATGTGTACAAGGCATCACTTAAGTAAAAGGAAGCAAAAGGCTGAAGGATGATAATGAGTCCATTTGCTGCTGTTCCATTCTGGTTTGCACCTATAGTGTCAGCATTATGCTTGCTCACTCTGGATTGTGTCACAAAGCCATTTCAAAAAGCTTGGAAAGAGCATGACTTGCTGTAAACATCAGGACAGGAGGCTGCTAACTGCAGAAGGGTAAGAGCATTTTTAAAACTGGGATGCAGAAACTAATATTTCTGGGTATGTGCTCTAAACAAACAGCACTTGGTCATGTAGAGATGTTGACAAACTGGTCCTGCAGAAGGAAAACAATGTACTGTATTTTGGTGCTTTCCATTATGATTCTCTCCAAGATGTAAAGTAATGATTTCTATTGTTTCACCCATGTAGTTTGCCAGTTAATCCACAGACATCTGCAAAATCACAGCTGACGTGCAAACTGAGGCATCCTTTAGTTTAGGATAGTGCACACCAAAACCAGGGTGGGGAGACCAATCTGCTTGAATGTAGGCCAGGTCAGCAGGTGAGGAAACCTTTGAACCATCACTTAGGCATCACTTAGAAAGCCATTGGCAGAGCAGGCCAAAGCACACGAATGATTTAGTGAGTTTTCATCCTTTGAAGCACTGTCCCTTCTGCTTAAACAAAAGGTAGCTTTTCAGGACACGATTGAGAGAAATTTGTACTTTTTCTACTTTTCTGCTAAATAAGACTTCATTGCCTTAAATGCTGTAGTTTTCCAACAACAGAACAAGCACTTTGGGAAAGTGGACCTATTACTTTGTTGTTGGAAAGAATGGAAGAATCTGAAAAATGCCCACATCTGCTCTGCTAAGTGGAGTAAGGAGAGTAGGCCTGGTGAAGAGCTTTAAAATCCTGTTCATGGTATGCTGTACCAGTTAGACACTAGTGAAGCATAGTCTTCTCAGGTTAACTCTGGTTCCATGACAATCACCTCAGGTGCTTTTCCTCCAAGACTTTCTGTGGGTTTTGCCCCATCCAGAGATTTTTTAATGAGGTTCTCCCATCCACAGTTTTATCCTCTTAGCTTAATTTCTCCCAAATCAGAATCACCACTTGCCTCAGTCTACTGCATGACTCTGCCAAAATTCATGTTAAGCAATCTTAGGGTCTTTCCTGAATGTAACCTTCCAGTATTTTGAAAGAGACTGCCACTGTATTTGAATAATCTCTTTACATAAACCAGTATTATCTCAGAAAGCATGCCTTCCTGCAGCTATGAAATAATTTTATATGTTTCTAATTCTGCCAAGAAACTCTAAAGGGAAAATTTTTATATTAAGGCAAGCCCGTACATTTTAAAAATAAGTAAGGCTTGAATTCAGAATATAATTGCCCAATACCCTCTGTAAATCTCTTAACTTGACACAATAAGGGGCTCTAGGAGGGCAATGGTAGTGAATAGATGACAGTGTTTTAAAATTTATTGTGAATTCCACTGAACTGTGCACAGAGGTATAGCCACCTCTTCTGTATGCATATGTTGTCTGCTTTTCAGAACAACAAAGGATCAAGGTGCTGCCCAATTTCAACAACTAAAGGTCTGATGACATTTCCTATGGGCTTAGTTTTAGCCTTTGTCTTCTAGCTGGGCTCCACTTCAGCTGCTCCAGCCTGACCTACAATTTCAGCCCCTTTCCTGGTCCCCATGGCTGTGTGATATAGTGAGACTGCCCTCAGTCAATTGCCATGGCAATGCATTGGAAGGCAATTCCTGTGCCTTCCAGTGCCAGCCTCAAGATCGGGGTGCTTGCTGGCTGGGGAGAGTGTGGGGGTATGCCAAGGGTCAGAAGCGTGCCTCTAATTCAATTTCTTGTTATTTTTTCACAAAAAAAACCAAAAAACCCCTCCTGTCTGTGAGAATAGCCATGGTACACTTAGTGAGAAGGACAGGCTGCAGAGGATGTCCAGGGCACATCAAGATCCCAACTGCCTCCTGATTAATAGAGGCATAAATAGGAATAACCCTCTGTGGAAATCAGTGGGGTTGATTTACCCTTTTGTTGACAAGAGGGGAATGATTCTTGTACTCAGGGTGTTGTTAGTAACACAGGCATCTGTTTTATAGCCTGGCTCCTGGCTCAGGTCTGCAAGCACTGTAGAGCTATTGATTGAAAAAGAGAGTTTTGTGCCTTTGGTCTTATCTTCTCTAGCTTTGTGATTTTGTTTCTGTGTTTGTTTTGCAGACAGCTAAATCCTTTCCTCCCAGTGCCACTGAGCCCTAGACAAACACTATGGTATTGGGATACCACAAAAAGTATATATTGACAGTTTAATCAAAGGGGATAGGGATGAGCTCTGGCGTGCTTCCATGGTCCCAAGCTATTTATTTTCTTTTCTGTTCTGTTCTTTTCTTTTTTTTCCCCCTGAAACTTCTTTTTTATACAGCTTGTTTGCTTCCAGACTTCTCAACAGCTGCCACCTGTTGTCTCGATGGCTGTAGGTGCTGCTTGACAGGGTAATGAGAAGCCCCACTGAGTAACAGAACCTGAAGAGTCTTGTGTTGTTCCACAGCATCTCACACAGAAGAATCTATGTGAGGCACTGTGGAACAACACAAGACTATACATAAAATGAACTCTAGTCATAAAATAAACTCAAAATGAACATGCCTTCAATCCTGCCTTTATGCATAAGGAAGACATGTTTTCATTTTCATTTTCTGTTTATCCAGCTAAAAATAAAGATGATGGGAAAATTGATTTTTTACCCAGAATTTCCAGTATTTAGGTGTTTGGTATTTCCCTTTGGGAATATTAAAATGTGAAATAGAAACTTTTATCACAAAGGTGATATGAAATTAAATGAACTGAACAATTTTGGAGCAATGAGTGCTATCACAGAGTGCCATCAGCTATACAGTTTAAGCAGTATGTCCAGAGACCATGGGAACCTCAAGTAGATGACAACAGCAGCCACAAAGCACGGAACAGCTGAAATAACCTCACAGAAATTAATGCTGAAGCCATGCAGACAAATTATTTCGTTTGGATCTTCTGGTATAGTATATAAAATATACTATTTTTATTTCTAATTTAAATAGTAAATCAAACCCAGAATTTTCTTAAGGAAGTTTCAACTCAGTGGAAGCCAGGTGTCATTGGAGAAGCAATTGGCTTGAATCTTTTTTCCTGTTCAGTTAAGAAGCATATTGCCCTTTTCTTTGTTATGCTCCAGGAGAACAAAGTCTCACTCATGCTTCAGCCCACCCTCAAGAGGCAAACAAACACTTGCTGTGCCAGGACTCAGATCCCATAACAGATAGCCAGGGACTTCTTTATCTTTATCAGAAAGATCTTATTCTTTGTTTTTTTTCCTGATTCCTTGGACACAGCCGTGGGACTTTATAAGTCTTGGACATCACCCAGATCTTGGAAATACAGCCAAGAGAGCTCTCACTGAATGCATGCACTGAAGGCTTTCTAAGGAACGAGGCAGAATTTACTGTTCCTTTCAGAATATAGTTTTTTTTAAAAAACTTTCACAGTGTATTGTAGTATTTTTTCAGCTTTCTTTCAGTGTCTAAGGGATGTACACTTGTGAATTGTTAGAGGATGCTTCAGACGTAGGGTTGCTCACTGGAGGGGAGTTGCACAGACCCAAGTGATGTTTCCTCTTTTCGTTGTCTCATAAGGTCACTTGCAGCCAACCTGGAGAAGCAGCAGGCCAGGATGACCTCAGTCCTTGCAGATTTGTTTGCCAGGGTCAGTAAGATTGTGATCTGAAGTTTATTTGATTCCTTTTCTTTTCTTGGTTTCTGAAGCAGGACCAGCATGGCAGTTTCAGGCAGGATTAGGCAGTACTGTTCCTCATCATCCTTTCTGTGCTAGGGTGGGAGCACACATCTGCAGTAATAAGAATGACTTCAAGTGCTTTTACATCTCTATTTTTCGGCCTGCCAGGGGGCTGCATAGCAGTCAGAATAGCCTGAAGGTTGCATTTCCTGGGGCACTGTGCTCTACACAAAGAGCAGGTGTCTGACAGATGTTGGCTTTGTTTGGTGTCATGGTTCTTACTGCTCATTCTGTGTTACTTAAAGCCCCCACAGAGCATCGTAGTTGGGTCTCACAGGGCTTTGATGGAGCCCCTTAGAAACCTTGTAGGCATCCTTTCCTGGAGAGGTGGAAAGCAGACAGGAATGCTTGAGATACTTTGTGCCCTTGAGCAGCCCACACAACCCTGCTGTGCGAGCTCAGCCTTTCTGCTCATGCTACAGGGCTGCAGAGAGGCAACATAGCCTCACGGGATCATCAGATAATTCAGATTGCAGGGGGCATCAGAAGGGTTCACATGCTTCAATCTGGGTCAGCCAAGGTCAGACCAGGATGCTCAGGCCTCTATCCAAGCACATTGCCAGAGACACTTGTGCACATAACTCTTCTCCAGGCACTTACCTTTTTATTTTTTGTTTTGTTTTTGTTTGTTTGTTTGTTTGTTTTCTGAAAGCAGGAATATTTTCAGGAAAAGTGACATAAAAAAACAACAGAAAAATAATGAAAAGCCCTGAATTTTTTTTCTGTTCTTTACATGCTTGCCTGCATATGCTCTATTTCTGCTACTTTTACTAAGGTGTACTGCTCTTTAGGTAGAAGATTTCCTTTACAAAATCTCTGATTTAAACTTCTTCCTCATTCCCCTTCTGGTGATAACAACACTTATTAATTTACATGATAGATGTTTCATGTGGGCTGGATACAGATAAAAACACAAATCCTGATAAAGACTACAATTCATCTGATAGTTTCAATGGAGTTTAGATGTCCCATATCTCTTTTGATTTCTATTCATTTTAGATGTGATTACCACAGTCTATTTCATATATGGAAATTTCTATAGGGGACTAGAGCACACTCAGGAACTCACTGCACAGGAAATTGTCAGCTTTAAAGATGAGGTATCAGGATGTTCCTAGAAGATCTGACCCTGTTCCTTTCCATTACGGACAGGATGACTGCAGCACTGACATTTGAGAATCATCATCTTGAAGAACAGAATGAGAAAACTAGCACAGGAGAAGGATGGTGGATGTGGCTGAAAAATATTTGAGTACATGACATTAAAAGAGACCTTTAGGACAAGAAATTCTCCATTATAAACTTCCACTGTAACATGATCAGGGAGAAGTGACTAAGGTTGACCTGAATGTACTTGTCAATGACAGGTGTCTTACCACTTGTCACATATAAGAGAGACAGACATGCCTGTAGAATTCTTTGGGAAATACTGAATTTCCCAGTTCAAGAAGTCTAAATATCACTGGGCAATGTCCTGACAAGCCCTCCTCTGAAATAAAGCAGCCAAGAGTTTGGTCATCTGTTCAGGAAAAATGAACTGAACCCAGAAGATGTTAAAAAAATTCTGGCCATCTAGTCAGACAACAAGATACTCTAGGTGAACAGAAAATTATTAATGAAATGGAGAAAAAAGGCTGATTGAGGTGTGTGTTTTTATGGTATAAATAGAAATAGAAAATGTATATTTTACATTATTAAATGTTTTAGCTTCCTGTGCTCCCCTTGTTTTTGGATTTTTCACTGAGTTAGCTGGTCTTGAGCAGAGCCAGGAGCAGCAAGAAGACCAGTGGGAGAAATTAATGTTTAGTACGAATTCCCTATTGAGATTAGGGTCTGGGCTTTGTGTTTATCTGATAAACTTTGTGTTTATCTCCATGTCTGTGTTCTCATTTCCTTCCAAAGTTGTCGTAAAACCATATTACTGAAGTCAAAGAATGATAATTGTTTGGATCCTTTGTGGAGAAGTTTTCTCCTCTTATGTCCCACTTCTGTTTTTCTTGTAAGTAGATTCAATTTAGACAGTACCAGATTTGAAGATTTGGAGTATTTCCTAAAAACAGCTCACAAGCGCACACCTACATGGTGTACGAGACCTTATTTCTGGTGAGGAGAATACTCCCACTTCTTCCCCTCCTACTCTCGTTTGTGACCCTCCTTAAATTTTCTCTCTTTGCCAGAGAACTATATTTAATTACCATATTGTCATTCCCAGTCTATATATTGCCTTTGCTGTCTGTGCATCCTTGGTTACTGGAAATCTGAGTAAATTGTTTGTTTATTTTTGGGATCATACCTAACTGATCTATAATCTACAGGCTACTCAATCATCATGTCTTGCAGGCAATTTTATTTTCCTTGTTTCCTTCTGCTGTAGATTTCCAAATGACATTTTGGTTTGTCCAGATTTTTGCCCCTTGCAGGATCCAGCTCATGTTACTTTTTGTCAGTTATTGTTTTATATCCTTGTATGTCTTAACCTGCGAAGTTTAGTTTTACTTGTATATCTGTCTTTTTTGCCTTTCTAGGTCTTGTAAGCTTTTTTCTTATATCCTCTATAAAGGATAGTATATTATGTTTCAAATATCCTTTTAAAGGTGGGAATTTATTTACATAATCATGGAATCCATTTCTAGAAGTTTTATTTCTGGCTGAGGTTAAAGATTTCTGTTTTTTTTCAGCTCTCCAGACAGCAATAAATTCCTTTCTCCTTCCACAGTCGAACTTCTACACCATCTCAGTCCAAGAAATTTTGCTAATCAGTTTCCTTAGCTTGTCTAAATTTGCTTTTCTGAAGTCCAAATCTTTAGCTAAAGACCCACTCCTATACGTCCTTTGATTTTAAATATAAAATTAATCATTTTTTGATCATTCTGCAGTTACTTTCTATTATACTGTTCATTAGCCATCTCTCTTCTGACATCCTTTACACTTGCTGGAATCCAACAGTGCTACATCTCATTGACTGCTTGCAACTGTGGTGAAGAAATGTGCTGGCTAATATATCCATTAATACCTTGTGCTGGTATTGATCCTGTTCATTTTTTAGCCAGTATTTAGGAAATTCAGCCATCCCACAATGCAACAAGAGTCTGTAGTGTTTCTCTCTGAAATGGCATCAGACATCTCTGTCACAGTCACACCAGTCTGAAAGTGCAACTTCTCCACTTACCTGCAAATTCATCCAAAATCCACCAAGCATCTGGCCTTGATTGTTGCTTTTCAGTCACTTGGATCAGTGTTTAGAAAATATAACTATTAAAAAGGGGCAGAGAAAAAAGATTACTTCAAAGCCTATGCATCTGGATTTAAGACAATTCTAGCCAGATATTTTTTAGGACTGTACACAATTGTAAGGAAACTTAAGGAGTTTTGAGAAATCCTTTAAACTTAAAATTCAAAGTTATCATGGGAGATTTTAAGATGACAAATTAGGATCTCTTATGTTACGAAGCCTAGTCAAGTGTGTTTAGGCTTATGAAGACGGCTTAATTTTTCTATGCAAAAAATGTATTTTTAATTAGACTTCATGACTTTTAAGGTAGGAAACATGACATAAACTGTGAAACTTCAGAACAGAATGACGGAAACCCAATAAAACTCTAGTGTTGTAGCCCCAGGGAGAATTTGATTATTTTCTTCCAAGAAAATGCTTTAAAAAATATCAGATAAGAAAACCAAAATGCAAGACATAATTTTACAGTTTCCAAGGTGTTTTTAAAAATGTGTCATTCTAATGGGGGAAAAAGATTAGAACCCCACTGTGGCCAGGAGGATAAGACAGCCGTGCTCTTTGCAGGCAGCCATGTGGTGGCTAACATAATCTGTCACAGGCATTTTGCAGCACAGAGCTTGTGATCATTAAAACTTAAAATTACATTCTTTGGATGGTCTAATTTCTGTCTATCTTTGCTGTAGTCACTTTGCTCAGAGCTGAAGTTTCTTTCTTTCCCTTGTAATTTCTACTATGAGGATGTATTTGCCAAAGTGTGTCTGAGACTACAGTCGGTTGTAAAGCAACTGTCAAGTAGAAGGATTATTGTTAAAATACAATAACTTGAGATATACTTCCACTAGAGACAGACAGGAAATACAGATTCACCGACTGAAAATCTTTGTCATTTGGATCTTATGGCCAGGTGATGCTAGCTGCCTGTTCACAAATTCTGGTCAAGCACAACCTCCTCCATTGTGTCACAGCCTCAAGAGTACTCTGACATCTCAGGCAAAACCTTCACCTCTCCTAATCTCTTACATCACAGAAGCATCTGCAAGGGCTTTTGTGTCAAGAAAAGCTGGAGAAGTTCCTCTGTTCTAACTTTTCTTGCTTTGAGTTTTACATGCTTTGAAGGTGATGAGGAGTAAGTACCATTTGACTCCTTTAACATTAAATTTCCAATAGCCAGTGAAGGACAAATTGAGAGTTAAAAGTAATTACTGAGAGCAGTTCACATCTGCTCTTCTGGACACCTGTTTGAAGCCCCTAGTGATGACTTCAAATAGGTTAATCCTTTTTCCAGAGACCAGTGAGCTTCTAGAGGGCTGGATTTTTTCAAATGAGAAAACAAGTCAGTTTTGCAATGAAAGATAGGGGCTATGGAGGGAAGAGACTAATTAAAACCCATATTGTAAATTGCTGCAATAGCAGAGAAAGGACTCCTCTCTCATCAACATCTTCCAGTTGGCTTATAATATTAAAAAAAATTTCATTAGGTCATAAAATGATCTGATGTGTAACTTGTTGTTTACATAATGGGTACCAAGTTTGTTTCAGCATTTACACTGTAAATTGAATACTCACATAGACTGATATCAAGCTTTGCCTGAGCCTTCACATGCATCTTTCTTTTCCTTTGCCCAGTCATACAACCTGTAGAGCACCACTAAGCAGAGCAGCAGTGAATGGTGGTGTGGACAGGAGGCTTGTGGCCAAACTAGTGCCTTGTTTTGTCTTTCTGCATGAACATCTACGTTCACTGGAGAAGAAACTTGCAAAGGAACTTTGCATCAATATAAGGAGCTCTGGGATAAAGTTCCTGTGATTTTGTTATGGATCTATTGTGCGGTTCCCATACTTTATCACTTTGAATCTTCTGATTTCTGAGAGGAGTAATTTTACAATCCAAAATAAGTCTTGTATTTTTAAATATTTTAGATTTAGACAAGTATCATCCCAGATAATGATTTCATAGTAGAAAAAGGAAATGTATAAGAGAATTTCCAACTGAAGCTGCTTAGCACAGCAGGGCTATAGTGACATCTTGACAAAGACACTTCTGGTTTGAGAGTTGGGATATCTGTGGTTTGGAACAGAGAAAGAGTGAAGACATTCAAAAGTATTAGGTGAAATTATGGAAAGAGACAAACATAAAATTGCCTGAAGCTTGTACTTCTCTAAAGAAAAAACAGGCAAAAATTTATTTCTTTAGCTTTTTGCAGTCTAGACTTTCTGTGGAGCTGATGTCATACTTTTGTCACAACAATAAATTTGGGTTTACAGTAATATCTGAAGAAGATCAGATATCAAGAAACTAGAGCAGTTATTAAATACAGTTAAATAGAAAAGTTTCTATAAGTGCTTTTTTTTTTCTCATTGTGATAACTGAACACGTGATGTTTAAACTGAGAAGAAAGAGGCTGACCAAAGTTTTTCTGCCTCCATGTTGCTCACACGTAAAATATACCAGAAAAAATGTAGCATATTTTTATGGGCAGTGTGGAGTACTTTCTCTTTCTAGTAGGTGAAACATACTAAATGACCACGTGAAGAAAAAATACTGAGGTCCTTATGATAATTAGTGGCAAACATGGTTTTTTCTCTGATAAAATGAAGATGCTGATCTGAGCCTGGCAAGTGCAAATCCACTGGCCTACATAGCTTGAATCTGCATTGAACCTGAAATTTTCTTTTTTTTCTCAGCAGCATAGCAATTGAAATGGATTTTTAAATGTTTGGAACACCTTTTAAAATTTAAAATATGTTTAAAATTGTCGAGTCTAGTCTAGAAATAAGTTTGAAGCTGAATGGGAATTTCAAGTGATCTGGAAGTCACAAGTATCAAGTGATCTGGAAGTATAACCATAACAGCCAGAAGAGCACATGCTCCTAATCACATCAACAATTTGGAAGGTCCCAGACTGGTGGTCTCACAAGGGTTTATGACATTATTTACACAGCATTTAGTGTGAAACAGGAACAATACTTGGTGGAATACACCTAATCTTATTTTAGCTGCACAAAATAAAGCACATAAAATAGGCTAGTTGTTTAAACTCACAACATTAGTGTAAAATGACTAATAGAATGGGGAGAAAAAACAATAAAGCAGCACATGAGATTTTTTTCAAATGAAGCTACTTATGTCTCTATCTCTTATTTCTCCAGATGCAGAACTAGGAAACCAGAGAGAGTTCTGTTCACCAGGAAAAAAAAAAAGGCACATTTTAACCAGATCTATTCAATCTTTATTGTTCATTTTGCACTAGAAGAGCAGAGAAACAAGCTCATTTTGAATTGACCTCAGTAAAATCAAATGCACTGTCAGAGAGCTATGCCTGGTGTCTTCAAAGCCTTGCTATGGAGTATGGGCAGGCTACTCCAAGGACAATAAGAATGCATAATATATTTAGGGAAAAAAAAAAGAAGAGTGTGATTTTGGTCGTGGTCCTCGACAATATGCTACTGAAAGACATCTTAGAGTCAGCACTGATAAAAATTGTCTATCATGTGAATATTGTGCAGTAAGACAATCCCTGGTGAGTCATAGAGGTCAAGAACTAACATTGAGCCTGTTGTTTCTTTTTTTAGAGAAAATAGTTGATTGCCAGGGAGAGATACAACAGTGTCAATTTGTCCAAATGACTCAATTTCCAATTTTAGGAACATAATATTTGTCACTTTCTTAGGCTACTTTTCTCACTTTAACTAAAATGAAGTGTGTTAAGATACTTTTGTCTCTGAGTTTATGAAGTCATTGGGTGCTTTGAAGTGAATGGGAGCCTAAGGTTGTAGTATCAGTGCTATATCATACTGCTTTTAAAAAAAAGCACTGACACTTTACCTTCTTATAAGAAATTATTTTGTGTTGTTGCAAATATGTGAAACTCACAGCTAAGATGTGTATCTTCAATGATAACAGCTGCTATTATCTTTACCTAATCAGGGTTGTTTTGCAGACTGAGACAAGAGAAGTAGGCTCTTGTAAATGCTGTCTGCATAATCCCTCACAATACATCCCTTCAAAACCACTGAACTTGTCACCAGCTGCCAATTTTCATCAAGAAAAGCCTCTCATTAAATTCACTGAGTGCTCACAGAACTGGCTCTGAGTTCCTCAGTCTCTAGCTGGATCAACCCCTGCTCTGCAGTGTCTGTCTGTCATGCATCTGCATTGCTTCAAGGCTTGTGCTGGTCACCTGGAGGGAGGGAGGGAGGCGCAGTGCTGTGATGTGCAGCTTGTTTTTTGCAGATGGAAACGGGGAAGGTGATTTGATTTCCTATGACCCACTCTCCTGGTAGCTTCTGATCTCTCCTTGAAATTGCAAAGCTTGTTGAGATTTTTTGAGGTGCCCAGGGTGGTAAATGTTGGACAGGGATAATTGTGGGTAATTGTTAGGCTGAAACTCTTTTGCTGGAATGGCAAAGAGTTGGTCTTATGTTCTTAATGCCTCCCTTTGAACAAGTTGAAAACACACTGTTGCCTTACACTTGCAGTTTCAAGAACCATTTTTTAACTCACTATTTGTAGGATAGGAGGTAATCTCTGAGTCAAGGAATGCTGCTACAGCTTGGGCCTTTAGTGCCACATGGGAACACGAAGGATGGATCACTGAAAACAATGACTGTTTTTTTCTGACACAAAAACCTGCTAGTTTTCAAGTTATAGGTTGCTTGCTAATGACATGGAAATTCTGAAAAAGTTGCATGAAAATAGTTTACTTGCATGAAACTATAATTTACACCAGCTCTGTTACTAATGTAGCAGTCTGCTTTGTGAATGCTCCAGGCTAAGGGGATCCCCAAATGTATTTGAGGGTCTAATAATCTGTCAGAGAAGATAAATCTTGAGTAGAGTTTCTTCTGTGTTGACTGGTAAACCTCTCCTGCTCCAACATAGAAATTTCAAAAGACTTTCACCCCAGCCTGCCACTTAAGTCAATGCTGATAAAACTAGATCTGTCTAAAGGAATTATTTTTTTTTCATTCTGAAGCACGGGATGACTCTTTGCTTTTATTAATTTACAGGCTGAACTAAATGACACTCACATTCTTGTTTCAGTGCACCGTGTTGCTCGAGAGCTTGGAGACTGAACTCACATTACACCACCACTCACCCCTGTAGCTGCCCAGAGTAATTTCCTCTGACATGCACCAAGCTGACACACGAGCCAAAGGTACCAATGAAGAGCTGATCTTTGTAGAGATATTGATAAGTGGTGTTAAGATCACTTTCTCCTAGTATAAAGGATGCCCTGTCAGCTCTGATAAATTTTAATTGAGTGAAGACTCAGGATATTCAATGTATCAGGCAGAAAATATGCTCCTCTGTCCTTTCAGGAACTTAAATATGCTGCAGTTTGCTTTTGTATGGGTTACCACTCTTCAAGATAGCAAGCAAGGTGGTTGACAACACATTGCAAATCTGCATGAGGATCCCTTGAAAGCAAGAAGATATTCACAGAATATTGAATATTCCATTTTAAGCATCCCATGGGTGCCTGCTAGACTTTAGTGACTCCAGTTCACCTATAACCCAGAATTATGTCTTTGGTACTACAATGACATTCAGTGTTTATTTTATCCTTGCTCAATAAAAAAAAAAGTAACACTTAAGAAATACATTGAGAGTTCCTGAATCATATGAGTGCTTAGATGTTAGTTGTAATCAAAGAAAATGTATTTCAACTCAGTGAGATGACAAAGTAGCTCTTCAGAGATTTTCCCTTGAGCGAATTGTTGCTACCTCATTGTGAGACGATTATAATGGAGATTTGCCCATATCCATCTTGTCTTCTGGATTTTGGGGATCTTTCAACTTCTTCAGAATCACTAAAAGGTAAGGAACAGTTTCATGCTAAATGTTTGAAACCTTTAGCAGGATGGAGTCTATGAATATTTGATAAATATATACCCTAACTGGTAACAATTTTGGTCACTTCAACACAATGCTCATTCTTCTGCCAGCTTCCCTAGAAAATAATTCTTCTTTATGTGTTCATTTATACTATTCCAAAGCTCAGGACACAGCAAGACTGGTGGGTGTTGGGTGAGGACTTTCCACTTGCCTCAGTCAACTCTGTAGCTGGCCCATCCCACCAACCAGGAGGAACTGCAGTCAAATCTTTCAGTCAGCTTCCTTTGTGCTGACTTGATTTCCCATCAGATGAACAGAAAAGGATCATCTAACATCCTTTCATAGAAAAGAGGATTTAATGCTTTGTCTTTACAAAATGCTATAGACTTTTTAGTGTGGTTAGACCAACCAAGGAAGTCATCCTTTTTTCTCAAGTCAGTGGGACTGGATTGCCTGTGATCCCTTGTTTTGCTGATACAGGTTGCTTACTTTGTCCATGATATGTTCAGCCTGGGGGTCAGAAATGTGGCTTAAATCGCAGTGAAGATTGGCTGATGCTTTTTTTTTTTTTACTTTCTCCAGTGATGAGGGCACTATTTTCCAGGAACATCTGCACCTAATCAATTCTTTGCCATTCACTACTCCTCTGGCACCAGCTTGGTCTCTCTGGTATTCTGCCTGCAACATGCAGTTTAATATCCTCAAAAGATGTGAGCGCCTGAAAATCTTTAGTTTCTCTAAAGCCTTTGGATTTAATATAAGATACCATCATAAAATTTAATGGCCTATGATATTTCAGAAGCCTGACTGGATGATCTAATGAGTCCTCCTGGCTTTAAACACTGAACCTCTCAGATCCTCACTTTTCCAATGACTTCTTCACATAAAATACAATTTAGAATAAAAATAATCCGATAATTTATCATATATATCTTCTTAATGGGAAGAAATTATTTCAATGAATCAAAATTGCAGAAAAAGGAATTTTACTGGGACATCTATGGGTTCAGTCAAGTGCTCCTTAACCCAAAACCTCATCTTGTATGGACGACTGGAGCCATTTCTCTACGCTGAATCAGAACTTCAGGCCTGTATTACCAGTGATGCATGGAATGCCCTTATCAATAATAATAATAAAAAAGAGCAGAGCTTATTTGCTCAGTAAGAAAAACAAAACAATTTCCTTGCCAAAAAGAGTTCAAAGACTGAGTAATGGGAAAGTCCCTGGGAGAATAGTGAGGAACAAATGAAACCTTCTAAATAATTACAACAACAAAA
This sequence comes from Chloebia gouldiae, assembly GCA_003676055.1. Lineage (NCBI taxonomy): Eukaryota > Metazoa > Chordata > Aves > Passeriformes > Passeridae > Chloebia > Chloebia gouldiae. The sequence goes on along the minus strand of QUSF01000002.1, from coordinate 60,237,391 downwards.
AAAATGTTGGATTAAAAATTATTAAAAAGGACATCTGAGCTAGGAATTAGAAAATCTGGGCTCAGAGCAGTGTATCTGTACTGAAATGAGATGTCAGTAGTCTTTGGCTGTTGAGATCCAAATTTATGACCAAACTTGTCAAAAGCTGTCCTCAGCATGGCAGCAGCTCTACAGTGGGGACTGCAGGGTGCTGGGCTGGCTTCTGCCAAATCCCCCGTGCAGTCAGGACCATGGCATGGGGCACAGGGCATGGAGCATGGGACACGGGACCCCTGTGAGCATCCAGCTCAGGGCATGGCTGAAAATGTGTCCCTGGATGGGACCAGCTCCTTCAGGAAACACAGCTGGTGCCTTGTTCCATCCCTGCTCCTCATGCAGCTCAGCCATCAAAGGGAGCACTCAGAGAGCAATTCTTCCTCCCTCCAGGACATCTGATTTTCCTTGCAGAGGATCTTAAACCTAAATTAGAACCAAGAAAATGTCCATACCACTGCCAGCAGCATGCTGTCTGTGCTGGGATACTGTGGGAAGCAGAACCCCTGTGGAAAGTACCCGGCAGAGAGATGGAATTTTGGTGTGGCATCTCCCCACAGGCTCATTTTGAAAAGGGTATATAGAGAAAATAATTAGATTATCGAGTGAAAAGGAGTAAAATAGCCCAGCCTTTTTACTGCCTTTTGTCTCACTGTTTAGACCACTGCCTAAGAGGTGATTTGTTTCCTTCCCCCCCACCCAAAATGAAACCAGCAGGAATTAAGAAGCAGTGCTTTTTCAAGTACAAATCATTGTTTCCCCTCCCTACTCCCTTTGCTTTGGCAAACACCTGTATGAGGCACAGGTAGTGCAACCAGTTCTGTGTCCTCTCAAACTTACGTGGGGTTTAGTCCCCAAATACCTGACACAGTTACTTTTGAGAAGAACTTTGAATTGCTTGTGAACAATCTGCAGTGTAATCTTCATCTGTGACTGAGTTCATTAAACAAATTACTGAGCTTGCTCACCAATGTCATAAGGAACTTCATACTGCAATGAATTTGAAGGATGATTTTGTTTTGATTTGCTGACTTCTGAGTCACTCTTATAATTGGTAACAAAACACATAAAATAATTTTTTATTCTTGTCTTATATCTTTTTTGCATACTTAGTTATTGTGTACAAAGTCACTGGAGTCACTAAATAACCCAAAATGCAGGAAGATTTAATTTTAAGAGGACACTCACTCATAGATATATTCCTGCCCTTATTTTTCTGGTACATCTATGGTAAGTAATAAACGTTAATAGCAAGAGTAAGTAAGTAATAGTAATAATAGCAAGAAAAAGAAAAAGAAAAAGGAAAAGAAAAAGAAAAAGAAAAAGAAAAAGAGAAAAAGAAAAAGAAAAAGAAAAAGAAAAAGAAAAAAGAAAAAGAAAAAGAAAAAAGAAAAAGAAAAAGAAAAAGAAAAAGAAAAAGAAAAAGAAA
>QUSF01000002.1:60135494-60235829 GCA_003676055.1 Chloebia gouldiae | reverse complement strand
TCCCTCTTGACTATGAGTTGACATAAATGACCTGAATAAAATTGTTAACAATATGATAAGCAAAGATAAATCCATTATTTTTCCTTGTCTATTTTGTAATAGACACAACTTGCCACACAATTGTTTGCTACTGTTTCCAGCATCGTCTGAACGATATTTATATATTTTAATTGTCTAGGACACTGAGTTTAATCAGTTATTTAATTTGGTGGTGCTTATTCTAATTTTCCACAAATTTTCTTTAACCTTTTCATGAACTTTTCTTCCCTCTCTCCTCTGACATTTGGGAAAGAGCAGAAAATCAGCCCTTTTTGTTTCCTTATATTGGGATTTGTGTTTCATCTTCTTGCAAGAGATTATATAACATATTTTGCCTGTTATCCTCTTCATGATGGTATGATAATTGATAAAGAACATTTCTACCATAGGTGTGCACATTACTTTACAGTTTAAATACCATCTGCTCATTTTCCTGCTGTGCCATGACATTCAGAGGATTTTTTTTTTCATTTTCATAGTGTGTTTCTGCATTTTATCAATTATGGTGATTAAAATACAGTTTCTGGAAAATAGCATGAATTGCTCAGCTGAAGAATTTTGAGAATATACAGCATTTGGATATTCTTGAATCACAGCACTGATGCAGCTCAGCTTGCACACTGAGTTGGTGCCAAAGTGACTTCCATGGACTTCCTTGTGCTGTGGGAGCCCAGAGCGTTAATTTCTGAGCTTTGCTCAATTAAAATGCACAGTATACATAGTTTGATGGTTTACCTGAAAATTAAGTCTCTGTCACATCAGCTGGCATATAATTTTGCTAGATCTGTTAGTGAGTTGGGAGCAGGGCAATAGTCTCAATATGGAGGTGAGGTGGCAGCCCCTTTCCCCTGCAGCCACTGCCCGTGCCAGGACAGAGCTGTTCAGCACTGCAGGAGCAGTACAAAAAAACATTTGGCTAAGAACACTTAATCCTTCTTAAAAATCTGGCACTCTGGCACAGTGATAATAACCTGATACTAGTATCATGTACATCTGGAAAGGCACCTTAGGATGGCATAATTCAGCGCTGCTACCAAAGAGATTGTACCACTCAGCCTCTTCCCTCTAGGACTGGCAAATAATTTGTGCCATCATTCAGTGAACTACCTATGGGACTGAAGTGGCTGAAAAATTACTTGAGAAACACCTTGCTCCTGGCCATATTAGTTTTCTGAGCAACTTCACAGCTTGACTGCAAATAGCTGTAGGGGGTGAGTAGTGTGGGCATGAGAAAGAGCTGCTGGGAATGGGAAGTGAGTAGGATGCCAAAAAAAATAAGGACATTGAAGCCAATCCATGTACTAAGTGGAATCTGTGGGTCCTTGTGTATAGAAAAGCCAGTTCAAACCAGAGAAAGACAAGGGGGATGAGAGTTCTTAGTCTTTGCACATCTATGAGCTTGTTTCAGGCAGGTCATGAGGCTTTCTCAGAGCTCAGAAAATTAAGCATACACAAAGAATTCTATGTAGAAGCAATGTTTGAAATGTTCTTGCTTAACTATATTTCAATTGTAGTTTAAAGTGAAAAAAAAAGGAGGAAAATACAATTTTCTGTATTTCCACTGTGAATATAAGCACAAAATATGCTTCTAATTATTTATGACCTCCCAGCATGCAAGAACATAACAAAAATTATTTCCATCACTTTTTCACATTAAGAGGCAGTTAGAGACCAGGAAACTGCTCTACAGTTAGGACCCAGAATTTTCAGCTCACTGCATGAACAAGGGCTGCCTACAATGATTATTTCAGTGCAACAAGAGTAAAACCATTTTATCCATACTACCTCCATTTCATTAAAAATCTCTGCCTCAGCTTTAATTCACTCAGGTCAGTTTGTCTCATCTCTTTAAAAATTCTCTCCTCCACAAAGTACGACGTGGATATTCTTTTTATGGAAAAAGTAATTATGGCAGTTTTCCAAACCACCACAATACCGCTGTGCCCTCAATTCCCAAGGGCCATTCCAAAAATTTCTTTCAATTCAGAAATAGATTACAAACGTGACATAATCTTTTTGACTGAAATTGAGTATGTAAATTTGTCTGGGGAGCCCCAGTTCTCCAGCAGCTCCATTTCTGAGCCCCAGTGCCCAAATGTCCCAGCAGGTGAGGAAAATTGATCATTTTGGTCATTCCAAGCAAAATGGACCCAGCTATACAGCTGGTGTAAACTGACTCAGCGGTCACAGGAGTGATGCTGATTTTGTCCAGCTAAGGAGACTGTTATATTTATTTTGCTTATCTGTGAAGACCTTTTCTGAAATAGTTTGTGCTGATTGTCTCTCCAAGGCAGAAACATGCCAGCAATTGAAATTAGCCATGCATAATGCATTTGAGGTAACACTTGGGTTTATTTCCTCTTGGTAAGTTATTAAGCTTTTATTGAAGCATATTTTCTATGAGCATCGGTATTATCCATGTGCTCTGTACCTAATGTGTATTGCTTCTTTAGCACATCTCAGTTAGGGGTTCTACAGCAGGCTACAAACGCTAATGAGCCGAGATTCGCAGCGCTCCGGTGAGGAAAGCAAGCAGCATCATTGCAGGGCCACAGGTCAGGATTCTGAGGGATGGAGAGGACTCCTAAAGACAACACAATAAAATTCAGATGATGGTTCCTGCCCTTCTGTCAGCACCTTGAGCACTTTTCCCCTTTCTCCCAGCAATGTTATAAGGAAGGAATGCAGCTTGACTGTGGTTGTTGGTGGCATCCCCACGAGAAGCAGGATGCTGGATGCACCCAGGACTGGCTGGGCATCCTGTTTGGTGGCCCCCTACCCCTGGGCAGAGTTGGCCCCTCTGACCTCACAACCCTGCCTATGCCCACTCTCTCTCCTTTTCCTTTTATGCCAGACTCTGTGATTCCTTGTCTGTCGTCTCAAGCATGCTCTTGCCCAAGTTCTCATCACGGTGCATCTTTCCTGCTCTTGGCTTCAGCCCTTCCTGCTCTGATCCTGCTGTTCTCCCCCTAACAGCAGCACTTGGGGGCTCCCTCACATGCCACACCCTGGTATGCATCCTTGCACACTAAATAATTGCAGCTGTAGTACAGAATTAAAGCCAATTGCCCACAAGTGGGAGATCTCTTCAAAGCTCTTTTTCAAGACACATTACCTCAGAGGACAGCTCTGCTGAGACCTCCAAGCTAGCATGCTTTAAGCGTAAGGGCTTAGTGTTGCTGGAAATCTTTGTCCTTTGTCACATGCTCTGCTCATTAGGAGTCAAGCACGATAGGAACTATGCCACCAAAGAGCAGAGGGACACTGAGATGGCCCATGCCTGCCATGTCCTTGCCAGGGTCCTGGGGCTGCTGCTGGTGCAGGTGCCGCTCAGGCACACATCTGAGAGGAAACCACAAAACCAGCAAGCACCACGTGTACCAGAGGGTCCCAGGAGGCTGCTGTGCCTTCTCCAGGGCTGCCTGCTGCTCTGCAGGGATCCTGGTGATACAGAGCTGGCAAACACATCCCTGCTGCTACACTGTCCCTCTCCTGTCTCCTGCCCTCCTCAGTGAGACCAGGGCCACAGCAGGTCCCGGGGCAGTGTCAGAGGTGAGTGTGACTTGGTGTGATTCTTCCCTGGGTCCCTGAGAGCTGGTTTTTCTTAAGAGATTAAAAATGAGTTTCAGTGTGTACCACCATTATAACAAGTCTAACACTTTTTTACTTCTGGAGCTTTCAGAAAACGTCTAAGTTTTTATTTTTATTTTCTTTCCCTGAATTCAGTGTTATGTAGAAGCCTTTAAATGTTTCTACCAAACCTTACGCAGTCACTTCCATTTTTTTCTCTGTGATTAGTATTTCCCTCTAGTGTGGATACTGCATTCAGTGCCCTGCTGGGTTCCTCAATCCTCAAAATTGAGAACTGTGACTTCTCAGCACCTCTGATCAGCTACTCAGTAAGAGATTCTCTCCTTTTCCGTCTGAATGTGATCTTCTCAATCTATCAAGATTTAAAAATATGAGTGGTAAAAGAACACAAACCTACCCTTGTCTCCTGAAACACAAAGTGCATGTATGTAGATATTTCTAAACTTTTCTTCCCCTTACAGAAATTCTGCCACATTTGGGCATTCCAGGTTCACCCACTCATCCCTGATGGACCCCAAAGTTCCACACCAGAGTTTAGTGGCTTGTTTATCTATGTAATATTCCTGGATGAATTGTTTGTACAAGTCCATGTAACAGGGACAGAGAAAGCACTGTCTGGATTCCCAAACCCTAGTTTTGGTTCTGTGAGATGGGATAGTGAGTGGTCAGACTCACTGTCTTGCTTGACTCATTTTCACAGTGTAATCTCAACAAGGGCTAATTGTGCAGATTCTTGTTTTACCTAGACACACACAAAAAAATCCCCTTTTCCTTTTTGTCCTTTTTCTTATTCCTTTTTTCTTTCCCTTTTCCTTTTCATTACATTCGTTTTTCTCTTGTTCTTTCAAATGCCATATTACATGACAGTGGTGCAGAGAGGGGGCTTTCAGAAGTTTAGTAATGATGTTAGCTCATAAGAAGTTTACAGGGTTACACTGGGAAAATTTTGCCAGTCCATGACAACTTTCCTCTTACCCCAGGACTAAAGATTTTTTACACTAATTGTTCGGCGCAGATCAGCTCTGTCTGGACACTCAGTTTTTTAGTAGGCTAAGTACTTCAATCACCTCGTACAATGAACTCTGGCAGATATGAAAGAGGATGAATTAATCCAGTGGAAAAAAGTTTTATGAAGAAAGCAACAGCCATGTTAGAATTGTGGAAAAGAAAAGAGAAAGAATGAATTTGACAAAAAGTAGCACACTGGAAATGAAGCTTGTTAAAAAGAGAGAGAAAGAGAGAGAATTAATTTTTTTTAAAGCATCCCTGTGGAAAAAAAATGGTACTTTCCTTAGGTTGATGGCTGCCTAATAATGTTTCACAGTGTACAGTGTACCAGTTCTTCTGTGCCTCTTGTTCTTTGTCCCCACATGTCCATGGTGATTTGAAACTGGTAGAATTTAAAAGAAAGTGCTTTATGTAATTAACTGATTTTCAGAAGCCTAAGTGTCTGTGCCAGAACACTGAAAGAGAAATCAAATTAGTTCTTCATATGGCTTGGAAAAAAATGGAAAGCCTCCAAAGAAAAATAACTGAGGCTGCCTATGGGCTGATATTAAAGCTCAGGGAGTCCCTGAGCTGTTTGCCCATCTATCAATGAAAGCAGATCTTTCTCTAGTGGGCTACTTCAGATTTTAAACTGGAAATTTGTATGGAAAGAAGCCTACAGAGAACTAGAGAGAATATACATATATACATATATATATATATATATATAGACACACACACACATTTATTTATTTATTTACTATATATTGTGGATCCTTTATGTTTTCATGCTCTGTATAAAAATTATTTCACAGATAATCCATAACTATAGTGTTAAAATAAGAAAGATGAGCTAAGTGTTCCATCCTTGATGTTTTGAGATGTAGCCATAGGACTCTCCTTCTCAACAGTGGTGTAGCAAGAACATAATGTCTGATTTCCAGTCAGTCTTGGGGATTATATCCCTTTTCATAAATTAAAACACATAGATACCCAAGTGTTTAGGTGGTAACTTCCAGATGCAGAGAGCAGCATGTCTGCCTTGCCTGTCTGGCATACTACTCACAACAAAAGCTTCTGTGAGCTGTTTGTCAGAGACTGGAATTGCAGTGAATACTTTCTGCAAAACTTTTAAAGGCTTGGCTTTCTCAAAGCAGCTGGTGGGGCAACAAGCATAGATAGTTAATGATGCCACAAGTTGCAGCTTCCAATTCTGTATTTCCCAGTGTGCCTGTGAACTAATCCATGGGAATACACCAGATCCCAACTCTAACTTCCATCCAACAACTCCAACCACTTACAGTTATGTGTTGCATTAGTTCCTCGTCTTTGTTTCCTCTCTGCTGAGGCATGCTCTTTACAAAGTCAATACAAAGTTGTTATATTCAGTGGTGGTATATTTAGGAGCCTTAGAGAGGATGGTGAAAATGCCATTTTCAGACCAATACAGGATTCTTTCCTCTGGATTTCAGACAGTAAGTATTACCCAGTCCTGTCCCTCACAACTTCAATTGAGTAGCTGCTAAGTCCACGGAGTATTGAGTCCTTACTCCCAGGAATTCAGCCAGACAGTACTTTTTGCATTTTATTATAAACCTCAATTCAGCCATGAAAAGATTTTGTGTCACATAAGAACAGAGTAGGGTAGTTCAAGGGGGAATTGATAACATTCCAGCTCATTTTAGTAGCAAGTAAATGTTTTAAGCGGAAATGCTCAAAATGATTCTAAAAAATTGATGGCTCCACCTGCTGCAGAAGTGGCTTTCCTACCTACCACCAGTACCTGCCAGTCCAAGATACAAACGTGTACTTGGTCCACTTTAGATTTTAATCTATTGCTACCTTAATAGGACTTCATGAGGCAGCTTCTGACAAGTGATTGCCTCTGAATATGATTTTCTTTAATATTTTTTTCCCTTTGAAAAAATATTAACAGGCATTTCCTTGATGTAGGTTGCAACTTCAGGTCTGCTGGTTTGACAGATTTATAGATTTTATTTCCTTTACTTGTTTGTAAACCATGTGTTTTATCCTTTCTTCAGTCTGATTGTATCCAAGTATCTGCAACTTCTCCAGAAGCATTCACTGTTTAAAATTTTCATAACTTTTCTTGCCTGCTCTGGTTTCATTTCACCTGGTTGCTGGTGTGTGGGTGTTTGGAATTTTAAGGGTAGCATTTACCACATGCTGAATACGTGCTTGTTGGGAATTTTGGGGTAAGTAACCAGAGGTAAAGGAAGAATTGAAATGTAAGAGAGAAATGAGTCAGGGAAGGACAAAGGAGATTAAAAAAAACCAAAATAATTATTTTTTCTTCTGTGTACATGCATTTTGTAATAGATAAACAGCTGACATGGACAAGAAGCAAAAAGGCCATTCTTGGGGTGGATGTCTGAGGGCAATGAGAAATACTGATAAATGCACTCTGAGGAGGCTGGTGCCAGAGCAATTTTGCTCAGCTGATGCCTCCCCAGGCACTGCTCTGTGCTGATGTGTGATGGTTTCTCACCACAATGGGCTCAGGGAGCATTGTGACAGAACCCATTTCTTCAGTCAGTCCCAGATGTCTGCCTGGTGTTCCCAGTTTACCAGAGACCTTGGCAAAGGAAGATGAAGTTAGCATCTAGGCATTTTTTCTCTTACAGAATCCTTCTCCAGAAAATTTCTATGAATTTCTTAGATGAGATTCAGTTTTGTTTTTGGTAAGGGAAAATTTATGCATTTGTTTCCATGCTGGATATATTTTCTGTCAACAGCTTATGTTTGCTTCAAGCCAGCCACTAAGAAACCTATCCTGTGAGACTATCTGGCCCAACCCTGAAGAGTTCAGACATTTTCCATCCCTTTCAAATGATGAGAAATTTATAACAATAGCTTATTGGAGAGAACAATGAAATTATTTAAAAGTATTTTGTTATCTACAATTTCCCCCAACCAGCTGTGATATTTAAAAGACACTAATCTCTTGCTAGGCTTCCCCTGCCTCTTCAGATCCTCTGCCCCATGTCCCCCAGCCAGCCTCTCCACCTCCCCAGCCTTTCAGCTGGGAGTCTTTAGAAAGACTTTGCAGTAAATTTGTGTCTTGAAAGCTGCAGCTACAAATATCTTCTGAGCCTGACAGCAGACGAGTGCAGGAGCCAGAAGCAGATAAATCACACCTCCTGGATGCTAACTTTTCTTTGTTCTCTGAGTTTTTTAACTTCCTGCATAAGCATATGAAGGCAGAGGAATTGCCAGCTGTAAAGGAGTGAAGTGGCTTTCGTCTTCAAAGTTTTACTGCTACTTGTCATTAGTTATGTCAATTCAAAAGGCGAAAAAAAAGCAGACCTTTAGACTGATGAGAATACATTGGCAGTCAAAACCTTTCCTGGAATATTAATAGAGGATTATATGAGATTCCTCTCCAAACAGCCAACAGATCCTGTTTTCCCTGCAATAAGCCAAAAGACATTCCCTCCATAATGATCCAAAAATCATTGTGATAAGATTTTAAATATTTAAATATTTACAATATGAAATACGATATACAAAAGAAAAATCAAACCTAATGTGAGCTTTCTTTGTGACAGATTTTGTTGATAGTTATTAAAATGAAATTCCAAGGAAGTGCTGCAAATCCCTCTGGAAGGTCTTCATCCTGCAGAGACCAAGGGTTTGAAGAGGAAAGGAGTCCAAACAAAGTCTCCATGTAGACACAATGATTTATATGTTCAAGTCCAGTTTTGAAACTTCCCTTTTTTTCTTTTTTCTTCTATTAATAATTTCTTTTGGTGTATGCATATTTAAATGCAATTCCTTTTTTTTTTTTTTTTTTGGTGAGAGCCCTTTCTTCTATCCTTGATGTAAAATTATGGGACTCTTCTGCAGATACCAGAACTGAATGGTTCCATGCTATAATAAAATCAGCTCACAAGCAAAGTCAGTATCAGAACAGATGGTATGAGTTTAGCCCAGAAAATCTGAGGAATCTCATGGTTTTGTTACAACACTATGATAGAAAATGGTAGCAGAAATATTACTCATACTTTTTGTCTGACACTCTCTATGTGATTTCCATTATGAAAATATGTATTCAGCATCAAGACTTGTATGAAAAAAGAAAAAACATTAACACATTTTAATAATAAGCCATCAATAATAGTACTAAAGTTTCCAAGGAAAGGCACATTATACAACGGGTTTTTTTCCTTCATGCGAAAGGACTGAGCAGAGAATAATGTACTACTGAGCAGTAAATGGAATGATAAATGCCTGCAGAGTTGTTCTGTCACTTTATGCTGACTAACACTGATTGAAAGGTAGCTACCAATGACAGCTGTAATATTTTAAACATAGGTAGTAGCTATGTGTATTCAGTACACAGGCTTACAAAGACACCTTCACTTTGAAATTGCCTAAAATCCTAAAAGCAATGAGAAATTTTTAAACTAAGCAGGTGTTTACTTCAAGAAAAGACACTCTGAAAAGATATTAGATTCCCTCAGAGAGTCTCTGCAAAATCTTTCCCCTATGACAGAGGCAACACTGTCTTCTTAGAAAGGAAACAGTTTGTAGTCCAGGGCAGAAAAAGTGAGAGCTGTGATGTGTAAATCCAATTGTTGATTGATGATACTTAAGGCACATCCAAAATCTTTTATTTATCTCCCATGAAATGGAGACAACTCGTTGTGCTCAGGTGATTGAGAAGTGACATATATCACCCTAGAAAAATTCCATGTATTTTCTTTCCTGGAGGAATGGAAAAAGAGTAAAGCTGCATAGAGGCAGGGGTTTACAGGAATTTAGGACTTTAAAATGAGGGTGATTTTAATGAGAAAGCATTATGTCTGCACATTCATGTGTTTTTATTAAAATATTTGCAATAGAACAATTTAAATGGCATAAGAATACTAATTTTCAATCATAATTCCTTAGAGTGTGATATCTCTGAGACAGATATCTTCTTCAAACTGTCATTTTCCTACTCTTTTTTTTTTGGCAACAGCTCATTTAATTGGTGTGCTCTATGTGGAAGGATGCCAACAATAAACATTGATAATACACCTTAACATACAGAATTGCTGGAAAGGCTCACAATTTAATTCCAGTTTTTATATGCTGCTGCAAGTAAGGAAACATTCCCTTGAAATGTTTTCCATGATGTAACCTTGTGTCCAGCTTGAATCACTATGAAAAGCCCAACCAGACTAAGAGGGGATTAAAAGAGTTACTGAACATAGTTTTCTGTCAACACAGAGCAAGCGCTTGAACAATAAAATGAGTTCATATGTTCCCCCAACTTTTACTGACCCCAAGGGTGATGTGAAGTCTCATCCTACTTGCCCTGTAGCAGAGGACACAATAAGGAGCTCCTAGAGGCCATTTAAGTCTAGCTGGAGACTGTCCTCTTTTTATAAACATCAATAAATCAGCAGTAACACAAGCAATGAATTCACATCATGAATCCACATTTACGAATTTGCATTAATGGGGGATAATGTCAGTGAGAAGCAGCACAGGCACTAGGTCACTTAAGGTTATGTATACCCTTGGGGTTACCCTATTTTATGTATTTCTATTGGTCCTGAGAAGGTCTCTGGGATTTCTTCTGATAATAGTCCCAACCAATTCCATCCTATAAATCATTTTACATAAAACTCTGAACTAGGCTTGACATTCTTGTTTACGTTCTAGCAAGTACAACAGAGGAGCTTAATGCATAATGAAGGAAAGGAGTGTCTGAGTCCTCCAGTTAGAGCTAGAAAATGAATTACTGAATCTTGCTTTCTTACACATTTAGATTCTAGGAGTTTTTCATATGAGAGGAGGATAGTTTGTTCTAAAGTGGCTGTCATTTGCAAGTTATTTAAGATTAGGAATAATATAAGGTAATAAGTCTGGTAGAGTTCCCTGCCAAAGATTTTGATTTATCTCATTCTCATTACTCAGTTGAAGTTTATGTCATGTTTTCCTGAGTTTCCTCATATTTCAAATTTTCCCTGTCAATACCCTGTATCTCCAGCCTCCTCTTGGCTACAGAAATGTTATCAGCAATGGGAATAAAAATTGTTTAGCAGAATAAATGCTTTGCTATGAGCGCTTGGACTAACATCCAGATAAAAACTGTGGTAGATGTTCCTTGGTGTGATTTTTTTTAACAGTTTGACACAGATGGCTGTTTAGTTATCCAAATCCCAGTTTTCATCCTACCCTGCATGATTCCAAAATAGTCTTTCCTCAGAAAGCCTTGCTGAGCAGTGCCTTCCAAACTTTTCTGACTGGGCTTTGCAATAATTGAAAAGCAGTGTACAGCTTAGCTGATAGCCAAAATTGCAGGTGATGCTTCCAAAGCCCTCATCCAGGGATCTGGATTTACATAAGGACAGCTTTGCAACTTCACCTTTCCTTTTTCTAATTAACCCCTGCTTGCATTATACTTCCCATGGGAATTCATCACCTGTTTTATTGATAAATTTTGATAAGCTTCTTATGCTGATTACAAACAAAATGTGATGGTAGTCTAGGGAATCTTTAATGTGGCAAAGTGCTTTGTGAATCTCTGCTTTGAAAGCCATGTAGGCAATGCTTGGGCTTAGCAAATACAGAAGCTATAAAACCTTAATTGCTCCTTCCAACACTTAAAAAAATAACTTCTCTAACTATTGCACTCTTTGCAACCAATTATATTCATGGTATAAGTGGAAAACATACTTTAAAAGAGTATTTCCCTTTATTCATTTTCATCTTCGTAATGATGATTAGTTGCATTCCCAAAAAATAATCAGAATATACATTAAAGAAATTCTTCTAAGGTTTTTTGTCCAACCCCTGCTCAAAATAGGGCCAACTTCAATGTCAGAGCAGGTTGCACAGAGATAGTCCCAGCTGAAATTTGGAAATAATAGAGGTACCCAGATTCTCTGGGCAATCTGTTCTTGCATTGGACCACCCTCATGGTGAATTTTTTCCTCATATCCAGTTGAAATTTCCTTGCAACTTGTGACTGTCACCTCTTCTCTTCATTGTGCTTTTCTGTGAAGAGTCTAAATTTTCATATTCCCCCTTTGGGGAGGGGAGGATAGCAATTAAATCTCCTTTTGTTTTCTCTTCTCTGGATAATAAATGTAATAAACCCAGCTGTCCCAGTCTGTGATCTTACATCATGTGCTCCAATCTCTACTCTCTCTTTGTCATCCTCACAACATTTATCACAAGTGATACAGTAAGTGAATGCAAATCAAATTATTTTTGTATTCCAACTGGAGTAAGATAAAGAGGTAATTTTTTACAGTGTTTTTATGCAAATTTGAATGGAAAATAACACAGATAATGGAACTGGGCATTGAAACAAAAGGAGGTAGCAGAGGTGTCATTGTGTCCCACTAGCCTTTAAGTCTTGATCCCCTACACTATCCCTGAGAAGCCATAAACATAGTATGAGACTGTAGATCCATTACACCTTGTGTTTTTGGACACCCTAAACACAGCAGTGGAGGAAGCAGAGCACTGACTCCAGCTGATGCTCAGTGAGAGATATGGCATGATCCCAGTAGGATCCAGTCCCTCAAAAAGACACCATGCAGCCTCTCAGGAGTCTGCAGGCTGCGATGTCCTAAAACTAATGGAAGTCACTTCCTGGACTCAGCAGAGCTGCACAAGTTGCTTGCAGCTCCCAGAAATGGTGCCTTATTTAAACACCAGGCCTGATTCATCACTTTGTTATAGATGTTTAATGGAGTGGTGAATCACATTCTTAATTTTCCAAAACTTAGAAGCATTGGTAGAACTACTCTCAATTCATAAACTTAAATATATATGTTAGGATAAGATTTTACTTTTAAATTTAAGAAGAGAATAGTGCCCAGCATTAATAATTAAGTGTGTAACAGCAGAATAATAATTTTCTGGAAACATTGTACATAAAGAAAAAGAAAACTTGTTACATTGAGATTTATATTGTGACCTATATTTTCATCTTGACATTCACAGAGCCTGACACTTTTTGCCATTTTCAAGTATGAATGCAATGAAAAGCATTATTTAAAGACATTAATTCCTACAATATTTCATTTCTGGATGGTTTTTTCCCCTGAGTGCTTGATATAATATTCAAAATCCTACATCCCTTTTTTTTTCTCCAAATCCTGATAATTTTCTTCTTCCTCAGTTTCTTCATCCATTTTACCTTATCCAGCTTGCAAGGAGAAAGGGGAGAGAGGAGTGGGAAAAAGTTTAAGGGGTGAGGAGAAAAACAGTACATCCACTTTAATTCTCTATTCAGCTATAAAAATATTCTGCAAACACTTTCAATTTTGTTATGGAAAACATTTCAACCAGCTCTAGAAATTCAGGTAAAAATTGCCTAAGGTAATTCTGTCACAAACAGAAGACAGATATCCCCATCTTCCCTAGGTGTGATGTTTGGCAAATAAAAAGAGAAATTGTGGCAGATTAAAGTACATGTCCTTTCCAAATTCTTGGTGTCATTTATTAGCTGGAAGAGAACTGCTTGATGTTTTTTTCCTTTTTCTTTTCTGATCTTTCTCACTTACTTAAAAGGAAGAAAAAGTACTGGGCTGGAAATCCTCTCACAATCTCATAAAATGCCTCTGCATTTTCTTCTCCATTCTGTCAGTTGATATAGTATATTTTATACAGGAAAGCCTTGGGAAATGTAAACCATGATTGCAGTATATGTCCTCTTGTTCTTGAAAGGCACTGTATTTAAGCAAGACTCATACCATGATTCCTATTTTTAATCCTGTCAATATCTCATTTTATGACCTTGGGCAAAACTTCTGTCTGCCCTTCAGGCTACTCATCTGTTATATAGGAACAGAAATCTGAGATACTTTAGGGCATTATGAAGTTTAATCAATATCTGTAGATTCCTCAGAGGCGCTCAAAGGAAATTTGTCATCAAAATGGACAGTTCATACCAGAGTACATATACCCTATCAACCAAAACCTTCTGGAACCTTCTTATCTTGAGGCAGAGAGTAGAGGTCACAAGATATGTATTTGTTTCATTTACTCTCATCTGCCTATTGCCAGCTTCATGCACAAGTAGGGAAAATCACTGCCCAATTTTTCCCATTTGTTTTTTTATAAGCAAATGCAAACAGTGAAGAGAGCGTGCTTTGACATTGACCCTTGGGGCACCACTGGGTTGCCCTCTTTGCCAAATCTGGGGTTTTCTGGTTGTTTGCTAAGCTGCCATCAACTCAATAGAGTGATCTGTCATCCCTCTCACTGGTTTTATACAAGACAGCAGCATGAGGAAACAGAAACTTCAACCTAGGATGCCCTCACTGTGGGTGAGATCCCACTGTGCGTGCAAGGTAAAGGAGAGGTGAAGAAGCAGAAGAAAATAATCCAACTAAAGGATATTTTATGCTGTGAGTGCATTATCAGCTATAATGATCCTAGGCCAGTGGGGTGGCCAATGACAGGCACTTTTCAAGCTTTTTTATGGTGACCATCTGTTGGTACTATTGTGGAACATGCATTAAAAAAATATTTATTGATAAACTTCATATGATGATACTGCTACTTAAAAAAAGGCTTATTCAGGGCCATACACACAGCTGACATCTGTGTTTATAGTTCTCTTTTTCTTGCAACCATGGACATTAAATTCATCAATGTATTGATACTGGGTCAGAAGAAATCAGGTATTTGGATTGGAAATGCTTATATAACAGTTTAGCTTGAAGAACATTTTCCAGATGTGAAATGCTCATTACTCACCATAATTAACTGGGTAGTCTGTGATTTTCTTGAATTTTTAACAAGTTTTCATCATGTGCAGAAGATAGGCATTTCATAGCTCAAGGCTTTCATAGATTCATCTAATTAGGTCCATGTAATAAAATAGCTTACTGAAACATGCCTTGAGATATATAGAATATATATATATTGATCAACAGGTATTCATGTCCTGGCAGAAGTTTGAAGTTACATGATTAGTTGCTATGCTGGGTACCAAGTGTAGATACTTTTTCATTGCAAATGCTCCAAGACAGACCCAGCTGAACTGAAAGTGCAAAACCTACAAATTATTGCCACCTACTGTTGTTTTCCTTCAGGAAATGTTAGTGGAGTATATTTTACAGCATGTCAACACTTGTTAAGACAGGTGTCTGAGAGCTGGAAGTCTTCTGATCCAGGTGAGTTTTCAGTCCTCTTTCCTGAAGTGTCTGCCTGCAAACAGGAGTGTCACAGACAGGGATGACTGCTGGGCTTTCTGCAGGGGGGTTGTGAAGATCGTAACTGCTCTGCTGTCCAGCCTGCTTCCTCTGAAATATTTATTTTACATCTGCAGGCTGCAAAAACCTCTTCCAGTTATTCACATTGTCAGCCTCCATTCTCCTCCAGACATAGAAGCTGCACTTATCCCTGTTTTATAATTACATGCTCATTCAGGGTCGTGGATTGTTTTCTTTGGGATTAACACTCCTGTGCCAGTCCCCCAGGCTGCCAATCTCTTCCTGGGATTAATACTGTCCGACCTTCTTCAGCATTAAACAAGTGCACTTGCTCCATCCTCTGCCTTGCTGCCACGTGTCCCTTCAGTTGTCAATAAGGTTAATAATTCAAGTTACATACCCAAGCCAGTCTAAAGAGAGAAATCTTTCCCAGAAAAAGGAGCTGCAGGAGGTGCAAAATCTCCTGAAACACTGATATAGGCTACCCCTTAAAGGCAAAGACTGTCATTTAAATCAAACAAAGAAAATTAAATTATAATGTAGTTTTAGTTTAGACAGCCAAGTTACAAACTGAGAAGACCTGATATGTGGCAGTCTGATGTTTCATTTTCTGCTTTTTAAAAAAATGGTAGACAGAATATTTCAGATCTAAAGAATTTAATTGCAAAAAATGTAAGTATTTATGCAATATAATCCTATGCTGCTTCATGTCTTTCAGCCATCCCTCATTCAGGCTGAGATGCAGGTCAAAATGTGGATCTTTGTTCAAATAAATTATGCCAATACAATAATGTACACAGTTGTTAACTGAATAGTCATTTCAGCTGCTAGTTTGATGATCACACACTACTTACTTCTTTCAGTAGCTCAGGTGATACTTGGTTGGGTTAATAATGCATTTCACATAGGTGTTTTAATTATCCAACACTCCTGAAGTCCGGAACATTCAAATGGGAGATATTTTTAAGATGAAGAGATAAAGGAAAAGCATATAAATGGAGGACCTAGGGTTTTATCTGAAGAAAACATCAATTGCTGTGCACAAAGTCTTTAATCTTAAAGATTACAAGTCAATTCAAGCCTTTACTTAATTTTTACTCACAACATAATAATTACTGCTCATTTCTTGAAGGGAACAATTACTTCATTTTCTTTCTGAGGGTAACATTACAGTGGCCTGTGTACATCACATATTTCCTTCCTCTCTGCATCCTCTGCAGAAGAACAGTGAGTGGGACAGGGGCAAGAAAATGAGAAAGAGGGAGTCTTCTGAGAGGGATGTGCAAATCAGCAAGAAGGAAGGCAATGAATGGGGAAAGAGAAGAAAGAGGTGTAGATGAAAGTGGTGAATAGACTAAATAGCCACACTTGTGGTACCTGGCAAGTTGCTAACAAGAGGACAGTGTTGGCTTTTGTACACAGGATCTTTGATGTGGGATTTGAAAAAGCTGGAGTTCCTGCCCCAAAGGATTTATAAAACTTGCCCAGTTTTGTCCAAAGGATTTCTATTTTTCTCAACTTATAGATGTTTTTAACCTTCTTCCTGTAATAGCCAAGGACTTAATCTCACTGGACCCCATGGCCATCTGCTCTGAAGATCCTCCCTCATAATTTATTTTCCTGTCATCTGAAGTCTGTTCACATTATGTGCTGTCAAGTGCACTCCACAGAAATGGAAAGGGTCTTGGAGTCACTAGTGCCACAGAAGGAGGTGTGTAGGGGAGTTATGGAGATGATGTGGACATTTGATTCAGAATTGCACTCCAGGCCTGAAACAAGACATCAAACAACATAATAACAGCTGAATTCAGGTTTGCAGAAGGAAGAGATTATTACAAGCAGTGGACCTTATTGAAGAGCAAGCAGCAGTGGAGTCACTCAGACTTCTAAATTGTACAGACCATGTTTGATTTTACATACATTCTGTTTTTTTCCCTTTCCTTACATATGGCATGAGATTCTGATTTATGTCATGGAACTTAAAGGCCTAACTATAAAAGCCCAATTCACTTCTCTGAATCCTAACTATTTCTCTGTATATTATGGTGAAGAAGTTTCACAGCTTAAGAATTGTACTTAAAAAACAAGTCAACAACTTTTTCTGCATCGTGTCTCATTTCCAGCATTCCAATTTCACAAGCCTGTGGCAAGCACATTTCTCTCACTCTCAGGATTTTTCCTAGGGGTGCACAGAGAGAAATGGAAGAGAAAACAATTTCTATTTCTGCTCCTTGTTTTTTCTATGTGGAATGTGTTTGGAGAATTGTTTACCTGGAGTGAGTGCTTGATTGGATTCTGGTGAGGATTGTTTGAGCCTGATGGCCAATCCAATCCACCTGTGCCTGGACTCTCGCAAGCAGGGTCACGAGTGAGTTAGATTAGAGATAGAGTAGGAGAAAGTAGTATGTAGTTTTTAGTATCTTCCTTTTATATAATATATTGATGTATTTTATCATAATTATAATAAAGAAATAATTCAGCCTTCTGAACTGAGTCAGACATCGTCACTTCTTCCCACTGGGTTCGCCTGCATCCACAACATAAGCCTTTGTTTCTGTTTTATGACACAGCTTTAATGGAGATTTCCAGGTGAACTTCTCTATGTTGCTACTGCTTTTGAACATTTTATCCAGTATATTCCATAAGACAATTATTGAGGGAAGTTTGGAATGCTTAATGTTTATAATGGATTTCTATGGACTTGGTTCCCATTTGAATAAATGGATTGTGCCATATGTTCATTGATCTTTTTAATGAAATAGCATTTAGGACATTTTTTAATACCTCCATAACATGAAAAGCTTTATTTTCCAAAAGTCTTTGCTCATAATTCCTATGGGACCTTTATTGAGGCTGGATGACAAGTACAAGGTACAGCACTGAAGGTATAAATGACCCTTTGAAATTATTCACTTTTTTTTCAGTCTCATTCTTATTTATTACTGAGCTGATCTTTGCTCTCCTAGCAAAGGAAGATAGAGTTCCTTAAATCATGACTATTGCAGTAGTGGAGATTTACAGTAAAAGCCACTGGACTGCCAGAATTTTCTAGGTAACAGAGGATGCTGCCAAAAATTCTATCTGCTCAATGCCTTAACTTTTGCAGACAGGCTGACTTTAAAACTTTCTGACAGTCAAATATTAAATTATAAATTGAAATATTGTATGCATTTCTAAAGGGTTAGTGACTAGACATACTTGAAATGATGGGGTTATGGTGTGGTTTCCATTTTGAGGTATTAAGGCTTTTAAGGTTTATTTTTCTTACCATTTCAATGTCATTCAGAAGTATCCCTCTAACACAAGGAGAATTGCTCTCCTTCCTTTTTTTTCTTTTGAGTTAAAAAGAATCTGACCTTTAACTTCCTTAGGTCTCTAGAAAGATAGAGGAAGGACAGCATCCTACATATGAAATCAAAATGGGTAGGATACTATTTCTCATATAATTTTGGCTGGAATTTTGATTGTTTATGAGAGATATTTGTAACCTTTACCCTTCTTGCTGTTAGAATTCCTCTAACCTTCTTATCTATTCATGCAGTGACAAACAAGACTTTTAAATCAGACCAGTTGCCTATTAGCCCTGTAATCAGGGGGAGACTGTCACAGCAGATGCAGCAACCCACCACTGGGCTCAGGTCACAGTCTGGAGAGTTGCCAGTGAATACCCATGTGCCTGACATGGAATCAAATTACCCTCCTACAAGTGGTGTCCAGAGAAAGACTTATTAATTATACATGGAAATTGAGAGCCAGCAACATCTGATGAGGTTCTGTATTTCAAGCCTTGGTTTTTTGATGCTGTCAGCAGCAGATCAACAATCTAATTAAAATGGCCATCAAAGCAGATCTGAAATACATTAAATGGTTCCCATTAATGTCATATTTAATTTAGTGCTTCAGTGTTGAAGATGTTCATTACTGTCCTTTGCTTGATTTTGAACTTCTGGGCAAGCTTTATAAATGATATTTACATCTCTAGAAATATAAACTCACTGTTTACGTACCTGCTACCTCTTCTGTCTTCACTCCCAGCTTTATTGCAGCTGGGTTGCCAATTACGCCTTGGTTACTTCTTCAGGACACCCCGGGAAACTTAGAAAGTGTGGGGGAATTGCAACCAGGGGGAACGGCACCAGCTTGTCCTTCACAGCAGGTTTTTTGCCTAACTGTACAACTGAGTTGAGTCAAGTGATAAGACCTGAGGGAATAGTCTGAGGTTGTGTCAGGGCAGATTTAGGCTGGATATCAGGAAAAGGTTCTTCACCCAGAGGGTGGCTGGAAGAGGCTCCCAAGGGAAGTGGTCACAGCACCAAGCCTGACAGAGTTCAAGAAGTGTTTGGACAATGCTGTCAGTCATCTGGTGTAACTCCTGAGGATGCTGCTGTGCAGGGCTGGGGGTTGGTCTCGATGATCCTTGAGGGTCCCTTCCAATTCAGCATATCCAGTAATTCTGTGATTCATTGACACAATGGGATGGCCAGACAGTCCCATTGACCATCAGTGCTGTTGCTGACTGCTGTGTACTAGAACTCACTGGGTGCTGTGAGTAAGGAAGACTGAGTGGCAATCTTTGGTAGAAAGATGTGTTAGAGGTCACACGAGATGTGAAAGTCTCAACATCAAGCTCTGTAGAATTACTTTGCTATTCTTTCTAGTGGGATAGTCATCAATGTAAAAGGCATCTGTCACTAAAACACCCCCCCCCACACACACACACACAGAAGAAGAAGGAAAAAGGGTTTTCTGAGAGGGTGTGTTTACCTCTTTTTTGTCTTTTACAGAAGGTTGTGTTTTTATTTTAAAGCAGGATTGTGTAATAGAATAGAGGAAAAATAAACCTAGTTATGAAAAAAAATTATCCAAACCACAATTGTGTAATCAGTGTATATAAATTGTCTGTGTATACATTGCCTTACTCTAAAATAGCATCTTCCAAGGAGCCTGTGGAAATTTTACATTATTGATTTTAGTGTGATAAGAAGTCACAATATTTTTTTGTCTAATAAAACTATGACAGTTAAAAAACCACTTCTGCTAAATACTTTAAGACACTATGAAAACTTCAAATTCAGAACAAAGCAAATATTTGGCATCTTTGGTGATCCAGGAAAGATGTCGAATAGCATAGCAGAATTGTAGCCAATGAGAAATTGATTACTTTCCCAAAAATATGTTTTCATTATCCATGAAAATTATTATTTTTTTTTTGTTTCACATATCTAACTCTAGTAGCCACCTAAAGAACAATACTAATTAGGAAAACAACAGAAATACTTAAATATGTTGGAGGCATTTCAATTTTGGAGAGAAGCAATAAAATAATTCTTTTATAGTGACATAAGGGACTTTTACATAAGCAGACACCAAAAAGTCAGCCACTAGAAGGAATAAAGACTAAATTTTTCGAGATTATAAACACCATATTACAGGAAGAATGATTCGAACAGTGCCTGTTTGAAATAAATGAGATGAAATTCAGCATGACTCAGATGAATGTTAGCGTGTAATATTTTACAGTTTTAGGATATTAGAATGTCAGAATCTGTTACTCTGAAAAAATCATCCAGAGCAAATCTCATCTCACTATCTAAAAGAGGATTGGGAAAAAATCATGACTTTTTAGAACTACATATGTATCTCTGAAAGGGAGTAAGCCTTTAATTTTTAGCAGGTCAAAGTTTTTTGCCATGAGTGGGATTATATAGCATTAGTAGTTTATTGAGATGGTCTACAAAGAGAAACAGAAATGTGTTAAATTAATTATTTCTCTGTAATATGCTAGCAGAGCAAGTCAGCCTTGTAGAAACTGTAGCCTGCCTTTGCAGAACATTGACCTTAGATGTGAACAACCCTTGGACATTTTGTCTCTATCTGTACCAGTAGTTGAAAAGGGAAGACTCCTCTAGGCTGTAATTCAGCCATCCATACCATGTTTGCTTTCTTGTTAAACCTGTGAATTTTAGATACATTCTGTAGAATTCTCTAAAACACGCTTGATTTCAAGCTATAATGTGCCTTTATTATTTTTCTTATTTTCTTTGTTTCTGCCAAGTATTTTCCTATTTTCTGGGGAGTAGGAGAGGAGCAAATATATGGCTCTGTGGCTCCAGAGAAAAGACTGGGTTCTGGTCATCTGAAGAGGAAGAAGTTGTCTCTAATGCTGTCCCACTTTAATAGATATGCCAGGGAAACCATGTTTTTTTCCCCCTCAAGAAACGTCATCTGAATTGGATGGCCAAGAAAAACAGATTTGAAGTAGAATTATATTACATGTAGTGATTATGCTATTGCAGAAGCACTTCCAGCACATTTTGGGGTAACTGTATTACTTCTGCCTTTCCTAGAGGCGGTGAGTATGTAGAAATGCACTTAAGCCATGAACAGATCCTGTCCCCTAAGGCTTATATTTCTCACTGCAGGTAAGCAGGGAGCCAGGATTAGTTAATGAGTGCAATAAGAAGTTCTGATGCTTTTTTCTGTAGGTAATACAGGCACAAAATCAAGTTCCAATTTATCACTACCTACCAACATCCTATTTAGCGTCTCCCAAAATAAGAAGCCTCCTCCACTAGGTGATTTATTCCATACTGTTAATATAATTCTAGTTTTCAAAAAGGGCCTTTGAATCAAGTGCTTCCTGCATTGATAAATCTGACACCTCTCCGCCCTTTGAAGACTTTCTTAGACGTATCTGGGTTAGTGAAGTTAATGTGTTAAAAATTACAGCAAGATTTCCTTTCAGAGACAGAAAACTACACATTGAATTTTAGTCTGCTGAAATGTGTCTAGGTGTACACTCAGGGAGAAAAAAAGATTAAATATTCCAAGTGTTATGCTTTTACAATACAACACAGAACTAAGTGTGAATAATCAGACTAAGTCAGAATATTCTGACAGTGAACTGACAGAAACCATGGTAATGTGACTCTCCTTCCTTCACTGATGCTTACAAGAGTTATCTTGCACTTCTTACATTTTTCCTCGGAGGATTTCCAGATTCTTTATAAACACAGACAAATAAGACTCCAAAGGGAATAGCTCTCTGTACTCCAACCATGCATATAATCTAAATGTCTTTACATATGCTGTAACAAATCTCACAGAAACAGGTCTCTGGAAGGAGCTCTTGTGGGCAGGAGCCCTCCCAGCTCATTCAGGTGTCAGGGGATGCTGGGCTCCCGAGGGGGACAGCAAGGGTGCATGTGACATTGCCTGCTGTGCAGTGCAGTGCATTGCTTGCTTCTGTGCAATGAGTTTCATAATATTTTCAATTTGGCTCTGTCAGCTTATGTTCGCTTTCTCTGGTCAAATGCTTTTGAGGCAAGATCCAGGTAGCCTGATATTCAATAAATTCAATGATTGGGCCTCTTGAATCTTTTCAATTTCAATAAAGAGGAAAAAGAATTTATTGCAGTCAACCTTGTTGAACTGTCGCTTATTAAAAAAAAAATACAATTATGCGTTTAAACTACAATACTTCTTTGTTAGATTCACATCTTTTATGGTCCTATGCAATTAACCTCACATGGCTGAGTCAAGACTTTTACCACAGCACTATCCAGTTACTTCAACCAAGCCTATGATGTAATTGAGCATTAAAGACCTAATCACTAGCACCAGAATGATTTTAGAGCATTTCTTAGAATGACTGCATGGCATGAAACCTACGAATGCACTTCTAGACGCAGCTTATTAATGGCACATGCATGGAAAACAACTTTGGGAGACAGTTTTTCACTAAGAGCACAATTAGTTGAATAAAACACATACAGATAATTCAACACTGTTGTCATGAACATGTAGTTGCAAGAGCTGAGTGTTCAGATGTTTGCATACCACCAACACGTGATGAAAACTGCTATGAGAGATGCTCACCAAAACTCCTGCTATCAGCTTCCTCTGAGTAGTGACTTTCCTGCTTTATGATTATGCATGTGTTTTTCTATTGTTTTGAAATAAATACAATTATTTAATATTCCTCTGGAGAACCCTCCACTGGGTGCCTACAGCCCCCATAGGTGGGTGATAGCGCAGCTGCAGTAATGAAGGCAGCAAAATATTTCTTCAGTTTAGAAAAAAAGGACTAAAAATATACTTTGCTTATTTAATCTTTTCAGTGCATCTCAAAAATCCTGAGCCAGGTGTTTGAAGCTTTTATTGATTCTATGGCAGAAGTGAACATTCCACACTGACATGGACACAGCTGTAAGCAGGTGGGTGTTTTGCTGTTTTCATAATGCATAAAATGGTCTAGAGAGCTAGACACCTGGCTCAGCGTTTCTAAAGATTTCAGATGAGTGCAAAACTGACTGCTCAGCCTATTACTAAATCATAAAAATGTGCTTATTTTGCTTGTTCAGTATGGAGTACATTCACACAGATTTTTTTTCTTCTTGCTTATCCACAAAGCTAGGTAGCCATCTATCCAGGTAGATGGGCAAGGAAGACTTAATACAACTCTGGTAGCATATTCAGAGAACTAGGAAAACTATTCATATCTGTGAACATGGAGGCCTTCAAATGCATTGTAAAATCCATGCACAAAGAGCTCAGATGTGCAACTTATGTCATCATACTACTCTGGTGAATCACAGAACCTCTATCCTGTAGGACCTGATAATGGTAGACTTCATTTTGGTCCCTGGAAGAAGCTCAGCTTTCATCCTGAAGAGCTACAACTTGTGTTCTTGTGCATGTGGGTACTTACTCCTCAGCAACTCTTTGGCCCCCTGGCACTTCTGCTGTGTTAACCACAGCAGAGGATTCAGTGTGACAGAAACAGATTAAAATCAGCCTTTGTCATGTACGGTACCAAATGACCTGATGATAAAAAATTTTCCAGCACGTGTTTTGAGACCAACTTCCAAGAGGTTGAGAAATACATTCCCTTCATC
The DNA here is from genome assembly GCA_003676055.1 of Chloebia gouldiae. Lineage (NCBI taxonomy): Eukaryota > Metazoa > Chordata > Aves > Passeriformes > Passeridae > Chloebia > Chloebia gouldiae. The sequence continues at coordinate 60,212,128 of QUSF01000002.1, read as the reverse complement.
AATCTCCTGAGTAACCACTACTGTCGTCATTAAATTGTGTTAGAGGTGATGTCTGGTGTCAGAGCAAATTTAGAAGTTTCTCCCACTCTAGAAAGAGTAGTGGAGTGATAAAATGGGTGGCTGTATAAAAAAGACTCTCTGGCTCTTTTCAATCCAAGGACACAGACAAAGAAGGACACTGCTCAATTTTCATTTACAGCATAATAAAGAAAATTTATAGTCGAGTAGAACAGAATTTAAAGACAGATTTCATGGAGTAGTTATTCTGAAAAATTTTGCTTTAAATATTTAGGATTTCAGTAACAGGTGTGATGCATTTATAAATGGTGGTGTTTTTCTAACTAGTGCTGCTGGAGCAGCTTTGTTCTAGCTGTATCCATGTGATTTGAACATCTCAGTGATGAGAAGCAGAAAGAGGATCACACACTGAAAAATTTCTTGGGCATGCCTATTATTTTCTCTATTTTTAAAATGACCTTCGTATTGGAAATACCAGAATTTTTTTCCTTTAGGGCTCTTATGAAGGTCACTTTTTTGGATTAGCCTTTTTCCAAGTAACCTCAGGGTGTTTCATCTACATTTAAACCATTGGAGTTTTGAGTCCAGGTTTTATTCTTTTTCCCTTTTCATTTTTTTTCAGTGCAGAGCTCTCTACTTCAGCCCTTCAGGACATCTCAAACTTGTTGAGTCAAGGATGGATTATGCTGAAACTGAGTTTTGAGCATTTGAGCATTTGGGCATTTCTGAGGTGGTCTGTGCTATTAGACCAAAAAAGTCAGCAGTCTCATTCTTTTTCTAAGGACATGCTTTCAATTGAATTACCTTAAACTAGCATATCTTTACACAACTTTTGCCATTATATCAAATTGATGGGCTTCTCAGGAACTTTCCCACAAGATTCTTCCTTCAAAATGTTTGATGCTTCCCATTTTTTAAAGCAGCAGACCAAATTTCAATAGTGAAGTTTTATCGTATTAAATTTCATGGAGCTACATGTCTTTCATTTCAATCTTACTCTTTTAGATTAGAGACAGGAATATTTAGAGCTGTTATGAATATTTAGAACTATTTATGTTTTTCATAACAGTAATGCAAGTCTTATTTTAGGTACACAGAAATGAAAACAGGAGAAAATAGGTGCACAGGCTAAGGAGACAGTTTTGGGCCAAAAGAAACAGACTGACTGTCTTCTGCACCCCTGCCTATTCTGCCCTTTGGGAAAATCCCCATGGAGTAATCTCTCTCTAGAATCACCTATACATTTGTCTTGAAGATTTTTATTTGTAAAAGGTGAGGAAAGAGATAACAAGTTGCTCGTAAGTATAGGGACCAATGCTTGAGTTAACTCACTTGTCATCTTTAATTTAGTAGTCCATCAAGATGTGTAGGAAATCAAATAATACAATAGTAAAAAAATATTATTGGTATTTTTGAGCTTTCTTTCCCAATCCAAAGGCTTTAACTAACCCAGCAACAAGTACAGCTTTTTATGCTACATTCTCTACAGCATGAACCCTGACTCTAGCTCAGAATTTAAACTACAGACACTCCATGTAAATGCATGAGATTAAGGGCTTGGCCTTAATCTTGTACCTATTTTCTTTCTGTCTTTTCAGAAGTGGTAGAATGGATAGCTGTTGTTTTCTATTTTACAACCCCCAGCCCTAATTGCATCCTTGGCACTTATGTTACTACTTTCTGTAATAGTATCATACATTTCATTATCATCCTGCTGTAGATATTTCATTATCATCCTGCTGTAAAACAGAATATAATACCTAATTCCAGTTTGCTATTTTCCTTACTTTTGGACCTTTATGGGATTCTTGAATTGCTGAGATATAACCACAATCCTGAACTTGAAACCTTGGGTAAAAATCTACTAGCAGATTGCAATAAGTAAGAATTCTTCTATATATCTCTGGAAAATCTAAAGAATCTTATCACATAATAGCCTTTTGTGCATTTAGATTTTCCCAATATTAACTATATTCCCACCCATAATCTTTATCCTAGCCTTGCCAGAGGATCACTAAAATGCAGACACAGTAAGTGTCTTCATCAGAGTAAGTACTTCTCCTTACACTGTGTGCTGGGAACAACTCAATAAAATAAGATATTTAGACTTTATATTTCATAACTGAAACTCATAAACCTAAACTTAGTTATAAAAAATGCATCAGTTTTCATATAAAATTGAACATAAGGCTTCAAGGTACAGCTTTGATTTTAACTATCCTTTGACCCAAATCCTGAACCAAGAATTTACAGCAGACATTGATTACTAATCACAAACACTGCTCCTATTTAATGGAGAATCAAACAATGAGGGAAATCATGACCTAAAAGAGAATATAATTCAGTGTCCTGGATATGCACAAGCCTTCTTATAATCATCTGAGGTATTATGGAATTCAGAAATAAACAGAACACCCAATAATTTGAATTTCCCAACCTTAATCCCAAAGTAATGCTAACTGCAATCATACCCAAAGAAGTATTTTTTTTTTAATATATGTACATTAGACCTTATGAGCACCAGCCCCTTCTCCAATTTCCTTAGACCACCTTCCTTTGCTCACTTTCTTTGGGTAGGAAAGGAGACAAATTCTGCCTCAAAAGATTTAGTAGCATCTCATTTTCTTTGACAAATGCTGTTGCATTGACTTTTTCATGTCAAAGATTGTGATGAACAGAAACTTCATTACTGCCTGACAGCAATGATTGTGTGTGTTATTCTGAGCAATGAGGATAAAAAACATTTAAAATGAGAGAGAAATCAATAATTTGCAAGGCTGAGGGTTGCCTCCCTATTTGGCAAGCCCTGACTCCATTAAATACCCCTTTTTAAACACCCATTTGTGGGTTGCAGTTTAAATTACTGTTACTTTTGTAGTGTAAAGTCATACTCAACTATTGGTTGCTCCTTGTCTTTCAATCAATAATTTAAAGGCACTTTGAAAACCTTAATTGAGTCTCAGGGTTAAGCAGTTGTGATAATGAATGTTGTCACTTGTAAGAAAGAAACCTGTTATGCCATGAGATCTTATAGCTACCTCAGATTCTCCTCTCTTTCATTTATATTTACTGCTTATCTATCTTTTTTTTTTGAGGTTTCAAGGGAAATGGTCACAGGGAGAGAAAACTGATTATTTGAAAAATAGCCTTCTGATGGACCTGAAGGAAGTCTTTCAAAAAGAGCAAGATGATATTAAGCAGTTTATAGCATGCAGATAGGCTGTGCAAAGATTTTAAAGGATGTTTCTTGCAAAAAAACCCTAGAAACAGCCAGTATTTCTAGGTCAGATTGACCTATTTCTTCTTTTTCACATTTTTGTTATGAATATTACTACAAAAAACCCAAGCCAAATCCAGGACTCCAATGCCACCTTTTGTTTGCACTGATAATTAAAACTAAGCAGACTTACATACAACCTGTGAAGCTAGAGAAACTTCGAAGTTAGGCATCAGTAAAAAAATTATAGCAAAACAATCCATAAACTGACATGAAATGTGTACAGGGTCTGTTAGGTTGCTTTTACCTGAGTGAAGGTATTACATGGAAACCACACAGCAAGTTACTGGGAGAAAAAGTAATATTAATTGCATGTTCCTCACTGAAAGGATAAATCCCAAGTATGGGTATAAATAATAGTGAACATTAATAGTATGTTGATATATTTTGTTATCTCCATAATCTACTATTCTTTTGAACATACATTTTTTGCTTAAAGAAATACTGATTAATGCCATCCTGATTTCTCAAAGTTTTCACATGTTAGTGTGTTAGAAAATATTCTTCTGTTCAGATTGAGAAAAGATGAAATAATGAGGTTTTTATTCTTTTGATACAAGACTCCAGGTTTAGAAATGAACTTGAAGATTATGTGCTCTCAGCCATAGAAAGTAATTTGTCTTTTTGTGGAGCTCTATATATGACAGAACTGGTTTTTTTCCATTAGGGAGATGTAGAGAAGTCTGATTTCAAATGATATATATGATATATATGATACCATAAATCCAGACTGTGGGAATATCATGCTAACCAGCTGGCACTTCATTTACTCCATTATTCAAAGCATTTTCCAAACCACTTGTAGGTGGTTTTTTAACACTATGCCTCATGTCAGCTTCTAAACTAAGAGTTAGAAAGGCTGAGTTTGGAAGGGACCTCTAGATATTACCTAATCCAATCCCCCCTGTTCAAGTAGAGTCACTGAAGGCAGGTTGCCCAAGACCATGTCCAGTCAGGTTTTGAGATCTCCACAGATATCAATGGGTATGAATGTATAAAATACATATGGCAGCTACTCCAGGGAAGGTTACTCCAAGTATGGTGGCAACATAGTTAGGTGTCTGGCTTGTGGGACGTGTGCATTATGGATCAGAGGAAATGCAAACGCTGTCCCTTTCAAATAAGTCTCTAAGGCACACTTTCCACCTTATCCTCCTGCCTTCAAGGAGAAGTGTTTTTTCCTTCAGGGCTACTGCAGTATCTATTAGAGTCAGGCATGACTGCAGGAATGTGGTGTCTTCTCTGAGTGTGGTCTAATCCATGAAACACCTTCAAGTCTGAGACTGCTGACTGTCTGCACTCCTAGCAGGAATGGTGCCATGAGACCCAGCACTGCAGAAACCTTCCTTCCTTTTTCTACTCCTGAGAAGGCTTTTTCTCTCCCTTTTTTGAGGCTACTTCAAGCAGTCACAAGGACCCATGACTGTCCTTTGAAAGTATCTCCATCCTCCTGGTGCAGGCTGTAGGAGGGACAAAAGGGGGCCAGAGGGTTTTGTGGGCAGTCTGAGCCTAGGCTGAATTCAGGCAGACTGTAAGATGAAAGGCAGGTACCAGGGGTCCTGGCATGAAGGTCCAGCCTCCCCAGCACAGCATATTTGCAGCTCTTACCATCTGGACTTCCTTACACAGGCAGTTTCATCTGCCACCTGCTTCATGCCCCAGTTTCTTTTCTGTGGTTGATCCCATCTGCTTTTATCTTCTTTTTCTGCACTGTAGGAACACCACAACTCTCTAATCAGACACTATGCACATTTCTACATAGGCATCATGCATTCCCTTAGGAAGAGTAATATTATTTACAGTTAAAATGTTTTCTAATTCATTGAATCACCAAGGAATAGCAAATGTAGAAAATAATGAGCATCATTACTCTCCCACTAAAATCACACCTCCCTTTACCAGCTCTCATTTACAGCTTTGAAAATATTGAAGTTCAAGTTGACCCTGCAGAGATAAGTGCATGGTAGTATTGTGTTTATGCAGATATCAGTGTTATGTTAATGCCCCAGTACAACAAAAAGCTGATTGACATTTTCATTGCTGTATTCATAGTTGTTTATTAACATGGAAAGAGGCAGTCCAGGAGCAATGAACAGCATCCTTTTTTCACAGCCACTCTTTCAGAGCACTCAGCCATCTGCTGGCTTGTCTACCTGCGATAATCACTCCTTCTCCTTGCCAAATTTTGTGCTGCACCATGCATGACATTTCAAATTATTTGATGGACTAATTTGCATTTTTCAAATAATTTCACATGCCAATTAATTTCAGTCTATGGTTAATCTGCTCTTCCACAAGCAGCATTATGGAAAGTCACCGATAGATGCAAACTTTGCCTTTTCTGAGTACATCAGAGAGGGAGGCCAGGGCTGCTGGGGTAAGTTCGTGGATAAGAGGGTTGGAGAGGTGTGCATGAGGGGTGTCTGAACTCGATTTGATAACATCAGGGTATTCAGGAGTGTTATGCTTTGTGTGCATGGCTGTCAGGCAGCAGAGCAGGACAGGAGCATGCTGTAACCGTGATGTGCTCTTTTCTGTGGTGCTGGTATGCCCGGGAGAGCTGAGGTAGCAACACAGGCTTTTCAGGCAGTGGAAACCAGGATATTTGCTTTCCCCCCCCAGCCAAGCCTTTGTCAAACCCATCCCTTTTACCTGTCCTGCCCACGTTTCAGCTGCTGCCCTGACTGCTGCCCGAGTCTCATCAAAGGCAGCAAAGAGCAGATGGGGAATCAGAAGATGGGTGTCCAGATGTAGCAGCTCCTGTCAGGAGCTGAGCAAAAATTAAAGGGCATAAAGCCTGAAGCATAACATTCTTGTCCCTACACCTATCTTCAAATTAAACAAATGGTAAGTGAGAAAGGCAGAAAGACATCCCTCCCCCATTTTTCAATGTCATTTATATGATGTAGATACTCAAATCTGTATGAACTGAACAACTCTGAGCTAAGTTGTTATGAAGGTATGTCCTCCTTCATAAAGAGTACTTCCAAATTATGCAATTAAACCTTCTTATTATGAGTTTTCAACTGATTGAAATAGTAAATTGCACGTCCAGGGGCAACCCCACCAGCCAAAATTCTCCAGCTTCAGATTCTATGGATGCTCCAAAAGATTTCCTTTTCTCAGCAGCAATCCTTACTGACACCGTGTCTTCCACAGCACAAAATCTCAGCCTCTTCTGAGGCTGTGGGACAGGTGGCAGGCTGTAGGGAAAGCTTCCCAAAAATGTTACAAGGGATTTGCAATGGGAAATACAATAATTAATGTACAAAATACTGCATGTCTCCAGTATCTACAAAGTCTTTGGGGAAGTAGTTTCTGTCTTTATTTTCTGTAATTATAAACCCACTCTCTACAAAGCTAATTTTCCAGGTTACCTAAATGCCTATTTTTTATCTACTGTGTTAAAAAGTCTGGCTAAAGCTAAGGACATATTCTCAAGGTTGGCAGATTCAAAGTATGACGTATTTTCTTTGTAGAATGCACTTCAAAATCCTTGCACATGCTATACTGATTGATTTTTATCAAGAACAATAAATTGCTTTTTTCATTTCATCAGTCCATCTGAAAAACAAGAAATGTTTGTTTGTGATGAAAAAGGAACCATTTTATGAAAAACTTTTAGTTTATTAGTAGCCTTCCACATGTTCATTAGAGAAAAATGCCATAAATACAATCTATCATAAAGTTCTGAGAAAGTATCAACCTTGTCCTCTTTAATTTTTCTTAGATTTAAAAGAAGAGAAGTGGATATGTGAGGGTTATTTGTTCAAACTGGGTTTTTTTGTCACAAATGGTTAGTGGTTCTGACCACTCGTAATATCTAACAACTTCCATATATCAGATGAGTGCCTGGAATCTTGAGCAATCATATCTGTAGCAATTTATAGCAATCTTCCACAGTGTATTAAATAATGATAAAACTTTTATTAACTTAATTTAGAGAAAAGCTGGAATCCTTAAATTTTTTTTCCTTAAGGGGAAATATACATGGTACTGCAGGTTAGAACAAGGATTTAAACATTAAGTGTTGAGTTTTAGGCTTTGAGGAGTGAGGAGAAACCCAACTGTTCATAAATTAATCTGCTTCTATGAGACTAGTTTATCGCTCATAAAAATGTAAAGCCGAATGAGAAATCTCTTAAGGTATTGGACTAAGGCCAGTAGCCTCTAAGTAACATTTACAAAAATTGTCATCAAACTGTAACTTCCATCAGTACCCTGAAGCCCCTTTAATTCATATGAAGTCCCAACAGAAATTGCAAAAATTAATATTCATATAAAGTATACAAGGACTTGGAGTGACACCCATGGTATTTTTCTTGATTTCACACTCTTCATGATTTTTTTGAGAGGAAAGAAAATCATGAGACTCAAATGTATGATATGTATACTCATTCTGAATATGAATGATGTTTTCGAACATACTTCTTACTAACAGAATAAACAGACCTATTTAATGCCAAAGGAAATCTAAATCACTCTAATGACCTTTCCTGAGCTGCAGGAACCCGGGTCTTCTCCATCCCATCAGATATTGTAGCATATTTCTGTAATTATGCATGAGGAGTATGTAAATGCAGCTACTGTATGAAAGAAAAGGGAATATATGCTAAAAAAAGCTATTGAAACAATCTCTGCATAATGCTACCGGAAAATTGTTAGGCTTTGGGGATAAGAGTAATAAATTGTGTTTGTTTCCTAGGCACTCACAGTGCCACACTGACTTCGTCACAGAGCCCTTTAAAACCTGTAATGTATTCATCCTTACAACAGGGAAGAAAACCACCTCGCTCATTTCATACTGAATGGAAGCATGAGAAACAGAAACACCATTATTTACACCGAGTCACATGAGAACACTGTGCCTCAAAAAGATTCAAAGAGCAGTCTAGTTGCTCTCCCATCTTCCTTTCCTTATCAAGAAAACCACACTTCTTTTTTCAGTCAGTAAAACATTAATAGAATGTAAGCACAGACAGCAGCAGACCTTACACGGAGAACATACCAATGTAATTGAGGGACTGGATGTTTTGGAGATTCTTCCCAAGGCTTCTTAAAGATTTTTGGGATGTTATGCAATCTCTGGGATTGCCAGCTAGCATTGCTAAAACCATTGTCCCTCCAGTGTTTTGCAAATTATATGATGAAGCTATCTGTACAATAGCAATTAGCCTGTCCTGTTAGGGACCCATTTTTTCTGAATACAGTTGGAATTGTGGCAGGAGCAGATAGGGTACAAAGGAATGAGGCTCAAAGACAGAAATACAAATGTACGTGGAAGGGTTGAAGACCTGAGTACTGAGAAAAACTGGGAACAAACAGACCAATAATAGGAGGGTTTAAAATTGGAATAGATCAGGACAAAGCAGCAGAAAAAATGAAGCAGCAGAGGAATGGTTCAGTGCAGAGCAAACCCTTGAGATAGCTAGAAGACCCTTCTGCCAGGAGCAAGGAAAGATCCCAAGGAAGTAAGGGAAAAAAAGGCAAGAAAATGGGCTAAGTCCAGGCTATTAATGGACAGAAGAGCCCTCATTGAATATGATTGGAGAAAAAGAGGTTAGCATTGAAAACTTCTTTGATGGCAGGAGGTTGGTTGGATAAAGGGGCCTTCCAGAAAGCAAGAATGTCTTCTTGACCTGTCGCTGGTTGCCTGTGAGGAGAAACTTACTCCCACCTGGCTACAGCCTCCTTTCAGGTTGATGTAGAAAGTGAAAAGGTCACCTCCGAGACTCCTTTTTTCTCCAGGCTAAACAACCCCTCTTCCCACAGCCACACGCTCACAAGTCTTGTGCTCCAAGTCTTCCCCAGTCCCACTGCCATACTCTGGACCTGCTCCAGCACCTCCATGTCTTTCTTGCAGTGCAGAGGCCCAGAACTGGACAGGACTCCAGGTGTGACCTCACCAGTGCCGAGTACAGGGAGAAAATCTCTTCCTTGGTCCTGTCGGCCACATTATTCTTGATAGAAGCCAGGATACACTGGCCTTCTTTCCCCTGCTTTTAAACAAATCTCTTAATTTGCCATTCTTATTCCTCTATATTTTCTGTACTGTAAGATACCTTCACAATGACTTGGAGACTTCTCAGCTTTCTTAAGCTCATCCTAAGACACTGCACACATCATGTATTCTTCTCTTCTCGTATAGTTCAAACTCTATATTAAAGACATCTGTAGAACAGCTTTGTAGAATGGCAAATATCATTGGTAACTCTGTGTTTGCATTTATTTGCATTTAATACATGAAGGATGGTAGAAGTAATGTTAATCCCTAATATGTGTGTACCTATATCTTTTTTTCCTCCTGTATTTCTTCCCAATTCACGTGTTATGATTAGGTTTTATTTAAAACTGACAGAATCGTCCTGCTGAGGTTCATATCCATACTTTGGAGACAGAATAAGACTTTTACTGGTTTTAAAGTATCACACTTCTAGCCAGCTTCAGAGTTGTATGGACTTTTCAGATCTTCTGCCAATATTATTAGTATATGTTTAACTTGCACCTAATGGAACATTTTTAGGGCAACTGTCTTACCATGAGCAGCTGTGGGCATGGCACTGCACTTCTGAAAACTGGATATGTGTATTTTCTACCATTGTTCATCACCATCCACACCAAGATTGTATCTCTTTTCTGATTTTTTTTTGTTGTGTCTTCCACAGTTTTTTAGAAATATGACATGAATTTTCAGCCCTTTCTCTGAAAAAAACCCAATCTGATGTATCTATTTCCTAGAAATAGCTGTATACACAGTGCTGAACTTTATACTTAATTGATGCAAATGAGTGGATGTTGTAGCCTCACTTCTGCAAAAGTTTAGCATCTTGAACAAAATAGTTGCAAACAAACAGATCTAACTAGAAATCTGATATTTCTAACCCTGTTTTCTTAATGTGTGGGGATGCATCCACAAGATCTATGTAGATGTTTTCCTGTGTGGGTGGAGAAGAGAAGTGAGATACTTATCAGGGAGGTATCTGATATTTCAAGTTTTCCCGCTTCTTTTACTATGGGGCAAGAATAGAGAGATTTACTGTTTATATGACTATAGCCTTAAGAATAATATCTTATATGGCTATAGTTAATATCTGAGGGTTGGGATTTTTATCACTTGGTAGAACCCTAGCTTCTCACTCTTTAATGAGGCAATAAATTGGTTTGAAGGAGGTTCTTACCTCAACAAGTTTCCCATTCTCTCTATGAACAGCAGCAAACCAGAGCTTGAGTGCACTGATGATCAGCAGAGATTTTGAAACAGCCTAGGAGCCTTTAGAAATATGGATCTAAGGAGCAAATGCCTTTGCTCTGTTCTTCCACTGCAGTCGGTGATTATTAAAAGAAAAAGTTATTTGATCTTTGATTCCAACACAAGCTGTACCTAGGCATGACACGTTTTGGAGAAACTCTATTACATTTCCTCATGCTGCTGTTTCCTTATTGATTGATGAATACTTTTTAAAAGCTATCACTTTCCCAATATATCATGTCTTCAACAAACCCTATGCAATCATTGCAGAAGTTTAATGTTTTAACTAGTGAGACATGAATGCCTAAATGAAAAAAAAACCAAAGAAAAACAACAAAGCAAACCAAAGACGACACTGAAAAATTGAGTCCTGTGTACAGGTTTGGGCACCACAATATAGAAAAGACATTAAGATATTGGGAAACATGCAAAGGAGGGCCACAAGGATGGTAAATCACCTTGTGGGGAAGCTGTATGGCTGAGGTCACTTGGTCTGTTGGGTGCGGCAGCAGCTCTCCGCTCACAGAGAGCAACAGACAACTTTCCCAGGCATCGTTCTGGGAAAGGCTGTGGGAAGAGAAAAGAATGATAAACAATTCTTATCTTAACTTGCTGTACCTGTAGCAAGTTAGGGTATAAAAAGCATGGGTTTCTAATGAAGAAAACCAGCCTTTTGTAAAGGCTCTCGGAGTCTATGTCACTTATTACCCAGTCCTGACCTGTTGTGCTGAGAGTTGGGCCTGGAGGACACTGAGGGGAGACCTCATCAGAGTCTTCAGCTTCCTTGTGAGGCAAAGAGGAGGAGCAGACACCAATCTCTTCAGTCTGGGGACCAGTGACAGGATCTGAGAGAATGGCCTGAAGTTGTGTCAGGAGAGGGTTAGACTGGATATGGACTGGAAAGATGTTCTTCACCTCAAAGATGGCTGGGCACTGGAACAGGCTCCCCAGGGAAGTGGTCCCAGCACCAAGACTGACAGAGTCAAAGGGTTTGGACAATGCTTTCAGCACATGATGTGACTCTCAGGGTGTTCGACACAGGTTCAGGAGTTGGATTCGATTATCCTTGAGGGTCCCTTCCAACTTGGCTTATTTTGTGTCTCTCTGATTCTCTTATGAATGTCTCTCATGTCTTTGTCAATCCCTTTATTCAACTCATATTGCTGGTCTCACCCTGTATGCACTGTCTTGGAGTGCCATGAAGTGATAAACTGGGACCTGGTCATGCAGGCCTGTGCTGTGTTCACGAGTTCCTCTGAAAACAGGAAATTTTTGCCTGCTTTCTCATGGTCACTTGCAGGACTTGTAAGAGCCTTGATCTTTCCAAATCTTAATTTCTATTCTGAGAAGTAAAAAATACTTGGTAACTGACACCAGAATATTTCAGGTAAGATTGTGTTTTGAAGAGTGTGTATGATCATGTATTCAATCATTTCTTGAGATGTCTCCAAGCACCTGGGTGCTACCAGCATGAAGTCAATAACAAATAATTCAGTAAGACAAAATAGCAAGTTCCTAATGGTAGGCTATTCTGAAGTGGAAAAAACTTGTGTTTTTTTTAGATTATTACACTGCAAAACAGTCTCGCATTTGTTACTTTCTGACTGACATGGAATTGTTTTCTGAGCGCAAATTGAAATTAATTTTTAAGTCCTACTTACAAAAAGCACACTGGAACATGTCTTGCAAGAGCCTTTACCTATACTTTATCATGTGCAAATGTTTAGAAACCTGATCACAGTTTTGGAGCATCTGATAACCTCTGTCTCAGCCTCTTAAATGTATCCTTTTTTCCTTCCCTTTAGAACAAACGTGGAAACATAGAACTGAGTCATAGAATCATAAGAGTTGGAAATGGCCTCTAAGATCATTGAAGCCAGCCACTAACCCAGCCCCACCATACTTACCACTAAACATGTCCCCAGGTGCCGTATCTGCACACCTTTTAAACACTTCTAGGGTGATATACCCATCAACAAATACCAGGTTAAATAACCATACAATTTAAATTTGATTTTTTTCCATAATCTTGCCATCTCCATGGAGCTAGTGGCAGCTGACAGCATGATTAGTAGGTTATGCACATTTTTGATTAGCACCAAATATGTTTTAATACATAAATCAGAAGCAATGTTTGGAAATGTTTGTTGATGAAGATAATTGGGAATATAAATTCAAGCATGAATAGAGACAACATGTGATTATTGAAAGTATGTTTCATATACTCAATTTTAAATTATTCCATGCACTCTTGTAAAACTAATCACAAACAAACATTGCCCAGACTGAAGCTGTGCAAATGATCTGTGACTCCAGAGTATTTACAATACAGTTCACCTTCTAGCTGAGGAAATGTCATTGAAAATGCCAAGTGAAGCTGAAAGTTTAATAGTTTTGATATATCAGTGGTATTAATTTCCATTGTTTTCCCACTATTGTCTTTTCAAGTGATACCATCCCTCCTTAATCCTTTTTTAATCTTCCAGTGCATTTTCAGTTCTTGCAGGGAAGAACAGTTACAGCTCCTTGTTTTTCTATGATGTTGGTTTTGGCTCACAGAGCTTGACAGCATTTGCAGTGCACTGCTTCTGAGGGCACTGTTAGTCCTGAGAGTATTGTCTTGGTTGGTAAGTTACAGGGCAGGATGCTGATTCCCTGCTTAGTCCTGAATTTCACAAAATGCAGGATCCTTCTTCTGTAAACTTTCACATTTGTTATTTGTCAATAGACATCTCTAAACAGCCTCCTTCTGCAGGCATGGACACCCCTTCCAAGACTACTTCCAGGTCAATGACTTACTGTCACAGATACAGCTAGCATTCTTTTCACAAATGCACCAATGGTTTTACAGAGTGACTGGACAGAAGTGGCAAACAACAAATGCATTGCTAAGCCAGTCACAAAGCCCTGAGCCAATTTGTTTGAAAAAGTGGAAGAAAACTGAGTCCTGATTGGAATTTTCCCCCAGTTTGAGCAAGGGGTTAAACTAGATGACAAAGTTATTTTCATTACTACTTATTTTGTGTTCCTCTATTTTGGCAGCTAGGTAACTTCAGTTCCCAAAGACATTGTGTGCCCAGCAGCCTTACTTTGATTTGGCTGTACAGCAATCTCTGGTCACCTCAGAGGCACAGTGATGTGTACATCAAAATAAGTAGTTAAGCCTTCTAATAAAGATTCTGGATTAGGTTTAGAGAGTTGATATGTGCCACTTTTGGTGGCCCTATCTGAATTTTTGATGGACTGATTTTTTAATACTTTATGCCTTAAGCAATTTATCCCCTTTTACTTGTTTTAATCTTTTGAACCACAAAATCCTTTTCAATTCTGATTACCTCATACCCTCTCATCTGAATACAATATAAAAAAGATAACTGGTCAGATTTCCCCTCCCCAAATTAAAACAACTCACAAAACAAATCTGATTTTGGAGCAATACATAAATGGTTGCTAGCAAGCTCACAACACAAGGAATGATCTATATAAATTTTGTGACTTGCTTGTTTTCTTCTGGTTTGCTCTTTGCTTATTTTGATTTATTTAGAATTGTTAAATGTCATGTTGAAGCAGCTAAATTTACATGGGTGCCAAAAAAAAAAAAATGAAGGGAAAAATCATAGAGTTAGGATGTGGTTTTTGTCATTGAGTTGATGAGTTGACTAATGCTCCCCTCAGTAAGACTACTTCCAACTGGTTTTTCAGACCTGCTCCTATGTGTGGACTCTGGCTTGATGTTTTCTCACTTACATGGCTGCAAAGCAGCACATATATCTGTAAAGTCAATGAAAATTTGAAAGTCTCAAAGTGAGAGTAAAAGTAAAATAATTCCCTTATTCTTAGCAATGCATTTGTTTAAAAACCCTGGAGAAAAGCCACGAGACATTTCACACTCTAACCAGCCTGTTATTAATACAGATCCTGAGGCTGTTGATACCTCAGTAAAGTATTTTCAGCTGTTTATAGGACCAGCACCATTTCATTTGAGAAGAAAGAATGTTCTAGTCTCAGTAAATATATTGGTTTATTGTGATCTCTGTTTTCATATATTTATAGGAACTGCATAATGGAAAACCTTCCTAGAGGTAAAATAGAAAACTGAGAAATGAGCTTTTTAAAATCACTAATCAAAATGAAAAACAACTTCAGTGAAGGAGGATGAGAGCAGGTATTTATTATACAACATTTTTGTCTGACTTAGGAAGTGACATTGCAGATCTATAATATTTTTTCAATTTCTTTTCCAGTCAGAGCCCAAGTTTGCTGGGGACATAGATCTTCCTTTCCTTCACATAAAATAGAAAAGATAGTGGACTTAAATGTCCATCTTTGTAATTGCAAGCGGACAGGAATTTTTTTTAGGGTCACTCAGCTGGTGGAGGACCATTTTCAGCAGTTTAGCAGGCAGAATGCTGGGGTGGAGAGGATGGGCAAAAAGGCAGACTGTCCCAAAAAGACCTCCTCTCCATCTCTTTGTGGCACTGAGTGGCAAAGGAGCCCGTGTTCTTGCCAGGGAGCCTCTGGGACAAATCAAGTGGGTGCCCTGAGCCAGAGAGGGGCACCTGGCTGGAAGCCAGACCAGAGGCAGCAGGGACACAAACAGCATAAGGGATGCATAGATACATAAATTAATGTGCTTTAGTGAGGATTTAATTACCATGGAGCTTTGCTCTGAATAGAAGCCTCAAAATGGATAGAAGGTCATTTTAACCAGTGAAATGGTTAAAAAATTAAGTGAAACTATTAATCAGAACATCTTTGATTTTTAGTAGGAGCAGCTACCTAGAAACTTTGAAAAATAGGGACATTTGGTGATGTTCACTTGGTGAGCATTTGCATCTGACTTAAATTTCATCCATAGATAAATAGCCACGGGGTTTCTTTCCTCTGTGGCTGATGTCACTAAAGATCAATAGTGACATCTGGAGATGTCAACTGAGGCATCCACATACAAGCAATTGCAGCACCTTCCAGCACCTAAAGGGAGTTATGAGAGGGCTGGAGAGGGACTTTTTACAGTGTCATGCAGTGACAGGACAAGGGGTAGTGGCTTCAAACTGAAAGAGAGTAGATTGGGTACTTGGAAAAAATACTTTAGTGATGGTGGTGAGGCAATGGAACAGGTTTCCCAGAGAAGTTGTGGATGACCAATCCCTGGAATTGTCCAAAGCCAAGCTGGATTGGTCTTTGAGCAACACGGTCCAGTGGAAGGTGTCCCTGTCCATGGCAGTGGGGTTGGAACCAGAAGATCTTAAAAGTCTCTTCTTACCTAAATCATTGTATGATTCTATAAATGCATAGTCAGTGCACCTGTTAACAGCAAGGCGGTGGTGTGGCTCCCATTTTGCCCTTTCCATCATTTTATGCTGCTGACTTTTAATACTTTTTATTCATGTTTATGTGTTTTTTGGTGTTTTTTTTTTGTTTGTTTTTTTGTTGGTTTGTTTTTTTTCATTTTTCAATGTAGGACTTCCATGCATGGTTAGGGCTTTTTCCATGTTTTGGGTGACACAGTTATGAGGGAGAAACAGTAACCAGTTTTTCTTATATAACATAACATGGCATTTTAAAGCCATTCACATTTCCTAATATTGTAGTTATTCACAGCCCCGTTTCAGCAGGATCTTTGTTGAAATCCATTAAGTCAAACATGATATAAATAACTTTCTTAGCTCTCTCAATGGCTTTGATTGCTTTTGTCACCATAATACTATTCAAAATGTGAGCAATAATGGCAAAAGCAAAATCCTGAAAGAGAAGCTTAGTAGAAAGGGAAATTGAGGGTAAAGGGTACTGCCTAGATCAGTGATTCTACTTATTAGTAACCACAGGAAACCCAGAAAGTGCACATGTGGCATACATAACTAAGCTGAAACCTGACATGAGAGCTGTCTCACTTCAGATCTGGCAGTTCTGTGTCCTGGTTCTGAGCCTGTCATGTGACTAATTTCACATATTCAGGGTATGCCAAACAAGATTCATATCTCTAAAAGCAAAAAGTGATAGGCTACATCACTGGATACAAAGATAATATTAGGTACTGATATAAGGAGATTTGAGTCCACCAGAAGTTCTTCACAGAATTCTTTGTGTTCTTCGCCTTCTCTGTTAGTGTAGGGCTGAAAACAATTTTCTCTGGACTATTTAATTCTCCTGTCAGGGTAGGCTTGCAGGTCTGCTAATTCACGAACCAGTAAGTCTGATTTAGGGTGCATGACATTACCAGTGCAAGATGGAAGAATGGAGTGTTTCTTTATATTATACTAGAATTAAAAGTCTTACAAGCAGAGTCAGCACTGTTCCTCTGCAATTTTTGTCCTCTTTTGCATTGGTAAGTTTATCTGATGTTTACACAGCACATAAAGTTGCCTGAAAAATGGATCAAAAGTAGAACTCTTGTAATAAAATATTTCTTTTGCATAATGTTCATATAGAATTAATAACTATGACAAAATAACACGGCCTTTTATTTTCTAGGTTTAATGAGATCATTCTTACTGCTGATATTTGGGTCAGTGAATATTGCATTGTTCATACAATGAAAAAATCCCAGAAGTTCTTAGTAAACAACCAGTCTGACATCCTGCCCTATACAGATCACAGAATTTTAAGCAAAAAATTCTGTCTCAAGCATCTAGTTTCTCACTGAGTTACAAGGCATTGTCTGGAAAAGATCTGCATATTTTAGCCACCTTCTAGTGCCATATCAAAAAGTGTCTAGCACTCAAAAGTAGTTAATAAATAATATTACTGAAGAATTTTTGCTACTTTTTTAAAAAGCTCTGAGTTTTAGAAGTCTGAGGCTGACTTAACTTCTCAATAAACTGCAGACAGCTGGCAGAAAGACAACATTTCTAAAGTGAATTAGACACTAAATTCTAACTGCTCATTGTAGCTCCAATTTACTGTGGGAATGTGGAAATTCTTTGCCTAGTGTGCAGAAACAGTGAGAACTAGGTTTGCTTGTGGCATCTTGAAGGTCAAAGAGACATGTACCCTAAAAGACATAATTACTTCTGATAAAAAAAGAATTTTATATAGTAATTTCTAGTGAATAATGGATTTTCAATGCAGAGGTGTGTGGCACCAGATTCACGTCAAGATTTGAGGTTGATCTGCTTGTATTTCAGTTATAAACCCACATGAAAATCCTTCTCAAAGACTTTGTAACAGTAAAGAGAACTTCAAATTTGACTAAAATACCATTGATAAAATAATAATCTACTGCTATTACAGTAGAAGATAGAGGATTAAGCTGCAGGCAGTGGAAATCCTCATCACTCATGGTTTCTAATGTACATCTGAGAAAAGGAGCTGCCCCTCTGCTGAAGCCAGGAGAAGTCTTAGTTAAATCTAACTGAAAAAATTATGGAGTTTAATCCAAAACGTGCACAGGAGTGTAAACAGGAGTGTAAACAAAGTGCACATGAGTGTAAACAAAGCTGATCAGAGAAGTAAAATACCATATGTGCTAAACTGAAGAGGGAATAATCATAAAGCAATATGAGTAGAAGCATCATTAGTATTTCTATTGTTGAGGGAATGAAATAGAGAAGAGAGGTGATTAAAAATATGCAGAATGATCATTCCTGAAAACGTAGGGATAATAAGTAGTATTACTTCAAAAATAGTTTGCCTGCATATTTAATAATAAGTCATATTGCTGCAATAAATACTTTGCCTCCATATTTTGGAATTTTGAATTATGTCGAAGGTGAGGAGTTTGAAGAATTAATCTTTATGGTTTAAAATAGATATGGCAGTAATAATAATAACAGTAATAACAGTAATTATATTAATAATATTAATAATATTAATAATATTAATAATATTAATAACAATAACAACAATAATAATGAATTGTTAATCTGCAGTGCTGACCAACAGCTTTTTTCTATCTAATGAACATTTCTTTCAGAGAGAATTTAGTCATGAACTTAATTTAGCAATGACCATATTTAGCAATGAATCTCATTGAGAGGCATTTTATTTCAGAAAATATCTCTTACCACATTACTTTTCAATTCCTCTCTCTTCAGTTTTGATGATTTTTATTTCTTCCAGTGAATGAAAATAATCCAGGAGAACCTACAGTCCTATATCCCAGCTATAGCTGTGGGAAGCAGAAGAACATGTTTTTCTTGTATCTTTCTCCTACTGGTATCATGTGACATTATTGACAGCCAAAGCCTACTTAACTATATTGAATGTTTTGGATCTGTGTTTATTTCCAGCTACCATAGAAAGGTAAAGGCAAAAGCTGTTCCTTATTGTTTCCAACGTAGTTCCAGCTGGACATGAAGATTCTGGTCATATCTTGAAGCTGTCCTTCCAGCTGATGAAACTGTTTTGCTTACCAGTAATAACATACAATGGACACAAACCAGTGCTACAACTAAGGTATGACCTCAAGCCTTGCTTCAGTTCATTCCTTCTTCCTATTCCTCCTTCCTCATTCTGATCTGCAGTCAAACAGAAAATCCCATAAACTGAAATCCCAATTCCTTTCTAATAGTCTTATCCATATGGAGAGCTGTTGGAGTCAGAGAGGGATATGGAAGAAATTACATTAATCAGAATAGAAAATTTAAGTGTTTTCCTTTGACAGGCAGCACTCTAGGGATACATTCCAAGGCTTATTAGTAGTATGAAATACACCCCCAAATTTTATTTCCATTTTTCTAGAAGTGAACTAGAAAAAATGTATAAGAATGTCACTTTATTTTCTCTGTGGCTCTCTCTTCTATGTCAGTTTAATTCTTTATTCCCTATTGCAGATGATCTTGAATCAAAGTACACTTCATCTGTTTCTCTTGATGTTACTGCTACATAGTTATTATATAAGCCTGATATAAACCAAGATGTTATAAGTATTATCTGGGGAGAAGAAAAAGAAGTAGTAGTACTTTTTCCTAGAGAATAATGGAATATAATAAACAAATCCTGCTGAAAATTTCTAATGACTAAATACCCAGAATGAAAAACTGGGATCCCATGCCACATTATGGCTAAATAAAGTCCAGATAATTTTTTTGGTAACTACTGTATATTTTGTTCAGATATCACAGTTTAACAAAATCTAAAAACAGCATTTTCATCTGGCACCAGATGTTCACTGGTTCTGAAAAATCTCATTTATTCTACTTATGCAGAAGCCTGTCTCATAAAATATGTATGTCCTTTCAATGTTAACTTGATGTGTACAGTCTCCAGTGAAGGCTTCAAATCAGTTCTGAGTGTTCCTGTGTGCTTTACAGGTTGCTTTCCCAGTAAGGATGGTCACCTGAGAAGGGAATAAGTGACTACAAGACTTTCACAGTGAAATACATCACTAAGCTGAACAGCAGGAGAAAATATAGCTAAGGCAAATGCTTCAGCAGAAGAAACTCCAATTCTACTCTCCAGAGGTGATTTGAGAGGTGACTCATACCATAACTTACAAATAAAATTCAGAGTTTACACAGAATAGCTACCCATTTAAAAAAAAATAGAAGTATTTCCATTGCTACCAGAAAAAACAAAGCTCACTTGGGGAACATGACCCTTAAGGAGCAAGAGCTCCAGACACAGTAATGGAGCAATCCTTCATTACATCTGCTGAGGACTTGATTCCTGAGATCTCATGGTGGTTTAGATATTGGGGAATCACTGGATTCCACCAGAACGTCTCAGCCTTTCCTGTGGAAAGAATCTTATAGCTGAGATGCACAGCTGGCAGATGAACAAAATGAAATTATGCAAGTCATATTGTGGGTGACCAGTGTGCCTGGTCAACCACAAGAAAGAATTTCTTTTGCCAAGTTCTGAGTTTTCCCTGACAACTGTGTCCTCACAGACAGACAGTAACATAGTACATCACACATTCCTCAAGAGAGTGAACATGAGATTCCTCTGACCCCAGAAAATATTTCACAAATATTGCCAAAGAGCCATAAACTATACTCCAGACTTGATCTGCTTGAGAATTTTTGCATATCAAGAAGTTTTTAAAAAGCATTTTGCTTCCTCTCTGGTAAGTCAAGCAGCCCTCTGACCCTTCACTTTAGAGAAAGAAGCAAGAAGTGTTACCAACTCTCCAAGTCTTTCAGCAATGGAGTTACTCCGTGTGTTATGTTGGTGACAGGTAGAAGAGGAATTTTGCTTATCAGGTACCAATTTACTTCTAATTATAAAACATCTTTTTTGATAATTTGATTTCTTTCAGTATATCTAGGTTTGCAAACTAATTTCCTTCAGATTTCCAGCACTTTTTATTACATAGGCAATCAATCATAAAAACTGTTAATTTAATGGGGCTTTTAAGTAAACAAATAATTGCAAGGGTGACACATTCTGCGGAGATAGATAAATTCTAATATAAATTCTAACTTTGCATTCACACAAAGTCTGTTCTAAATTCTAAGGTAAATCTTCATTGCATGATTACCCATTTTTATAGAATCATAGAACAC
The DNA here is from genome assembly GCA_003676055.1 of Chloebia gouldiae. NCBI lineage: Eukaryota > Metazoa > Chordata > Aves > Passeriformes > Passeridae > Chloebia > Chloebia gouldiae. The sequence continues at coordinate 60,191,136 of QUSF01000002.1, read as the reverse complement.
ACTGAGCTGGAAAGGACCCATCAGTATCATTGAGTCCAATTCAGCATCCTGATGCAAAAGCCTGACCTTGCTTATAATTATGCCAGTGAAATTTAAACCAAGATAAATTGTTCAATGTTCTGTGGTGTTGTAATATCCAACTATTTCAAGGCTTGGAATTGCCCATCCCACTATTCACACAATTGTTTTGCAACTTTAGCATTGGGCTGGTTTTAAACACCCTTTCCCTACCTGGAATTTATTCCATTTAAGCTCCTCCATTTCACACTCTCCAGCTCACCTCACCTAAATCATACTGGATACCCTCCCGTAACAGTGGTCCCAAAGGATTTGATCAGATTACAGAAAAGACATATGAATTTGGGAACCACAGCAGAAGGAGGAGCAGTATGGAGGTATCAGACAGCACTCTGAGAAACAGGATCTGCTGGGTGGCTGGCTAGAGTTGGGCACAAAGGAAAAGTTTTAAGGTGGACTTAACTGCAGCATCTGCCAGACATATATTCAGTTTTGTACAGCAAAAGAGATTAATTTTCTTGTTATCTGTTATCTAGTCTCCTAATTTTTCCAGCTCATTGAGCAAAGTCCACATTTAAGGATCTCCTAGAGATTAATAAGAGTATGTTCAGTGAAATACTAGCTCTGGCCTGGGGGTACCATAGCTACATTACCATCAAGTTCCACCAGGGCTTGTTATTTTCTTAACAGTTCAATTTATTCTGGGCACAGCACAACTCTGCTTTTACTCATGATTTTAGCTCCATGACTAACTTGGTTGTCGTTCAGCATTACTGGACTGCAAAGTGCAAACAGACCTTAAGTTTTTTCCACAATTCTGCTGCCTTGTTAATAAGATGTGTGAACAGAGAAATCCATCTTTTCCTTCCCTCACAACTCCTCCTTCACTGCAGTAAAATGACTCTGTGGGTTTCTCTTAATGTGTCTCCACCTTCATCACTTCCCTTCATCTGCTGAACTCTGCATGGCCTGGGCTGTGCTCACTGTGTGCACAAAGCAGACCATCCCAGCTTGAGAAACGTCACAGATCATTCCTGGGCACAGCGTAATAAAGCCATAATTAGGCAGGATGGAATGAATGCAATAGGTGGAGATGCTTCAGGAGCACAGATATCAGAGAATAATTAAACTTCTCCAAATCACCTACATTTAGAGCCAATTTCTATGCACTGACAGTACAGGACACCTTAGGAAACTGGTGTTATTGGACTAAAATTTATCCTTTGTCAATACCCCTTCAGTAAGGCAATGCATAACCTTTTCCTTGACTACTTGTATTTTATATGAATACCTTTCTTCACAGAATTCTGTTCTAATTCTTGCATGGTCAACCATGAAACAAGACTACTACTGACAGATCTCAAATCTCCTTGGCCCATCATTCAGAGCCCTTGGACATGCTTTTGTAATCAGCTGGGGTGGAAGCCAGGTCTAACCAAATAAAAGATTAGCTGTTGGCAATTGTCTCTCTAATTTGAAATCTCTTGCTAAATTTCAGTCTGTTGTGCTTTTGTTTTGCTGAGCCTTCCAGCCTAGCTGCTACAATTCTCAGATCATGAGGCAGAGAGAATTTCTTTTGATCTATTGAGCAAAAGTTAATCTTGAAATTAAAAAAAGAGCAAACAACAAAAGACAAAAAAATTGAGTTTTCTTTTTTTTTTTTTTATCTGGAGCATGGAGAAAACATCTCATAAATGTTTTAACTTATGTCTTTACATGGCAGCAAATCTAGCAGTAGGAAATTACTCCCCACACAGCTGCAAGCATACAAAGCACCAGCTATGTAAACTCTAAGTCTTATTTAGGTAATTGGCGAAAGGAGTAGTTACAGAATTGCCCAGCAAATACTTCTTCACTGGAAAATCCAGAATAACCTAGTTTAAATTCTATGTACTTTCTTTCAGAGGGCATCTTCTGAGCTGTTGGACCCTTACAGTTCTGTTCAGTTCAGAGGAAAAATGGAGGCAAATACACAAAATGCAGTAGCACTGCAGATGTCAGGGTGATAGCCACACAATCTCTAGCAATTGTTACCAGGGCTGAGCTCATCTTCAGTCAAATCACAATAGCAGACAGTGTGTGCATCTCTCCGTCTCCCTGCTACTCTGACTGCAGATTAAATGCATGACCTTACACCACCTTTTCCACGAGCTAAGCAAACACTTTTTATCTCACAGCAAGCTCAATATAATGATGTCTGCAGGTCCTGTGACTGCAGAGGTAGCTTGCTGCACCCACTCAGTCACTCCATGGTCACTTGCCTGTATCAAATGGCTTATCTGCACAGCAAATATTTTCTGGAGCAGTGGTCTCTCATTGACGTTCTGCATGAACACCTTTGTAAAGATTGTCTATATATTTAATCTAATTTAAAATTAAATCAGGTTACAGCAATATGGATTATATGATATGAATTATAGCAGATATAGAAGTACCTAATTTTTAAAAAGGTGCTTCTATCTTAAAAATATTGAAACATAGACTCAGAAACTGTTCTTCTTCAAATGCTGCTCAGAGAATGACTGTCATCACTGTTCACCTTCCACTGCTCATCTGTAAAATAAAAGCACACCTTATGTTAGTGAGAAAACTCATACTTTAAAAAAAAGCAACTAATTTTTCTCATTAACATAACTCATACTAGTGAGTAAAACATATTCTCCTTATACTAACCTTATTACAAAAAGTTTTATATGTAGAAAAAAAATTAAACTGAGAAATCACACCTTGTTTAGCCAATAGGGCTCATACCATAATAAGGATTTTGCTTGGGAGTCTAGTTTAAAAATTAACAGCACAATGTTCCCATGGAACGCTTTCTGCAGAGGAAACATGAAGCTACTGTACCTCCCTCATATCATGTATATATCAGTTTATGTCCTTCTTTTATGTGACATGAGAGTTTTTGAAGTATATTCAGCATATCAATGTGTACAGAGATGTTCATGCACGCTGCCTGCCTTGCAGGTGTGAATTACAGGTTAGTGGCTTTTGCTCTGATGGAGCATTTACAGCTGTTCCTTGTGGTACAAACAGTTGAGGCTAGATTCCCTGCAGGAACCATGATAAGCAACAACAACAACAACAACAAGTGAGAATAGCACCATCAATTTGATATTTCGGTAAAAGGGAGATTTGAGTGGTGCCATATCCTGGCATATGATGGAAAAACGATTTAACCATTTCTGAAGACCAATGGTTGGTCAAACAGACAAGGGAAGAGTAGAAAACACATGCAGAGACTCAGACTGTTCTTTCTTCATGCCATTTCTCATAATGTGTCCGATGTCTTCGGTGAAATGTAGTAGAATCCTTCTTTTCTGGCAGAGGTTTGTGAGTTGTAACAATAAAGTCCTTGGGACTTTGGTACTGTAACTTGCTGCTGTGACAGTCACAGGGATATTATAAAATAAACTCCTACAAGGTCTCCATGCCTCTGCACAAGAGGCCATGAAAGAAAGGGACAAGAACTGATATATGAAACTTAGGAGAAAAAAATATATTTCTTTCAAATCATCAGTAAAACAGGTTTTGATGTTGTTCCAGCTAAAATCTGTGGGAGTATTGTCACTAATATCAACAGAAGCAGAATCAAGCACAGTTTGTTATGGAGATCATTATGCAAAAACAAGAAATGTGAGCAGTAAAACAACTCTATAATCCCTTTTGAAAAATCCTGTCTCTTGATTGTGTTGGCTGTTGTTGCCACTTTCCTACATGAAAAAGAGAAGGGCTAAACATCAGAAAGATGATATTGTTTGTAATCTCTAAAGGATATCATCTTTCAGTAAGACAGATTTGACTGTTCTCCTCAATTGAGGAAGTTGGATGGTCCCAGAAAGGCTTTGCTTGCAATTGCGCTCTCGGCTAAGACAAAGGTAAAACAGCTGAGTGCCAAGTCAGATAAACTGTTCCAAAGGGCTGGAGACCAGATCCTCAGGCTCTCACTCACATAGGCAAGACAGGGGAAGGACTTTTTCGTGCTTAAAATGGAAGGATTAGACTGTAAAAGAATGAAACTAATCCCAAGAGTCAGCAATTCTTTCCCAGTGCTTTTAAGTTAATAATTAAAAAGAAAATTGAATTCTACTCATTGAATGGCACAACCAACTTCAAGGCAGTCAGAGTCAGGGGATGTTAGAGCACTTAGGATATTTATCTTTTATAGCAAGGGATTATTAACCCAGAAATAGAGGAGCTCTTATAAAACCTTTCCTTAAAAATGGCCTGTATGATTACACTCATGCTGCAGGAAGGGAAAGGAAGGCACAGAGATATAAACAGGTTTTCAACATTAAACCATAGGGGACTGACTCTGTTACGTGGATATCAGAGCACATCTCTGAACATCCAGTCCATCATGTATGAGCAAGAATTGGATGCAGTACACCCTGCTCATTATACATACTTTTGACATACCCAGTGCATTGAAAGAAAAAATCCCAGAACAAAGAAAAAAAAGTTGACAAAGTATTTCATTTCAGGAAGAAGGGAAGCTTGGGTTTGTGTACATGTGTACTTCCAAAGGAGTCATCATTATTGTACAGATGAACATGTCATCTTCTTCCTCACAAAAAAAAGCCATCAGAACCCTCGAGTTCCATGTGGGTCCCTCAAAGTGAGGGTCTTGCACTGATGCCAGTGGAAAGATTGTTCTGCAATGAGCACAGTCACCAGCATAAAGGAAATCATTGTTCAGCTATGAGAGCAGATTTTTGCCATCAGTGTTTTAATCAAGTTACAAGTGAAGATATATGTCTTATGGCTTTGGCTGTTTCCCAAGTCTGTGGCAGATATCCTGTACAGATTTACAGGGCACTTTGCCATTGTTCTGTCCATTTCTCACATTTTATATTTCTATATATCATCTTGATTTCAGTAAAGCTTTTGCTGTCTGTATAAGATGCTTCTTGCATTCTCAGAAAGAAAGTAATGAAGTGCAATTTCAAAATAAAAGAGAACAAACAGAAAGATAAATGCTTGCAAGGAAAATAGACACAACCTTAAAGAGAAAAAAAGAATTGTAACTGTTAAAGTTTGGAAATCAGTAAAACTTCCTCTACATTTCTCAGTTTTATACAATAATGAAATAAATCTAAGATCAGAAAGCACTGTAAAAGATATGAAAACAAGTACCTAATGTGGAGGAATTCTTGTTACCATTAGGCTAAAAATGGCTATTTTTTTCACCATTTTGCAGAAACACAGTACCTTAATTTTAAAACTCTTGTTGACCTAATTAATTGACTTTCTTTTTTTTTTTTCCTTATCACAGTGATTATACAGCCCTTTTCTGTTGTTTCTAAACTGAATAAAAGTGTCTAAGTATCCGTTAGGTCCATTACTTTGTTTTCCAGGTTTAAAATTGATGTTTATTGTTCTTTCACCCTCAGGATTCTCATCTTTAGGGTCTCCCAGTGCTCCACAGTTCCTTCATACTGGGAACAAACAAAATTTTTTCAGTAATGCTACTAGTGATTAACAGTAAGCCACTGATGATGATGATGATAATGATAATCAATATTATTATTTCTAAAAACTGCAACCTGACATTCCTCATCTTATTATCTCCACATATGAAAGAACAGATACTGAATATTTAGAATACTCCACCTCACGAAAGTCCATAAAAAAATCTAATGAGGCTAAGGCACAATGGTAATCTCTTTCTGTGTACCTTTATTTTACTAGTGTTGACATCTTAAGAATAATGCAAGTTCTGTGGTCAACTGAGATTTTAAAATTTAACATACAAGTGCAGGCCAAGATTTCCAGTGCTATACATTGTACGTTTTTCTCACCATATTCACCTAGAGATAAACAATTTTTTAAATTTTAAATTTCTAGTTTAATGTTATCTTATCAGTTAATTCCCCGAGTTTCTTCCATACCAGAAATTCATTACTTCTACTCTCTTTCCAAGATGATAATTGGAAGTGAAGACTAAGCCTTTCCTTTGGGTTTGAATTCAGCATAAATATGAACACCTTCCTCCCTAAAAAATAAAAAGAAAAGAAAAAAAAAAAAAAAAAAGAAGCAAACCAGCAGGATGACTCATCTTGCTAAGGATAAATGTTCTCCTGCTAGAAATACTGTGTGGGTGGATCTGATCTGCTTTAGTGGGTCTGTGGTGCATTGAATAAAAAAACAACCAAACAAAACCTCCCCACTTTCAGCTCCTGATTCACAATGTTATAAGAAAAGATACAACACTAGTCATATAGTACAATGAAAGAAAACAAAGTTAAGACTATTGCAAATTCTAGAAAAAAATTGATTAATAAAGTGGTCCATGACTTCACAGAGCAGCAACCATAAATTTCCAACTGACCCCTCCTGAGACCTGGCACTGACAATACAGAGAATAAAATCTAGACATGCACAACCTATTCACAAAGAAACTCTTAGTGTTTTAAGGAGAAAAATGGAAGACTGACAATAAGATACAAAACATCAATTAAACTGAACTTTAACTAATGTTGCTCTAAATGAGCTCTAAGTTATTTCTTACGCAGCATTTCTCAGCTATCAATGTGTCAAGGAGACTTCTAAAATTTCTAAATTTGTAAAGCAAATTTTGAAGATATGAGAGATTCTCTCCACTTCTGATCTTTCAAGGAAAGGAGTCTTGTGAAGAAGCTAGGGAAAGAATCAGCTATATATGCAGCCATGAAAACAAGGTGAAGAGCTGCTTAATTCTGCTCCAGTGCTTGAAATGGAAATAGTATTCTGAAGTTTTTCCATTTCAGCAGTATTGTTTGCATTTCCTGTTACAAACTGCTGATCATGAATGAGTTGGGGTTTTAGTATTCCATGGAAATAATGAACAATGGAAATATTCTCCATCTTAAAATAACTCTTTTTATCATTCAACATCATCAGCTCAAATAAAAATCAAATAATCTGTCTGATTGTCAAATTCTGCCACCGTCCATGCTGCCTTTCTTAATCAGAAGCATTTCTTACCCCATAAGAACCTCTGTAAATCTAGCCAACAACAACTGTTAAATATTTTATGGGGTCTCCATAATAAAAAATATTCTGCATCTGCCTTACAATTGTTTTTTAAGGGCTCATAATCAATCAGACTCAGGTAGCTGTGAGCTCAGAGACTGCCATCAATGGCAGAACACCATATAGATGCACTGGTTTTCATAAGAGACCTCTAAATGCATTAACAATGCATTAACTTGTTTAAACATTCATACCTGTCCCCTACAAACAAGATTCAATACATTTAATTTGAACGGAAAGTGAAATTTATGAATTCCACCCCAACCTCAAGCAACAGGCCATTACCATGTCCTCCCTCCTAAAGTAAAGTTAGCAGCTCCATGCTATGATTCTGCAAAATGTATTAACCAGATGTAAGTTAATTATTGACTTGGAGAAAATGTATTATATGCTATAAAGCTTAGCATGAAGTGTAGCTTGGAGAAGAGAAAAAAATGAAAGAAAAAAGAAAGACAAGATAGAATAAGCAAAATGTTAAGCCTTGGGCATTGAATTTACATTTATGAGATTCTCTATGATTTACTGCTCCAGCTTGTTTTCCAAAAATGCCTTGGGTTTGTTTCAGACAAAATACACTGTAATGCTTACAACATTAATTTGTTTAATGCCCCTGTTACTCTGTGAGTATTCAAGTACAAAATTGAGTACCCCACAGCAAAACTCAAGTCACAGAGTTTAGGTACATCCTTAGATACATCCCAAGGCAGCTAGAAAACCCATATGTGTACAATCCCTTACCCATCCCCATTCATCAAAATCTGCCCCAAGTCACCATCATAACCAGAACTTCCTGGCTTTCTCACAGTACCTGGATTTCTGGTCAGGATTGTACCATGCCCTTGCAAGAAGGAGGAAGCTAGCCCTGGCACTTTCAGCCACATGGTATCCTGCTGGTGGTTCTGGGGCAGAAAGTTCTGAATAACACTGATCATTTCTTCCTGGCTTTTTGTCACCTCTGATGTCAGTAAGGAGGTGTTAATAAGACTACTTATAAATCAGAATTAAAGGTAATAAATCAGTAGCTAACTGAGACTGAGACCTCCTGCCTGCCAACACAGCAGTCCTTCCCACCTTTCACCATTTCAGTATTCCCGGGTAATTAGGAACTGCTGGTGAATGTTTACTCCTGTGGACCTTATTAGTATGATATAGGGCAATAATTCCACTACTTCTGAGCTATTTATAACTTCAGGGGTCCTGTCTGCTTGTCTCAGTGGCAACTCATGACCCATAAGAGGCAGCAATTTTTAATGTAATTTCTTGTCATCCATATGCTCTCTTTTCAGAATGAGAAGATGTGGAACAGATTAAGCAGTGATAGTTTTAATATTGTTTTAAATCTTAAAGGGAGGGGAATCTAACCAGAAAGTAGAAATTCCTAATGGTAGTTAAATACAAAAATTAATCAGCAAAGATAAGCACTACTTTCTGTAACATTCCCATCAACTTCACTGCGTTACATTTTGGTACAACTTAGTTTTCACCAGGTCTCATAAATACATACAAAAACTGGGTTTAGAATTTGAAAAAATATTTGTATAAACAGAAAAACAGAATGTTTTATTCAAGTGAATGGAGAGGGACAAGCTAGTTTCAGAAACCAGCATGTGAACACAGAAACGAAATGGAAAGCACTTTAAAAGGATGACAGAGACTATTAGAAGTTGGATAACTCTCTTCTAAGGCAGCTATTTTTAAAAGATCTTAAAGTAGAAAAGCACTACTGATAGTCCCAAAAGATTTTTTCCCATGAGTAATACTTATAAACTGTGAATTGATGTTGCTAGAGTTAAATCATAAGGATAACAATTTTGAAAGTGGTATCATGGGAACTACATACGTAAATCCTGTTGTTTGCTTATAGGATTTGTGAACAGAAGTCTCCATACACTACATCACAGATTAAGACCTGAGAGGATTAAAACAGGCAGAAGTTTTCTTTTTCAAACCTTTTTATTTTTATTGCTTTTCTTTCTCCTCAGAGTTCTAGAGGACATAATCTTCACAGCTAGAGGGAACTGCATTGTTACAAGGTCCCTGTCAGCTGCAGTTTGTAGATTGCAGGAAATCAGAGTTTTTCTGGAGCTCTGTTGATTCAATAAAGAAAAAAAGAAGAATCTATGACTATCAATTACCAAGTTAAAAAGGACAATCTAGAATGAGGTGAAAGAAGCATGAGAAAAAGAATTGATTTGGATCTCAGCCTGAGTCCGTGGTGGAGCAAAGGTGCCTTCCCTCCTCTGGAGCACAGTGACAGAAGGAGAATGGAAGGGATGTGGAAAGGGTTCCTTCCAACAAATGACCCAGCACCAAATGTGTGCAGATGGGTAGGGATGGCTTCAGCCACACATGATTCCAAAAATATGCCTGTTCACAGTCTTGTAAAAAAATACAAACCATTGGGTAATTATTTAGAAATACTTCAGCGACGTAGGTGGTTTTAAAGAAAATATAACACATGCATTATTAGGCCTGAGTGCCTTACAACATTTGAAAAATATTTTATAAATCAAGAGTTGAAGGAAAAGGTAGAATTGGCCCATCTGCCAAAGGCCGGTGCAAAGTCAACATACTATTTACTTTCTCAAAATGAGTTTAAGGGACCCCTACAGTTCCATGCTAGCCTTTTCCAAAAAGATGAGCCTCAAGAGCATTCAAATGGAAAATAATCACCTTAAAAATAAATACTCTGACAGAGGAAAAGTAGAGGTTTCTTGATAGGGTGAAATATATAAAATCCCCAGCTCATATTACAGAAATGAACGTCTGCAGAGAGTTAGAAAGAGAGGCAGCATATTTTTGCAACACCACATCCAGGAAATTGAACCACATGTTAGCTTGATATAGTTGATGCTATATTCTAAGCAGAAAGAGACCAGTATCTTTTAAAATATAAGGCAATCTAAACATCATAAACCCCTTTGAAATGTAATTTAATATTTCTTCAGTAATTCCAGGGGAAATAAAAAATTTATTTTAAATTCTCTTTCTAAATATGATCTAGCTGTTTCCATGATAGTTACTTAAAGGGGAAAGAGGCAGAAATAATGCTGAAATACTTCTGAGAAGTTTTTATTCTTGAATGCTGCCCAGCCTTTGGGCAATTTGCCCTTGGTCTTGTCCTCATGTACTTATTTCCATGAAAGAAAAATATCACTACTCCAAACTAGAAGCATCCTACGTCAGTTTAGGGTCTCTATAAAGGACTGTTTCACAAGGTCTCAGGTTGACAAAGGATCCCAGACAGGAAAAACCAGTCAAGATTACAAAGTGCAGCAGAAGCAGATAAATTAATTGCATGGGGTTAAATGCTAATGGGACCATCTTCATTGTTGTCTTTTCATGTATATATACATCTATAAATATGTATACATGTATATATACATATATAAATATGTATACATATTTCAGGAAACTTTTTATGTTAGACCCACAACTTGAAAGGGGCATTAAGTGTGTTTGGCAGATTCTTCATCTGCACAGCGTCGTCTGTTTAATTAGTCATATTTTGAGGGATGATTGTTGCTCTTAGTCTGTTTTTATTGACTGTATTTTCAAACAATTATCATGGGCATATCTCTAAAGTTTTTATAAAAATAGATCAAGCATATAAATAATAGATCTTTCACTTGATTCTAAACAGTAACACATTACCCACCAGGGTCTTACTTGTTTTATTTTAGAACTTACAAGAAATCTGCTAGGAAACTAACTTTCCAGAAAGCTGTGAAAGTATAGATGCACAAGTGAGCAGCACTCTGATGTGATTCTACACAAGGATGCACTTCTAGGTTCTGACACAGACTCACAAGCCCTTGCTATGCCATGGACCTGTCACAGCATTTAACTGCACAAAATAGCAGAAGAGGGAAAAAAAGTGACAAAGAAATCAAAGAGTTTTGGAGCCAAGCTGTAGCTGCATGAATGCTTGCTAGCAATAGAAAATATGGATTGTGCAAACTGAAAACTTCTGAAATCATTTCTAAATGGTCCAGACATTTAAAACTGGACTGGAGATCTAATACTAGTCCAGTCAGCAGTTTTCAAGATTCACACTTAGAAAACTGTTGTCAATGAGTTACAAAAATAAACACCTGCAGGACAAAATTAAATTTTTAAAAGTATACATGTAAGATGATCTCCTTTTATCTCAAGTTTCCAACTTATACATATCTTAAATATTTGGAGGTCTGTATTTTTTTACTTTTTCTCTTCTTTTCTTTTTTTTTTTTTTCTTCATTATTAACTTGTAATACAAAAGAAAGGAAAATAAAATATGAAGATAAACTCTAGAATGCATGGTAACTATCATAATATTAATTCCAAATTAGAAGTTAATGGCTTCGCTGTTACAAACAACACTGACTAATTATGCCTCATACCTGACAAGTCTATGCAGAGCCACAGTACAAAAATCATTATAAAGCAGTCCATGAACCTTGTTAGATATAATAGCTCAAACAAAATTGATGCCCACAAACATCTATTTGAAATTTACCCAAACATTTTTATTTTTAACATAATAACTGGCCATATAATTAATATGAGCTTTATTTTTAGATTTCAGACACTGCCTAGTGCCTTCTTGATCAGAAAACCACAGGAACAGCCCTTTTCACACAATATTTTGACATTATTTCATTTTTCAGTCTGGCAGATAATAGGAATCTGAAAGTGGAAAATATAAAGAATTTAGTATTACCTGTCTTCAATATAAGGTGTGTGTACATGTGTGATTCAAGTTATTTCCTGTGTTTCTGAACCTGTTTGGCTCTCTATATCCCTGTCTTGACATCTAATGAACAGAAACTCCTTTTTCAAATTTTCTTTTGCCCATTTATGAGGTTACAAAATTGTATCTGGTATATATATATATCACTTAAAGCTATGATGGCACAGCTTTTTGTACAGCTCTATATTCTACACATACACATGGAACCCAGGGCCATAGATGCACACAAAAGCTCTGCTTTAAAAGTACTCATAGTTTTAAAAAGAAAGGACTGGCAAATGCCAAGAAGTGTTTGCCATGGCTGGTTGACAACACCAGGGCCCAGTGTTCCATGATTTGCTGCCAATATCCTAGGGAGGCAAAGCTCCTCTTTCCATTTTCTGAATCAGCAAGCTACATATTACTTTCAGAAATAGGATAGGCAAGAGTCTGTAGGTTTGATGGAGTAAGCATATAAATAGAAGGAAAGTCACCTTGAAAAAGTCAGTGGAGGAACTCATGTTCTTATAGCAAAAAAAGCTGCAGAAATTTTTTAAAAAATACATCATGCTCAAAGCATGGTCTTGTGGATAGTGCTTCACTACTTGAAATAAAAGTCAGTACAAGACAGTTTAAGGATAGCAACCATTCTTTCAGCATGGGATGCAGGCAGTGTTACTGTACACAGAACATAGAAGAAACAAGAGGCTTGTTTTTAAGACCATTTTCTGAATGATTTGCCATGGTGAACCATCACAGATGCAACTCCTGCTCTTGTGGCTAAACAGAACTATCTCATTCTTGAAATTTTCGAAAACAGTGCAAAAATTAAATATGATTTGGAGCTCAAATATTCTTATAAAAGAAAAAACATCCACACAGGAGGTCCACTCAAAAACAATCCTTACCTTTTGTGGTGAGGGGAGGGGTTCAGCAGATGAGTGGTGGGGGTATTCCCTTTCCTCAACAAAGTGCCAAGTGTAGGAAGCAAGTGTTTCCCCATGGCTTGTTACAACTACACTGTCAGAGAAACACTCCTCAAGTCAGTCTAATAAAACACCCCCTTTGTAGTGGTTTGTTTTTTTTTTCTCCAAGGTTTTAAATCTGTTTATTTTGTCCCAGGCTGCAATTACATCTGGGAAACTACTCCATGGTCTTATGAATCTCATCTTCAGGCATCCATTCATACTATGGCATTAGTGCAAACATTCAATAGTAAATTCCTATCAGATTTGAGATTAGGAAAGAAAACATCTTATATTTCTATATCCCTTTAATAACGATGTTTACCTCAATAATCCCCTCACAAAGCAACAGAAGATGGAGCCCTCAAATAAAGGTTGTTTTCATTCAAGTCTCTGTAAATGTTCCAGCAATATACAAAATCACAGATATACAATATAAAATATACAAAATCACAGTCTTCCTATTTAATTTCACCTTGGAAAAAAATTTAAGCAAGCACAGATGCATTTACAGGTGACTTAATATCTCTGGACATAGGATGAGAATGTAGAATCTGAGCAGACTTCTAAACCACCTGGATTTCAGCCACTCAGTGGGTGAGGTATTGTGTAGAGCTGCTTCAGTGAAACCCTCAGTCACATAGTGATTGCTTTTTCCAGGTGCAGCATGTCTGAGTGTGTCTCACACTTTTGCAGGTGACATTGCAGCCCAGCACTCTGTGCTTAAAATAGACAACCTGATGTACTGTGCCTGCTCCAGTTCATTCCTCTCTCACTTTGGGATTGAAGCCATTCCAGGCAGACAGATCATCTGTGAAGTCTAACACGTTTGTTAAGTGTGGACATCTCTCAGCAGAGCCTAGACTTTAATCATTAGATGCTATCAGCAGTCTTCTAGGGCTGCTGCTGCATTTCAACAAGCACAGCTTCAGCTGCAACCCTGAAGGGGCATGAGGTGGAATACTGAGGTCCAAAGGAAGGCCTCTTCCCAAAAATGGATGAAGTTTGACCTTGATGATAACTGTCATCCAGCTGGAACATTATCAGGTTGCAGTTTGGATGGTACAGGACCACTCTCTTCACTCATATTTTGTTCTCACCTAGCTGACAGTGACACTAATTCCAAAAGAATTGTTGTAAGATGTAGCTATTAATACACTGTATATTTAAATACTGGTTTGTATCCAAGAGCAGCTTTTGACTCTCTTTGACAGACACCTCCTGGCATGCATTGCTATACTACAAGAGACACGATCTGCACATATTAATTCATGCACATTTTCTTATCAATAAAAGCTAACACAACTTGAGCTAAATAAAAACACTGACTTCACAGTGAGGTAGAGAGGTCACTATTAATTAGGGTATGCAAATTAATATTAGCCCTAAACTATGCATAAATTTGTCCTTTAATATTTGAATAAATTAAAAATTAATTATACAAATGTACTACATGAAATAAGGTCATTTTTACAAAGAAAGAAAGAGGAAAACTTTCCTGTTTAAAAAAAATCATACAAATGGTTTGTTGTATACAAGGTAACTACGTTACTTTCATTTGTTGCACTGACAAACTGAGAAGGTTTTCTTGCAGAAATACCAATTACCGTTTCATTTGGTGACATCTTATTTAGCAACACCTGGTATACAGCATGCAGGAAGTAAGCTTCTTGTTTACAAAAAATCATGACTCCATGTCACAGCACTAATGTGGGATGCATACAAGGGGTTATCATTTGAGATGCAGCATCCCCCATATTTCCATATATAGGAGACCTGAGACTGGCAAAAGGCAAGAGAATCATTCAGGGTAAGAGGGGAGGTTGTGGTAGAGGTGAAATACGAATTTGGGAGCTACTGTTTAGTGGTATATTCCTATTTTTTTTTTCCACACAATAAATAATGTAAATAACTTTTGGACATTTAGCCATGTCCTAAACAAACCAGAAATTCCAAGCAAATTCTGAAACGTCTTTTTTTTTTTTAATTTTGAAAGGGTATGTATTGTAAGTCTTTGAACACTAGAGATTTAAAGTAATGAATAAAGTTTTTCTAAGAGACATTCTTGCAGAGAGAGGCAGAATTTTATTTAAAAGTTCCTTCCTCTAGGAGATACTCTTCAAATTCTTTTATTAGCTCAACATTTTTGTCCTTATATGAGTAAGTAATACATTAAAATAGACTCTTTATCATCTCAAAGTTCCTCATAGAGTTTCCTATCTTTCCAGCAAAAATTACAGAATTCTTAATTTGCATGAAACTAGACATTACCAGTGGAAAGATGTGGAGAGAGAATTATGATGGAGAGAGAATGCCTACCTGCCTGCCTACCTCCACACCTGCTAACACTGTGGTCCTGACCTGGCTTCAGGGGCCAGTCTTAAATGTTAGAAAAAGATTTGCTGAATTAATAGGATGCTTTGACTTTGTTAATAATCTGCCTTAGGTAGGCTTCACTAAGGACAAGTCATTGCCCTAAATCATGACCTGGACCATATGTACAGGGACCTTCCACTGCATGTTTCTCTAAGAGTGAGCACTCTATGTGAAGATTATATATTCAACCAATAGTTAAAAATGGCAGATTTATTTTTGTACCCAAGCTAAGGGTGCCAATAACTAATTATGTCTGACTTTGATGGAGAGGTACTCGATAAAATGTATTAAGAGATATCTTCTGAGAATGCCAAGTGCAGAACTATTCAAAGCCTGTGCTGATGTTGCAACACAAAACGATGTGATAGAAGAATGAGTCGCAGCCAAGTCTGTAGAGGGAGTACTGTGAGCAAACCACAGGAAACTGAAATCACACCATATTCAAAAGATGTGTTAGCTGTTAAATAAAGGCATCATACCAAACAGCTCCCATCTGGACATCTGAATCCTAGGCATAAAAGGTTCAAATTGCACATATTCACCTAGGATTGTCATAGAGTTGTCTTCAATAAAAATAGTTTGAAATAAGAAGAATTTCGTCTACAGCTGTATTTAAGACTGCTTACTTTTGAAAAAATAGTCATGTTCTATTTTCTCTACCAAGCAGTTTGCTTTTCTCTTTCCTATATCTTCCAACTCATGTCTTCCTTGCTCCACTTCCCTGAACATTCCCTTCATCAATGTTGCTCCTTCTTGTCTTCTTGCACTTAAAGGGATGATGTTGTAGAGACTTTATTGGTTATCCCTTTCCCCACAGCATTCCGTTTAGGCTGCTTTTGTTTCTCTTCCTCCTCTGTAAATAGGGCTGAAACAGACTAGAAATATTCCAATTAGCCATGTGTGGGTTTCTATATAGTTCTTTGCAATCCAGAGCTCAGATGTAGCTGGAAGCACTAACTAAAGAGCCGTCTGACCCTGTAGGTTATCAAAACATTAGACATTAAAATCTTAAAAACAAAATCAGAGCTGCTCTGGTGCAGTAATAGCTCTTTTATCTTTTGCACTTTCGTGCAGATCTAGTTTTTCTATGTCTTGCAAATCAGTTATTCAAATGCAATTGCTATGTCTCTCCAGAGTATTGAATTATGCTAATAAGAACATATTCTGGTTTTTCTAGTGCTTGATTCAGGATATAAACTGAAAATTAAAATCTTCCTTCTGACTTGTTTTATTTTTCAGTGTGGTAATTTTAGTCATTGCAAATTTTATACTGTAAGCTATTATAATATTTTAACCTCTTTTAAAGCTTCCCAATGAACTGGAATTCACCTATAAGGACAAAACTAAAAAAGAAAGTGCAGATTACATTGGTGATCTCTAGTAATCGTAAAAAGTTTCAGCTAGAATCAGTGGGAAGTCAACTACAAGACTGCAAAAAATTAAGTACTTTGGTGTAGCAACAACTTGATTTCCCACCATATGTAGTAATGTATATTGATATAAAATAATGAAATTCATGCTTGTAACAAGTGTTAACTTCCTAGATATATTCAGAAAGATGATTCTAAATAGAGAAATAGTGATAACTGTATACTAAGGTGGAAAAATGTCATACTTGTATTTGACGCTTTTTTAAGTTTCTTTAATGAATATTTTATTAATGTATTCAATTTGACAAAAAATTCAAAACCAATTATGGTAAAGCTGTTGCTGAGTATCAGAATGTAAAAACAGAGAACCACATAAACTATTCCTACAGATATATTCAGGACTAAGCACCAAAATAATTTCATTGACTTCTAGTTCTATGATTCTGGTTCTCTTGGGGAAGATGTTACAATTCATTTTCAGCAGACCTTTCTGAGATAAATATCTAAGAACATGAATTAGTTACAAACCATAACCTGTTGATCCTTAGTGACTGAACAAACCCATCTCCTTACAGGGCAAAACATTCTCCTTCACCCCAACTCAGCAATTTTAATTTCAGTCTCTGGAGTTTTTTGTCTGAATAGCAGATTTTTTCATCAAACATCTCTAAATACATGTTTTTCCATAATACCTGCTGAGGTTATTTTTCTTTTCCAGGTCAAAGTAGATTCTCAAATTTTTATGACAAGAAATAAACCAAATGCAATTTTAAGAGCTCTAAGATCCGTAGAAAAAGATGTGCAGGTCCTTAGGACAAGCTTCCCTGAAAATCTGAAATTTGTGAGAGCTGACCTGTGGCATGCACTAATATGTGTGCAGAGACTTTGGCACATGGGACCACATGGATTGTTCTGAGTGTCATGGAGCAAAAGATCACAAGGCCACTTTTGTCAGAGAAAGGTGCTGACAAGGTCCTTCCCAGATGCTTTGTAAAACATGGGATGTGGAGACCCTAGGGAGCATCCCCTGGGTTGGGGAAACACAAGAATCTTCTCCCAAAAAGCCGATAAAACCCCATTGGCTCCTTCCCTTGTTCCCATGTCGGTTCCTGTGTCCCTGAGCCACTCCCTCCCTGCTCATCTTTGTGCTGCCCCGAGACCAGGTGCACCCCAGGCCCTTGGAGAGAGAGAAACCTGGACCCTCCATGTGTGTGTGCCTGGGGACTCTGAACATCTCAGCATGAGGCTGAATTAAACATCTGTGCATACCATGCAAAGGCCCTTTCTGCTTCTTTATCCTGGACTTTACTAGCAGCAATTCAGGCTGCAACAGTGGGATGTCTCCTTGCTGAGCTTCATCCAAATATAAAACTGAAGCCCTCTTTCTAAATCTCCATGTGTGATGGCAGTCCTAGATACTCCTGTTATATTATTGCTCCCTATAAACAGAGGACTTCATGCATATCAGGACAAACTAGAACTTTAAATATTCATCTCTCATTATTTTCTTCATTTCCGACATCCCAGCATGCTATGGAAAACCTCATTGGTAGAGGCAGAAGAAAACAGCAAACAAAGCTATCTATAATCTTTTCCTCTGAAATATACAGCCAACATTATATGTGGGAACAGTTATTTATGCTAGTCATAAAGAGCAAAGGGACAATAGCCATTTTATCCTTGATTCTCACAGACACCCTAAATTCATAGACAAACAACACACAAGATGAACGAGGCTCAGACATCAAAGCATGCAAATTAATGCCAATTAATAGCCACATTCTTTTTCAAATAGGTTGATAAGCCTATCTGTTTGCCAAGCATAAGTACTGAAGTTTGCATGCTGTATATATGTTGCCATTGGGAGCTTGGGCATACAGATACAGAATTTGAGAAACAGAGAAAATAAATCAAGAATTTGCAACACAAACTCATAGCACATCCCCTACTGAAACACTGCTTCTGCACTGTCACTGAAAGTCTGCTATTACAGCTGATATTAAGCAGGATTCAGAATGTAAAGATACCAAATCCATCAATGCATGGCCATGAGAAACTGCTGTAGAGTGAAGCCATTTGAATGCCTAGTAAGAAAATAAGGCTGTCACAGTAAACACAGTAAGACTTTTGCTGTTCTTTGCCGTGAACTAGCCTCCAGGTCTTTACCAGCAGTAATGAATCAGACATCCAGATAAGGTATGGTGTTCTTCAATTTGGGGTGGGGTACCAAGGCACAGGAAGCTTTAAACCTTGTTCCTTCATTAACAGCGAAGGTATTCACTGTGACTTTAATTTACAACTTGTGACTTTAATTTACAAACTACCCCAATTTCACGGAGTTCTAGCTCTCCTTTGCTTATTATGTCTAAAACTTCAGCTATACTAATCTATCTGGAGAAGCCTTGCAATAAAAAGATTGTTCCACCACCTCTTTCATTGTATCCTTCAGGTATGACTTGACCAAAACGGAATTGCGATTGAGTGAAAAGAACAGGGGAAAGAAAATGACAGAGACACTAGTTGCTACATCAGTGCTAAGAAACCTTAGCTCATTTGTATTCCCCACCCTCAACAGACAGTTTTGGAGACTGATAACATAATTTTCCAAAAAGAAGATGGCAGATATAGAAAATCAGCATTCCTTGAATCACAAAGGACACAACAGTATCCAGGATCTTGCAAGAAATTCTAATGCTGTAGTTTCAGAAGAAAACTCTAGAACTGCTCTGTGATGTGAGTCTAAGGAAACAGAAATGCCTTCAATTATGACTGAGACTGAGCAGTGACAGAAATCATAGCTGTGACTACCAAGAAGTATTACAGGGAGGATGCTGCATTAATGGGTACTCACTGTCCACAAACTCAAGTGCAGAGCGGAGTTTACCCACAGACAAGCTTTCATGTAAAATGAGATCTGATTACTATATTTCTAAAGTCTGTCAGTTTGTGTGTATACTATAGGTAGGAAGAGTTTCACTCACTCCTTGCACAAGAGTGTTAAGAGTGTGCCAGACCTTGATTTGCAGGAATTATCCAAAGAATAAGTAAACACTGATATCACAGTTAGTCTTTGACCTCACACATGGAAAAGCCCCGAACAGAAGCAAACCCCAAAACAAAATAAGCTAGTTTTAAGGTAGGAGTGCCCAGGAATTATTATCCATAACCTGAAATTTCTTAGTTCTGCATGTGGGCAGTCAGTGTGTCAAATTAATCTCAATGAAGATGTTCTTGTATTCTCTTCACCTTACCTGGACACTTAACTGCTAGTCACACTTCCCTGTTCAGCCTTGCCTGAAGTAGAAGGGAGCAAGATCTGTGTCTCCCTTTGAGCTTGTACCATCTCTACCAGAGATCTTGCATCAAACATCACCTTTGGTTCACTGGTTTAATATTTAGGAGGCAATTTCTTCTTCTCCTACAACTACAACTGCAGTTTCACACCAGTCACAGCTCTAAACCATCCCCTCCAAGGAGTCTGGGAGCAACCAGCCAGGCCAGTTTGGAAAGAAATCCTAATCCATTATTTGTCCAATAGGAAGGAAACCAAAGTCTGCATACCAAAGCTTTATTTCAGAAGACCAAACATCAGCAGTTTTAGTGATCTTTAATTTCCTATTTGGTTCAAGAAAAAAAATACTATCCAAAACAATTATTGCCCAGAACAAAGCTCTCAAAGGGCTTTCCATCTCTGAAACAGCCTTGCTAATGATCCATTCTCAATAGTCTGCCCTCCTTTTCTTTATGACTTTCCTGCACACTCATTTTCAATTAAATTAAACCTTCCTACTTAGGTTTTTTTACTGTCATTTTGTATGAGAAATACCAGAACAAATTCTTAAAGAGACTCTGAAAGCCCTACTCTTCATCTGAGTCACCATTCTTCTTCAGGGACACCCTGAGCTGCATTCTCAGGAGCTGGCTGCAGGCATCCATGCTCCCTCCCCTCCTTCCTGACTGAGGTTCTGTGGTATTCCAGATTTGCAGTACTTGTGGTGGTGCTGGTTACAGACCTTTCTGAGTCCTTTAATTCCATTTGCAGAAGACTGGCATAGACCTTACAGACTACAAGAAAATGTCAGGGAAATGAAACATACTTATAGCCAAGGTCCCATGTTGCTTATAGTGCCTCAGCAAATATTTTATTGCTTACTGCTTTAAGGCCCACTGATACATTTGAAATGTGATCCCTTGGGCAGCTGAAGCCTGATCACCTACAGCATCATTCCTTCTTAAATTCGCTGGTACCCTCCAGCAGTGAAGGCACAATGGGATTCCATGGTCTTTATATCTCTCTTCTTGCATGAAATTTGTAAAAAGGGGTTATTTTTGAGACAGCTGTTGCACAAATTTGGGTACAACTGGCTAATGGATTTATAAGTTTGGGGGTGGAGGCTTGGTATATAGAGGGATAGCATGATACAGATTTTATCTCCTTAGAACAGAGATTAAAATAGTTCTTTGGTACTTCAGATATCCTACCTAGGGCAACCAAAGGGTGAAGAAGCTTTTACTCAGTGCACCATTCAGTGCCAGAGATGAAATACAGTAAAAGAAAACATCCCAGGCTGAAAAGAAAAATAGACAAGACCAGGACACACTTGCTAAGAGAATATGTCAGTTCTCAAACTGAGAATGAATCATAAGTTGTATTGCTGTCAATAGATGAAGCCGGGAAATTGGGTGTTCAGTGGAGCAAAGCAGGACCTCTGTAATCAGAGTGCATCATCTGAAACACATCACTGCAAAGTAGGGAGGGAGGAGTGACTAACCCAAGAAGATGGACGTTGTTCATTTCAGCTGTCAGGGTGAGTAAGTAAAGACAAAATAAGCTTTTAGATTCATAACAAGTTCTTTCAAGTTCCTGACTAAAGGAAGCAGCATTTTCTTACCTGGATTCTGCCTTTTCAGGGTCTTGCCTCAATTTTACTTGCATGAGCAGGCTGAAGAAGAATTTCAAAATCTTCAGGCAATTTTGTATATTTGTCTTTCATAAGCATTGCCCATCATTTTTTTTCAGAGAAAAGCTGAAGGTTCATTACATTGTTCCTTGATTAAGCATTTACTGACTGCTAATTTGATAATGCATTACTGCTATAAATGATTGCTTGCAAGGCAGTGGAGAGATGGGTCTGAAATGTTTGCCTATTCCTGTAGCCTTCATCCTGTATGCTCATACAGGATTATTATTCTTTGTCAGGAAGGTCAGGAAGCATCAAATAGTGATTAATGGTAAGTTGCAGGGGTTTCTGATAACTGAGCTCCAGGGATTGTGGTTGAAACCTGTTAGATGGCTATTAATACCTCCTTTGCCCTTCCTGTGATTCGCTGTGGCTGCAGATGACTGTTGAAGAATTGCTGGCTTTTCATCTTGCAAGGACAATCACCACCCATCTCTGTCCTCAACAGGGTCAGCATTTGTAGACCTTTCAAATTGCCAGTTGGGCACTAATGAGAAAGCATCAATGGATCAGGAACAGCATCCACATTCCTTTCCCGGTTCACAGTTCATGGTAGGAACTGCCCTCTGAAACAAGCTCACAAACAGCAGGCTGGAGCATGTAAAAGGGTAAGATAAAACATTCCGTGTCAAAGGAGTACAAAAAGTACCAAGACTGTTACTTAGTAAAATCTGTGCAGGAAGTTTTTTCTGTGCTCAGATAATTTTAATCCCATTCTTAGAGACCTCATCCAGGGCTTCCTAAAAACCCCTTTTATAGACTCTAAGCTTAGCGAATACACATCTTGCTCAAATGTTACTTTGTCAAAACAGGGTCAGGAAAAGTCTGACAGGCAAACCTGTAGAAGAATCTGTGTGGATGCTCATCTTGCTAGGATAGAAAGGAAACAAAGCCATATTTTCTGTCTTTGGGAAGTGTTCCCAGTGATTCTGAACCCTCGCTCTTTACACTAGAGCACGGACTCTTTGCTGCTTCCAAACCACGGGTAGGGTTTCAGGGTAGGACTGCATGGCAAAGTCAGGTAATCTCTGTGCTCTCTGGTCAGAATGTCCATGCTAGGAATAGACACAGTCTCACAGGTTGTGTTGTGTGTGTGGAACAAATTCTCCAAGATGCAGTAAGGGGAGAAATGGTGACTAGGCATTAGGAAGACATATTGCGTGGATATTCAAAGATGCTTCAGTGTCTAATCTGTTCATTGTGGTGTAATTTACATACAGAAGTGCTTTGAAATTCTTTCATGACTATGTCATTTTTCAGATACCGAAATATATTATAAAATTTAGCTCTGACAGGTTACTTGAGCAAAAGACCTTTCAGCTATGTGTTTATATGATTGTGCCTCTAGTTAATTACTCTCTATTTCCACAGTAAATTGAAATAATAAATTCATAGTGCAAGCAAAACTGTGTGCTTGCATAATCCATGATGTATCTGATTTTTAAATAGGAAATGAAGAGAAGCAAGTGTATGGAAATCTAAATATTTGAAAATTGCTAATTTCTTATTTTTAAATTTTTTTTAGGTTGCCTCTCCCTGTGTCCTCTAAACTGTGTCACAAACGCTGTCCTGGAAAACCACTATATCCTCACATAAATAGTCCTTATGGAAGGATGCTGTAAGCAGTATCAAATTAGCTGCCATAGAATCTGGCCACTTAAGGCTTTTGCTGTTAATCCACACCCCATGCTGAGTCACTGCTAAGTGATTGAGCTGAAATAAGCAAATGCATTGACTAAGTCATTTATTTACATCTTGCTGCCACAAGTCTAAGAAACTGCTAAATGTATTAAATAATCAAACCACTCAGCAGCTGATGGTGCATTAGTAGAAATGAAGTCCTACTAGGTTTTTATTATTGCTGTCAGAGAGGCTCTTTGGATGTTCTGAACGTGTGCAAAAGGATAAAAATTCAACAAATACAGCCCAAATTTAGAAAAGCCTGCATGACTTTTGAAAGAAAAGACATAATATAAAGAAACTGGAAAGATAATAATTTATTATTGCTTGTTAGGGGCTGCAGACCCTGTAAGAGCACTGTACAGGTTTGCAAGCTGTGGACTACAGTATGTGTCTGGATTATAGTGTGTGTCTGGCTGTTTAATGCTTAATGTATTAATGATACAGAATAGTCTGTAGGTTACAAATTATTCAGGGATATGTGGACCACATCATTCTGTATTATTTTTTACAATCATGTCATTATGCAATATACAGAATTCTAAAATATTAAAAAAAAATTGTTCGTTAGGGAGAAGGCAATGCAAGCCACTCACCAGAGTGAGTGTCTAAAGAATCAAAACATTTCATGCCCCATGGAGCTTTGTTATATGCATATTTCAATTCTGTGACTTGTAAACTTCACCACACGTAAGAACATTGAGATCATAAATGCTAGTTACAACCACCATCATTTAACTTTTATGTTAGTTATGCTTGTCAGGTGTAGGACTTAGGTCAATGTCACATCCAGAATTATTCTCTATGTTAATTCTGAACTGGACGCTGTAAAAGTGAGGGCAATGTTGTTTTGGGAATAACAATGCAACATGTGTCTGATTTTCTGCCTACTCATATCCAGAGGATCAAATTGTGAAGATTCAGAGGATCAAATTGTGAAGATTCATTATTGTGCCTCTGTTCCACTTACACACAGGCATATACAGTTATATAAAATAATAGAGAATATCTGCTCAGTGTCCTCTGAACAGTGGGCCTTATTGATATCACACAATAACATGGAAACTTGATTTTAGAGAAGTCACAGCAAAACTTCCATTGATGAAAAAGGGCACAGGTTTCACTTCTGAAGTTTACTCTGCTTTCTCCTCTTTCATGGTAAGAATGAGTGTAATGAAACCCACTTTGAAAAAAAAAACGTTTTAAAGTTTTGGCTGATATTTTGCTTTGCAATAGTATTTATGAAATGAACATTATCATAAACAGCCTGGTTAAAAGGAAAATTTATTGTTATACATAGAGTTGATAAATAATATCAGAAGACAAAGAAAACATTTCTCAAGTATTTAATATAATTGCTTTTATTTGTGAGAAAATTAGTGCATTCTCTTTAAAGTATGTAATTTGAAAGTAGCAGCAACACTCCTGTTTCTAATAAAGTGTAGGTGGTGGAAGGAAAACATCAGCAAAACAGCACCACTACAGTAAATGTAAAGAGTTTGCCAAAGGCATGCATATTTTATCCTATGATTTAAACAAGAGAAATATCAAAACAAGAGTATTACAGAGACTTGCATAAAGGCTAAAAATAACTTGATACAGGAAATATTAAACATCTAGTTCAGAAGGAATTGTAAAATAAATCATAACACTCTAGGAAGGCCTATAAAAGAGAGAAGCAACCAGTTAGAAATGCAAGAGGACATAAAAGAAAGCAAATAAGCTGAAAATATAGGTCATAATTTTAAAAATACAAAGAAATTGGGATGAATGATTAATCAAATTAAACTGAATAGCAAACACAATAATAAAAGCATACTAAGAGGAGGAGAGGGACTGCTTGGGGCACTACAGCATGAACAGCTCAGCAGGGATGGTCTAGAGAGGTAGTGTTAACTGCAGATATATTCCTGTACTAATTTTGTTTACAATAATAGTTTAACAAAATTCTTTCATAGAGGACAAGAATGAAATTTTTCTTCATACGGTATTAGCTCGTCCTGGATTTGGATGCTATATACTGATGAAAGACATGTAAAACATGTATCAGTATTTGTTATTTTTCCAGATAGACAGCTACTACATGGGATTTCCATTGCCATGAGGTATCCCATGTCATTCATCCCAAAGGGTAGAATGAGCTGGCCTCACAAATGTGAAAGTTTAAAAAGTGGCCCATCTATTGCCAATGAGACAAGATAAAGGTCAACAGAGTAATTTCCTTAAAAAAGTTAGTTACACTGGAAGAAAGTCCAAGACTTTCTTTCCACATTGCACTAATCAATGAGAATTAGAACTTCCATGAAATCTCCTTTTCCCTTTGGTTAAAAATACCAACATAAATACAGCAAAATTTGTCTGATAAGAATTAAGATCTCCAAGCAACAACCATTCATCCCCATTACCTTAAATCCCCAGATGCCTGAAGGTGCTTTTTTGTGCCATAGATAGTTCCATTGCTCTCAAATTGCTCTACTGCACTGCTTTAGTCTGTTGATTCACTACAGATTTAAAGCTAATGAGTCTGGCACTGTCCAAAGCACCTCGTGATACTTCCTTATACTCAGCTAAACACAATGAGGCTGGAGAAATCCAAAGCCATGGAGTTCTCATGGTGATTAGTGGCAGCCTGAAAGAGTCAAGAATGAAAAGAGGGCCTCAAAGGGGATCTTTGCTAAGCCAAATAGAATTAGTTCCTTATTGCCAAAAATTCAAAATTCAACCACACTAAGAGCCTGCTTAAAGCACACTTGCTGAGAAAACTTCCCACAAGAATGCTACAAAGAATTGACCAAAACTCACCTGTCATAGGAAACAGATGATGAGGAATAGAGAAAGGGAGGAAAAACAAACGCTAGTGAGAACATAACAGACTGTGAAAGAAAAATTTTAGAATTATAGTTTGAAGTATAGTTATGGGACTATATAAATAAACTATAGTTTATAAATATAGTTTAATATATATTTAAAATACAAGTTTGCTTGAGTTGGCTCTACTATGTCCAATGGTACTGCTGCTCTTCTATCACCTATTATTGCCTGGGACCCTGATTTGTCGCCTTTGTTGATTTTGGCTGTCGGTTCCTAGAGTTTGATTGATTATTGTGAACAGCAAGACAATTCTCTGGTGAAAAACTGCCTCATACTAGAATTTATCAAAACAAATAATTGGCAGGATTGTGAATTTACACTTTCTGTATGCAGTGTAGGAGTCTAAAATGAGTATGAAACCCAGATTAATAGGCTGTTT
The DNA here is from genome assembly GCA_003676055.1 of Chloebia gouldiae. Taxonomy (NCBI): domain Eukaryota; kingdom Metazoa; phylum Chordata; class Aves; order Passeriformes; family Passeridae; genus Chloebia; species Chloebia gouldiae. Next base: position 60,164,791 of record QUSF01000002.1, on the reverse strand, counting down.
CTTTAAACTAGGTCAAGGAAAGATTATGGTTACATCATTCAGTTTGCTGCACAGTCGAGCAGCTGAGGAAATTACCCATTTATTTGATGGTTTTTTTGAACTATGGAAATCTCAACATCAAGCCATGCTTACTGTCAGAGTCTCCAGGACTTCAGAACCGAGATTATACTGCACTGATGTCAGTAGAGGGCTGAATATTAACACTATAGGTGTAGACACAAGGAGGATAGTTACATAAAATTAATAGCAAAAAAATGTCTTTGTACTCCCTGAAGCAAGCAACAAAAGTGTCTTTGTGAGTGCAGTTCTACACACATTGCTGTTGCCAGCCGCCTGGGCTATGACCTAGAACTTAGCCAACTATAAAACTAACAATAAACTACTGAGAGTGTGACTCTTCACACTGATGGTAAGTACTCAGAGGCTAGATCATAAAAAGAATAAGATTTTCAGTTTATCTTAACATAATGGGATTACCTCACCATTTCTGATTTTGCTAATATGGACAAAATGAAGGACTGCAAAAGAAAAATCAATCTGCTTTTATCTAAAACCTTTATACCATGAACAATCCAAGAACAGCAGGGTTTGTGAATTCTGGAGCAAGACTGATGTAGAAGATCTGTTTTAATGGTAAAATCACAGCTGCATTGCCTTCATGAACACAGCAGGTTTACAGGGTGGATCTTAGTACATAGTTTCTTTTTATATGCAAGTATGATGGGATATGAGAAGCTGTTGTAGGTCTGTCCTTTCCAATTACTGAGTTTATCTGCTTATGTTTGAGCTCAGACTTTTAGTATAAACACCATAAAAGGTGAGGCTCAGCCCTGGGAAATGATTTCTCTGCTATTACAGCTGATGATCAAGTACTGCCTAGCACATTCCCTGCATTTACATCAGCTTTTTCTTAATTTTGCTGCTAATCTCTAGCTGAGAGCTTACACAGCCCGGGAGCAGTGTCATACTGTTCGTCCTTTGAAATTCATCTTTTGTTGCTCCTTACAGCCATGCAAAATGGATCTCACAGAACTGTTCGGAGCAAGATGATATTTAAAGCTCCTTTTCTGTACAAGAAGAGATGACCCCCCTGACAGCAAACTTCCAGCAGAATGTTCCTAATCCTGAAGTGCCATCCCACTGAGATATTAAAGAAAATATGGGGGCAATAGGTATCAGATGCATAACTTTCTGAGGAACAATAAATCCCTAGTAGAACAAGGTTAAATCCAGAAAAGCCGGTTACATCTCTGTGTCTTGTTGACAGGGTCTAGGTTACTCTTTGGGGTTACCTGGGACTGTCTGCTCATAAATTTGGAAATCATGGCCAAGAGAAGTTAAGCACTTCCCTAATCTTCACTGCCAGTGAGAGCTGGTATCAGGCTTTTTAAACCCATCCATGGGTTAAAGTACAAAGCCTTTCCTTTTTCTGTCCAGCTCTACTCTGGCTTGCACTACTACATAACAATCCCAGGGATGCCCATCAGGCCCTGATTGCTCACCCCTAAAACCAACTTTGCAACCAGCCACTATTGCTTGTCTGGCTGTGTCTCTTGAGAACCCAGGGGCAGAGAAAGGTGCTTTTGTTCATTGTGAGACAGCTTAAAAAAAAAAAATTCCAACAGCTTTTTTTATTACCAAAATGTTTTGCTGTTTGCAGAAAGCCCTGAGCGGCATACCAACAAAAGAATGACCTTCCTGCACAAATAATGACATATGGAAAGGCAGCTCCTTCCGCAGGGCAGTGGGAACAGTAGGTTATGAGTGATGGAAATCTTCAAGGGCATTTTGCTTGAAATGGTGCTGTGTACTTTCTCTGCCCTAGTGCGGATACACCACTTATCACTCTAATTGAATCAGTGACTTATTCTTATAGACAAACATACACATTGGCATTCCTGGAAGGCTGTGAAAGATGCAGGGATAAAGACAAGTAGGTCTGTACTGTCTGGAGCCTTATGTCAGTGTCATTTCATGTATGTGTACTGCCTACACCCATGCTATGGTAGCACATTGAGACAAAGCGACATTCTTGTGTATCTGGATGTGTTGCCTCCCATGTGAAAGGACTATTTTCTTCTTTATGGAACATAACTTCAGCATGTACAATAATGCTTTCCTCATTGGGCTCAGAGACCCATAGCAATTCCCAAAACCTGAACATCTGACTACAATTGTTCTGGTTTTCCTTTATTATTTTTATGTTTTTTACAGTTTTGTATAAAGCATATCTCAATGTCTCAGTTAATTACAATGACCAAGGGATGATTCCCTTTTAGTTTAGGATACCTGAAGCTCGCCATGCAGAATGGATCAAACTTCAGCAGGAAGAGAAACTGGTGCCCACCCTCTGCCAGCACACCCAGCTAGGACAGCATTTGGTCATTCAGTCCCTTCTGGGCTGAGAAAAACTTGACACCTACTTCCCCCTCTAGAAGTATTAAGGTATTTTCAATGATGGCTAGGTGCAGGGCACCAGAATTTCATCTTCTTTTAGGTCCCTAAGAGCCAGGATGGGAAAAAGTTCAACCATACTTTGACAGGTAAGCTTTCTCACTGGTGAGCAGGTCAGTTTGTCACCAGCTGTGTCTCTGTCAAGAGGCACCCAATGCTCTGCAGCTGCATCCAGCTCTCTTGTGTGGAAACCTGACCTGGCTGCTTGAGATCATCACACAGGGACAGCTGCCACATTGTTAGGTAGTGTAACATGTTGTGTCAGTGCCTAAAATGAGACTGGCCATAGCCTCTCTGCTCCTCCCAGCTAAAAGGATAATTTATTGGTAACTCAGTGTCTCCCTTTTCTTAGATAACATGCATTTTGAGGTCCTGAGCTTTGAAAATTTGAGGCCGATAGCACTCTGAACATTTAATGGCTGAAATATGAGCTATGAATATATAACACAGTGGTTTATTTCAGATCCTTAATCAAACTGGTGTGGGGTCTTACTCCTTGTAGGTGGCCTGCAGCTGTCTGAAGTCCATAGACATGCTGCTCAGTGAGTTCAGTCAGTAGAATACTGACAGCAAATGAAACTCCAAGACATGAGTGAGGCCAACTCATTCTAAAAATGTGAAAAATATTAGAGGAATTTTACTCATCCATTTTTTCACTGGAGGTGTGACTATTTGTTCCAATAAATAATAAGTTTGGCCCTGTGATTGATGGTCATATCTTGGCTGCTGAGGTCCAAATTATAGACTTCCTTTAGTAATCTTGGAGCACCCTCTGAAAATGCAAAAACTCAAGAACTAGCTCTTCTCCAGAAGCAAAACAGCTATAAATAGTTGTGCAGAAATAGACTAACTTTAATCCCAGAAGTAAAAAGGGATCAGAGTTGGTAGGAGAAAAAGAAACATTTTGTGAAATAAATATCCTCTATTTTGTCTACAGTCCAGCTGGGAGGAATTCCCTGGGCATTTTACTAACAGAACACTTATAGTGAAAATAAATAAAGCAATCTATATAAGTTTGAGATAGAGATACAAATTATTAAAAAAACCCAAACAACAAACTATCAAACAACCCAATGCCCAGAAACCCACTTCCCAATCCAACCAGCAAGAGTCAAAAAATCAGCCTCAGAAAATTGCTCTTCTTGGATCATTGTGCATGTGTGTGTGCATGCGTGTGTGTGTGTGTGTGTGTGTGTGTGTGTGTGCACTTCTGGGTCAGAGGTTAGTAGCCAAGGAAAGCAAAATATTGAGGCTGAAAAACAAAACTCTAATAAAAACCCCAGCTATCAGTTCTGTGCTAATTATGACATCTCTGGGTTTTGCTTGGTTTTTAAAATTTATTTTATATTATCTGGAAAAATATATTTAGACAAAAATAAGTATCAGTGAAAATCTGTTTAACTGCATAACCATAGATCCTTTAGACTTTTCATCTTCTACACAGAATAAAAACTGATGTGGAATGGAGGAGTGAATGGATGTCCGTTTGTAAGAAAACATAAAGTAAAATCTACTAGTTTTGATAATTCCTTACAAAGCAAAATTACAAACAAGTGGAAAAAATATTTATTTTGAATTGAATGAAAAGTCTCACTGGGCTATATGAAAAATATTCTATTTTAATTTATAAAAACTTCTCCATGCAAAAAATGGTAAGTTGCAAGAGCAACTTCTTGTATAATTCTTGGTAATTTTAAACCATAATTTTTTGGCAGTCACCCTAATCTGATTTTCCAATGCATTGTTTCCCTCTCAGCCTATTATCATTTATTACAGACACATATAAACCCAGTGATTTTTATAGCAGTGTTTTTATTAGTCCATTTCAATTATGTCATTTGTTTTGCAGACTGTAATGACTTTAATCCTCATTTAAATACATAAAAATGCATTATGCAATAGCTAATCATTAGAATATGTGGGAAATTATGACTAATTATCCCCAAAAAGGCCCCCATTTGTCTCATGTATATATTGATTGTGTATATACAAGTATTTTAAAGATAGTGAAGAAAAAGCCTTTTGAGAGAACAAGGATAATGCAAATGAGAATTCCTCTTTATTGCAGCTTTGACACCATAATTAGCTCACTTTCCTCCCAAAAAGATGATGAGAGGGGCATGTGGGAAAAACATGTTTTCTAAGTAACAATGACTAATAAAAAGAATAGTGAAGTAGTGACAGCATTTTCTAATTCAGAGAGAAACATTAGTAAAAAAGTCCTGCTGCTGCACTCCCAGCACCAGGACTCCAATATTTTTCACTTGCATATAATCAGAACATGACTAATGCCACAAAAAAAAAAAAGTTTTCATTATAATTCTATAGCAAATGTTCATAAATTGCCACCAACTGCTTTCAGACAGGAATTGTACCACTATACCATACAATTACCCCATAAAAATATTTCACAACAATGTTTGAAATCATTATATATGGGAAAACTTGGAATTCTAACAGGAATATTCTCATTTCCTTTCATCCCCAAAAGAAGCATTTATTTTTCTAGCATCCAAAACAGCACCAAAGTAATAAAAAGGAGATTGCCTTCACAGATTAGCAAAATCCTTTGTAAGTCAAACAAATATTTCAGTGGTAATTTCAGTAATTTCTGAAAACAAGGGGAGCCCTTAGGTTTGCCCATCCAAAGTGAGGAAATGGAAAAGCTACGCTTGTTCATCCAAAAGTAGTTAAACACTTTAAAAGCACACCAAGACACATGCCAGAGCCTCTTTCCCAGATATTTTTCTGTGTCATTGTGAAATAATATTTCTAATGAGCAAGAAGGGAGTAAGCCAGAAAGGTATGGCAAAGCAGTCAAAACATTTGGAATGCAAACTCTCATAATTGTGTTTATAACAGGCAAGAAAGTATTCTGGACTTAGCTCTCTGTATGACTCCTACTATTCCTGCTTGAAATTTGAAATTGCTTGCAAATATTCACCCCTGTGAAAACCTGAATTATAACATCTTTCCAGTGTGGGGAAATTCCAGCGAGCCCTTCTGTGAAAAATAGCATGTTTTCTTATATCAAAGTGTACCATGAGGCTAACACATGTATCTCAGATTCACTCTAAATGCTTTTGTTTCTGTTGGATATTATCATATCTGTGGGAATTGCTCTACTCCTGAACTTAGAGAATGCAGAGAGAGAATGAAAATAGCATCTCTGTACACTATGCTGTCACTCTTAGGTAAGACCATGCATCACAGGTAAGATGGAGAGGGAATTGAAATCCTTCTACAGCAAAACAAAAAATTATTTCAAGGTCTGAATGGTCCTTTATTCCACCCCTCCCAAAATATATTTTTTCTGAGGAAATTGTCCTGGGTTCTCTGTAGATCTTGTTTGTCTGGACAGCCCAGAGACTAACCAGCCATGAAACAATGCTTTCTTCTCTACTCATCCCTATGTATGGTCCTTATTCAGCCTCCTGGCCTCAGCTCTCCAGAAGGGGAAGAGGGGATGCTCCTGCCTCCACAGCAGGCTGCTTTCAGAAATCCCCCGTCAACTACAGCGGTACTGATTTGCATTGGATTTGTTGTGTCCTTTGAGAGACACTTGAAATAAGATGGAAGATTTACCTGAAGACCTCCCAGGAGATTTGAAATTACTTTGGTGATACAGCCAACCACTCAAGGTTAAAAAGCAGCTTGCTGATGGAGCAAGCTGAGTACTTGGGAAACACGGCTGCAGGCCTTTGAGTGATTTCTCATGTAATTACCTACAAAGGAGCTACAGCTTTTTTTTTAATTCTCTCCAATAAGACTGAAACACCTTTGATTTTCAGGTGAATTGTGGCAAGCTTGGAAATATTTGAGCAATACATAATGAGATAAAGAAGTAAATAATTATAGCCAGTGTCCTGAAGACCAATATGAAAGACAAGGAAATTCTACTGGTTTACTCACCACGTCATATTCTATTCTGCAGCAGATCATAAAGAGAAGTTTTATTTAAACTCATTTAGCTATATGTCAAACCTGAATCACCTATTGTTTAGGTTTTATGTAATATTCCCCTAGTTATTTTTTAAATCTGCAGTCAGGCACTATGTAATTACATTACAGTGTTAAATGTAACTGTCACTTAGAAGATCAATAATTAACATTAACATTATTCTGAAAGAACATGCCTGGAGACCCAGAGAATGAAATACCAAATTCACAGGCAGTGTGTTATAATTTGCATGTTTTTAACTATGTAAATCCCCTAACAACACAAATCTTTAGTTTGAAGGGGGGAAGGTTTTAAGACCACTATGATGGTCTGCAAGTATTTAAGTGAACCCTAAAACCAGAAGATTTTTTGGTACAGTTCATTTATGACTCCCAATAACCACAACTTACAAATAGGTTGTACCTGCCAGTGTACTGTCTAAGTTACCATTCTCAGTGATATCTCAGAAATAGATGCCATAATTAGTCAGGCTGTACTCCTGACCAAAAAAAAAAAAAAAAAGCTTTAGATCCCTGAAAACTGTTGGTGTTAATTGCTGCTGTTCTACCAGAGCATCTTGTGTAACTACTGGGTTTTTCATCAAAGACCACTGTAGAAATCTTACACTACCAATTCAAGCTCTATAACAGATTTTATAGAGCTAGAACTTCTGTGCAAAGAGGTGACTATTGCATCAAAGGTATTTATGCACAGCCGTTATATGGTTGATTTTCTGGTCAGATTTAATTAACCTATGCTTGTCTCATCCACTTCTAAAAGAATGCAATCAATGCAAATGTTATTAGTGCTACTAGCACACTCCATTCTTTCCAACTTAGAAATATAAATAATTGTAGAAATACACCTCTAAGCAAGCCCCAGAAACAAAATATGATATTGTCCCCATAAGACTTTGTCCACAGTACAGTAGTACTACTGTTCACTCAACTGTATCCTTGTCAAGTAAATAGTAGTAGTATAGAAAACAGTATGGTCAGTTTTAAAAAAATATTTTCAAATAAGCAATGTTCAAGAGCAAACTGAGAGCAAACTGCACACATGAATTGAACAGAAATAGCTGGAATGACTTCCATCCCTCTATGTCTACTCCTAGTTTCTGTCCTTACAGCAAGGAGAGCTGAGTGGCGCAGAGGGTGATTCTGGAATCATTACAGCATTTTTGTCAGTATATCCAAGCCAATCCAGGTCTCATTCAGAGGCACCTTCATGTGTCAGACTGCAGAATCTGTATCTTGTATGGCACAGCTTCCAGGAGGTCACATTGGATAGCTTGAAAGTGTCACATTTTTAGATGTTCTGGTTCAGTCCAGCTGTGTCCAGGAGATGACACCTGTGCCCAAGCTAAATTTAAAACAATGTTCAGTCCAGTAAATTAAGATATTCATGTGATTAACACTGAGAAGAGACAAGAATAAAAGAATATCATCTGCCTCAAAGTTGTCCTTGAGGCAGAGACATTAAAGAAGATATATCAAACATGCCTAACTTACCTGCTCAAGTGAGAGTTATACACACACAGTACCCTCTAATGAAAAAAAAAATCATGTCATGGTTGCAGGTACCTGAAGTAAGGACACAAATTTTAGGAGGAATCTAAGTATCTAAATATCTTAAACATCAGACAACCACATGATAGAGCCAGAGGGGAAAAAAATAATGAATAAGTGATGATAATAATGATAAGTGCACAAACACAAAGGAAGAAATCACATGTTAAGTGTACCCTGAGAGAAAGAAAGAGGCAGCAGTGCTCCATCTATACAAACTTTCAATCATGTGAAAACAATCTGAGCTTCTTCGCAGAACATGCAAGGTCTACAGCGCAAACTTATTCATTTACATACCGGAGGACTGGGGAAAAAAAAGTAATATTTATAAAAATTCCTTGGGTACCCTGACAGGCTGGAGTAACACTACAACAAACAAACAAACAAACCACTTCCCCCTCCCAAAACCCCAACACAACAGCTGTGGGCACCAGGCATGAAAATAGCCAGAGCTGAAAGCTAACAATAGATCAGCTACAGGTTCAGACTCTGCCTACAATAGAACCCCCTGGCTCAGAGTGCTTCATCTCAGGGCTTCAGAGAGAGCAGAAAAGCCATTCTGCAACTCTCTGCAGAGTAAACCACCACAGTAGTGAGATTTGGCTCTTTCATTGACAGACAAAGCCAAACTATAAGTAAATAAACCAGGCAATATTTCACACCACTTGTGGGTCATAAGCCCAAAATTAATATATCTTAAATTAAGTATCTGAAAATTAAGTATCAAAATTAAGTATCAGAAACAGCTTGGATATAGAAGATAGATCTATCAAAAGTGCAGGAGCTAGATGCAAAAGAGCTAGGAATAGAGCACAGAAAAACAGGCAAAACAGTATCATAAAGTATGCTTTGGACTTTACACAGAAGCTTCATATCAAGTTTCTTTCTCCCTGTCCTTCATGCATCAGGTAGGAGGAACAGAAGGCCATCCAATAGATAGGATTTTCATTTCCACCCCACTGTCATAGAGTTCTGTTTCTTAGGGGACAAAAACAATCTCCATGAGGGATTTTCCCATGCATGAAATGGGTTTGAAAGAGTACCTGTTTAGAAGACTGTATCCCCCTGATGGGATCTTCCTATGTTATCACATTTTTATTTCTTTGCAGCCTCAAGTATTAAAATATAGAAAATTACATATATATATATATATATATAATCCCCATATATTTTTCTAGTATTGTTCATACTATTCAAGGTACTCTTACTCACTCCACACATCTTAGCAAAACATGTTGGAATATACAGATAGTCATCTTTTTCTGCTTGGTTATGACCATTAGCCAAATACATTTTTCACTGCTGCATTATTAAAAGCAAAGAGTGTTATATTGAGTGATAAAATTAGTTTAGGAGCATAACTTCAGCCATATAAGAATTTTGCAAAGCTCTCAAGAGCCTAGACTCCTATAATTTTAGTGATACATTTAATTTATCAGTCTCCATGCTTCATGAACAACCAGCATTGCCTTCAGAGTCCTTCTGAGAAACAACATCCCATGAGCAGTAAAACAGTAAAATGCATTGCATCTCCCCCTGGGCTCCAGTTGGGAAGCAGATTGCTTGCATTAGAACTATTTCAGAGATGTTATATTTTCCACTCATGTACCTGCAGCATTATTCACATGAACTACCTAAAAAATAACTTTTTTTGGTGACATTTTTCTCTTGTATCACAGGCAGAAGAATATAAATTTATACAGGAATAAAATGAATGCAGCTCATTTACATCAGTAAATTGAAGTTGGTAGATTACATTTTGTGCTCACATGCAAAAGTATTACTAGACATATTACAAATTTTCCAGACATTAATGGTGATGATCTTCAAAAGGTTTTTTTTTAATCAAGGAATATTTCTGAAAGTAGCTATTGGCATTTGCATTGACAAAGCAATGTTTAAATTATTATTAATAGGATGATAGTTTCAAAAAGGTTTAAAGGATGTTTTTAATGAGAGAATTATAGTTTTAAAACAGACGAATCTTAGTTCTTTGAAAACTGTCTAGATGTTAATTTAAAATGCTGGTTTGCCTGTTCTGGGACAAGATTAACATATTTTAAGTGTTGATTTACAGTTCTTTAGGCACGAATCAAAATAAAATACTGTCATACTGTATTCAACTAAACCCAAATCTTCATCAATTAATTGCTATTAAAAATGTTGAAAAAACTAGAAAATCCTTTCTGAATAGAGAAAGACAGTGTCCAAAAAGTTATACAAGAAAAGATGACTGCTGTAAATTTTCAGACAGAAATCTGTTTTGACATGACATCTGGTGGAATAGAGTTTCTAATTAGAAGAAGTCCAAGTGAATGTCAGAGTCAACTAATTATTTCATCAGCCAATTAGGGGAACCAGTGATTTCACTGAGATTACAAAATCAATGAAGGGGGAACAAAAACATTTTGATTTAAAGTGTTTCTAACATTAATTGAAAGGCACATTTGTCACTGGCTACGTATTGTTAAGCAGCCCTTCGTGCTTCCCTTGTCTCTGTACCAGCGGAGTACGGCCACAGTCGGGCTTCTCCGAATGAACAGGTACCAGAGCCTCTCTGCTGCTCAGTCTTCCTGTCCTCCTTGGCATTAACTACATATGCTAAACTCCAGGGTGTTTCTTGCCAGATGCTCACATAGCACAACAAAAGAGAAATAGAGGAGTTTTTTTCACCTGAGCTGAAAATTGAGTGAAAGAAAAATTAACAAGATCAGCTTTTGCCTTGAATGCCCACATCAGTGAGCACAACCAGAAGATGAACACACAGAAAGAAGTTAGAAACTACTACTTATCTGGGACCAAGACTGCTGTTTTGTAGCACTGCTACAAGGCTCAATACAGATTTATTTGCTCATGGTCAATCCTTTATGCACAAGCAAATCCTCTAATGTGTTGAACTCATGGTCCTCAGATATAAGTCCCTCAAGTGACCCATCTCCTTTCTCTATCAGCTTCTGATTGCCTGAATACCAGCACTCCTTATTACAATAAATCAAGTTACTGACACAGGAAATCAGATGGCAACCACACACCTTCTATTAGCTTCAGAGTCCAGCAACTTAAAATGTACATCCCAGATGTCCCAGACAAGCATCTCTCTAACCTCTCACTGCACTTAGCCCCTCTGCTCCCGTGACAGCATGCAGTTACACAATTCCTGTGAGTTAGGTCAGTGCTATATATAGGGGCTTCACCAGCATGCCAAGACTTGAGCTTATGTCCAGGCTCCTCAGACATGGGTCCATTTCATCGTGTGCAGTAGGGCTGATGCACAACCACCACCTGTGTGCATCTATTTTGATACACTGGAATGGTCATGATCCAATAGGAGTGATGATGCCTGAAAATATCACAGCATGCTGCGAATGTCAAGCACATGTCCCACATACTCCCTTATGCCAGTTCTGAGACTTGTGACTCAAATCCACTCACAATTCAGAAGAGCATGTAATATCAAGACTTGTGAATTATGTAGATAGTCAGTTTGAAAAATGTGTGTAATTACTTTTGAATAAGGCCAAAATTTGGGTGCTGATCTAGGACTTTACCAAATTTCTTCAAGGGTAGGCCTATTTTGTTCTTTGACTCATTTGTCTTGTTAATTTCCAGTATTTTTCAGAGCTTCATTTTCACTTAGAATGTGAGCTTTATTCTCATCTAGTTCTGATAGTATGAATTCAAACTAAACTCACAGAAGCAAAGTTGGAGATAGGGACAAATACCATAAAAATAGAGAAATAGAAATATAATAAGAAAAATTGATCACTATAAAGTAAAAAACCACCTGTGAAATTCTAATATACATTTTCAGTCAAAATCCATTTTTATTTAAGCTAATCTTATTACCCATTAATACAAGTGTTTTCATTATCAGCAGCCTAGTACTGGGGATAGCGTCCAGACAGCAAAAGTATTTCTTCCTATTGGAAAAGCAAGTGCAGCCCTAGAGAGCATCACAAGCCTGTAACTGGTAGAGAGTGCATATGAATGAATGAGCTTTGTCACATCGTTGTACCCTTAGTGGACACCTGCATTCATCACCTTTTCTGTGGGCCAGCATTTCAGAAGCCAGTGCAAAATCCAAGCTGTTTTTGTGATGCTATAATTAGTACTGAATGGCACGCGAGGGCCTGATGGGATGGATGCTCTGCACTGCTCTGTGTCTGTTGTGCCACGTAAAGTTTAGGTGATGTTGCCAAGCTATCTTAAGAGGCCAGAGAGGAAAAAAAAAAAAAAAAGAAAAAGCATTTCTAGGAGCTAACTTGTGTGTCTTTTGCATGTGTAAAGGATAAATGGACTCCTGGAGCTGTTTTTCTTTTCACTGATTAGACCACATAAGTACACTATGACAACATAGACCTCTAAGTTACACTGAATTAGCATCTACATCATACAGGTGGATAAATATTCTAATTTATGTTTACATGTTGACTCCATATGAATGAGTGGCAAAAATCTGCTTAACCCAAGTGACAAAAATTATCATGTTTTCAATGTGAGGAGCAGATGTTTAGCCACAGAAAAGACATTTTCTTATTTTGCAAAATGTGTGTTCCCCTCTCCCTGCTGGAAAGTTTCCTATCCACTCAAGAAAAGAGAAGGATACAATGACTAGGAGCAAGACCTTCACCTTTGGTTTATGAACAAATGGCAAATGCAGACACAGGCATTTTTCCAGACGGATGCCAGTGGTAGAATTTGACTGATGCATTCCTCACGACTGCCCCACCATTGACTGAAGGCTCAGAGAACAGGCATTCATTTAAAGTAGAGGGACTTTTAAAGCGGATTCTAAACTCTACCCTTTCAAAATCATTCAGTTGATTTTCTAAAATGTCTACAGAGCCCATGAAAAGGGGCTCATATTTAAATCTGCTGTCATTTTTTTTTTTTGCTACTGCAGTACATATTAGAAGCTCAATCATTGCCATTGGAAAGTTTTTATTGCTTTTCGATTTATTAAAGAGAAGATAGAACTGTGCATGATTTTAAGTGAATCCTTTTACTGGTAAGACTTCTTACATGTCAAATAATAAAATGCTTAGGTACCCCCTACTGAAGAGAAGAAAACTGTAACAAAATTAATTTTATTGGCTTATACTTGGCTGCATCATCACATAGACTGGTGGATTTCAATCTACACTCAAGGGATCCCTGGGGGCTTCATGACCTTCTTTCACAAGAACCATATGGTTTCTGCACATCATTCCATAAATCTAGTGGAAATATATTGACAGCTGTAAATTAAACCCCATTGCATTAGACAGTGCTGAAAAAGCAGTAGTTTAAAGCCTCAAATGATTCTAATCAATGATCCTAACACTGAACATTGAGTACAACCCAGTTTGCTGTGCTGTGGGGATCAGTGCTGCACAAGTCACTTTGTATTTTTCCAACAAAACAATCAATATTGACACAGCTTAATGAAAATTAAAAGAGTGGATGCATCTGTCATTTGCCTCTTTTCCACGAATGAATGCCTTCTAATTCTGGGCTGGGCTAGTATAGTCTTCTGCCTAAGATATAACAAAAAAAATTTAAAAATATGTGTGAATTCAAGGAAGAGTTGACCAGGGTATTATCACCAGAGTACTGAGCACTAAAAAATAAAAAAACGGGGTATACACAGAAAAGCCTTCCCTTCACTCTCCAGTATCCACCATATTTTTAGTATTTTTATAGCTCTACTTACACTTTTTTCATTTTGGTTTTGCTCAGAAAAAGCACAAAACCAATTTTAAATAAGAATTTTTTTTTTTTTGCATCAATGCTCAACTCTCGGTAAAGTAAGGAAGTAAAAGATTTTTGCAACTCTGCATATCATTTTCAGTGTATTTTTGTAGCTTGCCACAGTCTTATTTCACTGAGATTAAGGCCAGAAGGGGTCTTATATCTAGTATTGCTTCTTATAGGCCACTACATTTCATCCATTTCTTCCTCCATTGAACCTGTCACTTTGTGTCTTTAAGTGTGTATTTTATGTATTTCAGAAAGGCAATTACTGTTGATTTTAAGACATAAAAGAGACCATCCAACAGGGGTTTTTTTTGTAATTCTTAAGCATCCTCACCATTAAGTTATTTTCTCCTCCCTTAATTTCTGAACAGGAGCCAAGGAGCAGCTCTTAGCTATGCTGTTTCTTTATAGATACTGAAGAACCTTTTGATACTCAGTGTCCACTTAATCAAATTACTTTGGCTTTATTGATAAGCTAAGCAAATTCACACGACCCAGTCCTTTCCCTCTCCTGCCTTAACCCTCCACACACCCTCCCCAAGACTGCAAAGCCAGCACAGGCAACCAGACCAACTCTTCTGGTCACCTTCTATCCTTCAGCTGCTTTCTCTTTTCTGTCTGCACAGTATTTATGCACCTGGGTGGGGAATTAGTCTAAAATACCGTGGTCCAAAAGAAAAAAAATAATCAAGGGAGAAAACAATGCAGATCTGGAAAGGGTAGGCTTGCCCTTTTTAGACAGCGCTCTGGTTTATGCCAGCTTCATGTGTTTGTTCAATGGTGAGATAAAACACTCTGTTCAGCTCATCAATATTTTTTTTTTCAAATTCCTCATATCAGGTATTTCAAAATCACTCTTCAAGTATAGGCTCAGGAGGTAAAGGTCATCTAAGAGTATCAATCCTGCTAGTGGCACTTGCCAAAGCTAAACCATCTGCCAACTGGTATTCATTATTCTCATATTCATTATTTTCCTCTTTTCATGGCCACAGTTCTCATTCACCTTTTCCACTAAACTGGACAAGGACTCAGGTGGAACAGCTTCCACATTATAATGTTTAAATGGTTTTCAAGGTTATCTGTCTTCCAAGATACAGTTCCCTCCAGCAATGGCAGCCTAAATCACTTAGAAAACATGAACACATCTCTTATAAAGATAAATGTATTTTCATAATTCTCATATAGCATGATTTCATATGTGTGTACATGTAAAAATATTAGTCCCACTTTCACAGATGCTCTAAACAATTGACGTAGGGAATAATTTATTGCCTGGATATATACTTTTAAAATATTTCATCTTCCTTTTAATCATTTTCATAAGCAGAAATGGAAAATTAAATGTCATAGAAAGCTAGGTTTCTTTTGTGGAGAAATCATTGCATCACATGTGAATATGAAAAATATTTCTTTCCCCTCACATTTTATTGCTTCTTTCCTTTTTGAAAACTGTTTCTCATGTGTTTGAATGATGAATTTTCCCTACTGCATGTGGAAAGCAATCTGCGGATAATATTTTCACAGCAACTATCCATACCATCACTGAAACTGTACATGCTGCATTGTTAGAAATGCAGGGCACAATTTTTGTAGACAGACTTGGAGAGAAACTACGAAGGTTTATGGACCATCACAATACCACCACAACAGCCAGGGTGGAGATAAAGGGCAGTGTCTCCTACCTCTTCAGTTATATCAGGCACTCAAACACGCTCATGAAGAAACCAAAGTGAATGCTTTGTGTTCCATTTCCACAGAGAATGAAAGGAAATAAAAAGAGCAGTGCCATTGCATAAGAAATGACAACTGTTCCTCTTTTAATTAATACTGAAATATCCTTAATCAAGATAATTATAGATCTCTAGAGTTTACAGTTTGGCTTTTTATTGGGTTTGTGTTTTGCTTCTTCCCCACACTACTCTTTAACAAGTGACATTTCTTAATAATCTATCTTATTAATTATTATTCAGGTTTATAGGACCCCTAAGTAGATATTACCTATTAAAAGGTCTTTTGGTGGTCTTAATTTTTGTACATGGAATCTTTTGAAAAGGCAGACTTGTGCCTAAAGTTATGTAAAACAATCTAAGTCATTGAAAGTAGCATTTTTATGGGGGTTTGCAGTGATTTTGTTAGTCTTACAATAAAGCTCTGAGAGGCAACCAAGTGTTATGCATGATTTACATGAAAAGTTGATGTCTGTTGATGCTACCTGCAATCATATTTTAACAAAACCCACAAATAAAACCTGGATAGGAAAAGTTCAATCAAAAGTCCAGGGTTGTCCAAGCAAAAGGAAAATGCTGCCATGAAGCAGGTAAGAACTGAACTATTCCCCCTGTTTAGTCCCTAGAGCGCAGGTGTCCCCAGCAGGAGAAATGGATTTTCTTGGAAGTGACCTCAGAACTGTCTTACTGTTCTGCCCAACTAAGTGTACCCTTTTTGTACACAGGAGTATAAACTGCTTTCCCTGATAAGAAAAATGTTTCACTCTTCAGGGCTACAAAGAAATTTTATCAGTATGAGATTTAAGACAAAAGACAGATGAGAAGCACTGGTACAATTATGTGAGGATTTCATACTACATCCTATTGAAGTAATGAAACAGGATTTGGAGAGATAAAGTATCTTTTCTTTAGGCAAATTGATAGTAAGCAGGAAAAAAAGACAGATAAGAATGAGACCTTTCTTATCTAGAGAGTTTATTAAACTCTAAAGAGTTTATTATCTAGCTCCTCTCTGCAAATTTTCCTTGTGTCATTTTTTTTCCCCCAAAATCCTCCAACGTCCCATCCAAGTGGAAGCAAATTCCACAGAGCCTCAAAACCAGTGATGAAATCTCTAAGGGAGAGACCGAAGTCTTTCATAGTAACATGCTGTTGAAGCCAAACTTTTTCAGGGATTAACATTTTGTGGCTCATTGGCTTCGGAATAGAGGGGTGGATGAATGTCCTGTTGTGGTATAAAGACTTCCCAAAGTTTTACCATATTCTGTAAACATAGTTTCACATTGCTCCTTCTCACACAAAGACAGATTACAGAGAAAAAATAAATTAGGGTCAGTTGTTTTCTTATGGATCATAGCATTAATTTGAAATTAGGAAATAATTTTAATAAAAGACAGTTATATACTAAATGGAGCAAATAATGACTAGCCCTAAGAGTGGAAATTTATCTATCCAGATTAGGGCTTACCATCTCCATTAACCACCAAATTCATGTAATAGTTTCAGTATAGCCATGCAGTTTCAAAACAACATGCAAAAAAAATCTTGCTTTTATGTCAACCAACACTGCCAGTCTCCCAGACTGAAGATACATCAGTAATGTGCCTTGCCTCCTGGCATGCTCAGCAGTTTGCAGCCGGGAATAAAAGTTACCACATTCTCACACAACTTTGCTCATTTGGGACATGAGGCAAGACATGCAGTTAACTTCCAGGAGAAGGATTCTCAACTAAAGATTAATTTCTGGGAGTACTGAAGTCCACTCTTCTAATTGCCATTGGCTATTAGGAATGTTCTGAAAATGAGAATGTTAGACCAGCAATGTCTTTTCAATGGAAGTTCTCTATTTTAATATCTTTGACTTGGATTAGCTGAATAATACAGCAAACATTTTACATATAACAGGTTTTATACAGATAATCCCAAGTTACTGTGATATATACTTGCATCTCAGGCTATAGATTTCTTTTCAATAAAATCATTGTATCAAAATACCCAATCAAATGTCATTTCAGCACTTCATGAATTACACATTTCTCAATTAGTTAGGTAGATATACACATAATACTGGAATTAAGCCAGTCAAGAGAGGTTATTGTCAAACTCTGCTCTGCACCAGTGTGGGCACCACAATGCAAGAAGGATATTAATGTCCAGTGGTGGTCAGTGAAAACGGCAAAGGGGTGGAGATGAAGCCGTGTGAGGAGCTGCTGAGGTCACTTGGTCTGTTCAGCCTGGAGGAGACTGAGGGGAGATCTCATCAAAGTCTGCAACTTCCTTGTGAGGGGAAAAGCCAGGGCAGATACAGATTTCTTCCCTCTGGTGGCCAGCCACAGGACCTGAGGTAATGGCCTGACGTTGTGTCAGGGGAGGTTCAGGTGGGATATCAGGAAAAGGTTCTTCACCCAGAGGGTGTTTGGGTAGTGGAACAGGCTCCCCAGGTCACAGCACCAGCCTGACAGAGTTCAAGGAAACTTTGGACAATGTTCCCAGGCACTTACTTTTGGGGCTACCCTGTGCAGGTCCAGGAGGTGGACTTTAATGATCCTGATGGATCTGAACCTTCTAGCTCAGAATATTCTGTGATTCTATGATTCTAAGCATTTTTGACACAACACAACTCTGCTTATATAAATATTAATTTTTTTTTTTCAAAGCACATTGAACTACTGGGAGATCAACAGCACATCTGTAGAAAGAAGTTATGGTTGCACAGATAAAAATAAAAATGTGAATGTCAATTAGAAAGCTCTGAAATTGAATATGGAAGTTATTAGTCATCTAAAATGTATCCAAAATTTGCCAACTAGTCTGTAATTACAATTTATAAGGTAAGAAAATAAATTCTGCATATTACAAAAGAGGGAAAGAGAATAAAAAGGTATTAACTGCAAAATAACAAAGAATCAGCTAGAGGAAGTAATTATTCACCTTTTACACGGATGACATTACAGAACTACTAGGTGTCTGGTACAAGTAAATACAGAACTGCTGAATTTTGTTTCAATGACTGCTTATGCCCTCTGCTTTGGCATTCTACTGTTTTCATTACAGGAGGTCAAAGTCCATGGAAGCTGTCCCATTAGCACAGCTTATACATTATGAAGCAACCTGAAGCAAAATATTGCCATAAAGGCAAATAAGAATGGAAAGCAATAGCTAAAAGCCAGTGAAAGAGGAAGCTCTGTGGGACACTGTGTTGCACTGAACATTACAATATGTACTCTGAAAGCACTGGGTGTTTTTACCAGCATTTGTGAAACCAAGTGCTCTTTTCAGGTGAATTATTTTATGTGATAAGAAATGCTCTAATGACTTGTGTGCATAAGCAAGGGTTGGAAGCGTGTCCTTCTGTGTGCATAGAGCTGGATAATGCCACTGACAGAGACAGATGTGGACAAAACTCTGCCAAAAGTCATCCTGAAGAAACTGGGACACATAGGAAGCTTTGTGATAAGGCACATTATTTAATAGGCAAAGAATATATATATGTGTGTATATATACATATATATATATATATACACACACACACACACACACACATATATATATATATATATATATATATATATATATATATATATTTCCACAGGCTCGGATAGGCTTGGTAACCTGTACCCAAACATTTCAGTCAGTTACTGGCATTACGTGGTGCTAGATGATTCTAGGGGAGGGATGTTGTAACTGAGGAGTTTGAGTTTCTCAGTTACACAGTTAAAGCCCAAAATTCGGGGACTGAAATCAGAATTGGACCCCTGTGTCCCATATGTACATGCTACTGTAATTCTAGCTCATGTATTATTTCCTTAACACTTTGTCCAGTAGTATAACAATTCTGTGTTGACTTGTTAGCAACCTATGATTTCAGAAGACTCTGCCTGCCGTTTTTCATGCTTGTAGTAGTTCCATTGTTACTGTAATCACATACATGTTTTCAGTTGCTATCAAAACTTTTGTTACTGGAAATTATCCCTTCACTAAGGTATGTGCTTTACCCACTTCCCCTCCATGCAAGTGCCAAATACACATAAATTGGGTCAATATACATAAATTTCTGGGCCAATATACATACATTCAAATCTAAAAAAAACCTGAAAAACCATCATAGAGAAGTTTTCTTATAAGCCAGGGGGAGAACCTTAGACAAAGTAAAGCACCACACTTCTCACTTCTCTCTGCTCCATTGCAAAGCTTTTCTCTAGAGCCTAACCTAGCACAGAGCAGCTTGAGTTTGTGCCTTGACAAAGACTTGCTGTACCCATTTCAGCTGCAGGCACTGCAGCCCTCCCAGCAGAGCTCCAGAGTTCCCTTTGGGCAGTAGCATCCTGGCACATGCTCTTGGTACTGGGGTACCAAGGTTTTCAAATGGGAATTGGATAAAAGTATTAATTCTAAGGCATTCAGCAGTAAGCAGTGAACTGCTAGGTGAAGGTAGTGCTGTAAATGGACTTTGGATTTAATTTCAGATTTTTATGCAGAATGAACCTAAAAATGACACAGGTTTTTAAAAATTACGAATTCTTAAGTTGTTTTGAAAGTGGTCTTAATGGAGATTTCCCACACTTACTTCTTCCCCTTCATGATATATTAAAAAAAAACCCAACCAAACACAGACAAAAACTCAATCAATCTGAAGAACAGTCATTTTCCAGAAAAAAAATATCTTTAAGTATAAAAGAGCCCATTTGTAGACATTCCTTTCAACACTAGATCAGGCTTGGATCTGCCTGCAGCTGTGGAATACACATAAGGAAGAAGACATTCTGGAAAATTCACAGTTTACCAATGTTCTTTATTAGTAGATTTCTTTTTCCCCCACTTCATTTCAATCACAAGCACACTGGGATGTTTGAAGGACCTGTGAGAACTCATTTTGGCCAGAGGTGGGCTAGAGTTTCTCAAAATTTAAAGATTAAATATTGAAATAACATCCCAGTTATCTTCAATCTTGCAGGATGTTGATACAGAAAAACAGCATGACAAAGTGAGAAATGAGGTCAAGACAGACACAATTCCTGCCAGCAGGATTGCAGTCTGCTTACAGTAGTATGCCTAAACAGAGGCAAGTTAGGGATAACATAATCGGTTGCTTATCAGACCTAGGAACCAGTGTAAGTCTGATAAGACTACTGTCAGAATCACTGTGCTTGGGCAATTTGACAGCAGTTTTGTCCCTATGAATGATTACTGTAAAAACTTATTTGAACAGCTCTTCACTCTCGCTTGGCTTTGATGTGATAAACCACAGTCTGAATATGAACAGGGATGAGATTTCAAATAAAACCAAAATGAAGACAAAAAGCCGACGCACTGGGATGAGGCAGTTTCCAATAACCAAGATCTGGCCAAAAGAGACATCATTTGCTGCTGCAACAGTCCCTCAGCTCCCTGCAAATGTCTGACAAGAAACAAATAGACACCTCTGGGTGGTCTCACCAGAAAACACAATGTGGAATCAATATGTCATGAGTTAGACACAACTGCTAAAATGAGCAAGTTTCCTGACAAGAATCATTTCTTTTCAGCAGACCCTGAGTCCCTGAGGTAGCTAGGAGCTTAGGGAAGGCTGTGGCAGTCATGCTAAACCACATTTCTGTTATAGTCTGATTCCCTGGGTTGCCAGAGCATGTCCCACTGAGGGGTAGGAGCAAAACTTGCAACTGGATTCTGTGTTTGGCAGGTTGCCAAGGCAGAGAGCTGTGAGCTACTCGTAGGGAGCCTTGCTTTCTGAGATATATTAAATTATTCTTGAATTTTCCTTTTTTTTCCATCCCCTTATGGTATTTGAGAACATCAGTGTCCTACAGGATTAGTACTGGTAATCGTACCTCAAGTCTTATCAGGTTTTTACAAGACCTATTGGGATTTTAAAAGTGTCAATTTTTATCCAAAGGTAACTTAATCTTTGACATATTTAGCTGGTAAAAAATAATTATTTTTAATACTTATGGATAAATGGATAAATCCCATTCAGTCACAAGCAGACCTATCTTTTTATTTTGTTTTATTTTATTTATTTTCATGAGCATTTAAAGGGACAGGTGATTAACCAGTGATCAGAATGATAACATATCATGGACTCTCTGCAAATAAACAGAAATTCTTCATCTTAGGTTCTGAAAAAATCAGGTGGCAAGGAGACAGATAGTGTCCAGTGTGATCTATAATTTGTCAAATATCTTAACAGCAATAAATGCTGCCTCTTACAGAAACAGCCTTTTAACAGTTCCTGAAGGCAGCACCTCCGAGCAATCTCTGAGTAACACAGGCAGGAGATGGCTTGTTCTCCTTACTGCTCTTCCCCATTTTCTCTGACCCCTGTCATCTTGCTACATTATTTCTAGTTTCTAGAGTTTGAGTTCTTTCACACTGTTCTATTTCTTACCTTTCCTCAAATAAACTGGGCTATATTTCATGCTCCCATTAAGCCCCTGGATATATTTAAGCACAGACATAGTCATAGATACAGCTGAATTTCTTCAAGTCAAGAAAGATTAATTCTAGCCTTAAAGACTTTGTATTTATAAGTGTAAACTTCAGTGAAAACACTAATTCAAATAAAGCCTGATTATTTTATTTCCGTGGTTTGGATAAATTTGTGATCTGATGAAAAGACACCGAGGCACACACAGTATTCCTTTTTATCTTCAACTATCATTGTGATCTAGCTCTTGTCTTTGGAATTTGGTTTGGGATTTTCTTCTTCACTTGCTTTTTTACAGTGAGTAATCATGTCCATCAATTTCCTAATGTAAAGTGACTAAATGGTACTGGAGAGCATAATCACTGTCTTTTGTTGATAGTCTATTCAAAAAAGAAACCCGCTGTCAGGTAAGATATATTCACACAAGTGGGAGTGCTCCATTGCTGCAATGTGTTAAGTACAACCATATTAACTATTTCCCTTGGTTGAATTATCATTATTAAATGTTTACCACATTTATTAACATTATTAAATGTTTACCACATTTTCAGGCCCAGGAAGAGTAGGGATGCTGTGGGCAGTGCCATACCTCTTATTTCTCTGGATTCACCACTTTAGATGCTAATTAAATGGAACTGTAAGCAAGAGGAATTGCTGTTGAGGACCATCAGGCAAGCACAAAACATGAGCTGAGGTTCAGTAAGTTGTAATGACATGAACAGCAACAACAGAAAAAAAAGCACGATGAATGCCCCCATAAATGTTAGGAGAGTATTCAGCTTGCAAAACCAGGAGGAGGAAGTTTAGAAGTTTAGAAGTTAAGCTAGGCTGTGCAGGACTCTTCATTCCTTGTGCATTTGCACTCTGATGCAGTTTTAATTAAATTACCATATTTTATTGTTTCCTGTCTCATTTACTGAGCCAGGAATTAGTCTGTACATATCATTGCTATTCATGGTATAGCCTCTGGTCTTATTCTCCACACATCAGTTAAGCCTAGACTAACTAGAGAATTTATTAGTTTCTGTATGGATGCCTTTTGCAGTTTAAACAGGCTGTTTAAAATGTATCACAATTGTCGATAAATATTATATTTGTGAGAGTAGGCATCACATCCATTCTACAGGTAGGTAAAGGAACCATAAAGAAATTAACACTAATTCAATTTAATTTTAATCCATTCAAATGACAGCTTAAAATTATTTTATCTACTTGTATAAGAAAATTTATATCTAATTCTACAGAGTTTGCAAATATTTCCTTTTGGAATATTGAAAGCCCATTAAAAATGCATTTCTTCTACACAATCTTCCAGATTAAAAACTGTGAGAAAAAAACAGAACTGTTATCACATTGCATCATACTGACACCTGTGTATGTCATCAGCAAAGCAGGACACATCAGATCTCCTTCACAGACCTGTGCCTCTGCACCTAGCAGAGTATCTTACATGAGCAGCAAGTTATCTTTCTCTGCTTGGGCCTACATTAAAGGAGACTGGCAAACTTCATCATCAGCGCTTTCCATATGAAACTGTCTGAAGTGCTTTATAAATATGAATGAGTTTCTCTTGTGAAATTAGGCAGTGTGAGTCACCCCATTCCATAGCCAAGTAACTGAAATGCAGAGACATGGATTTTAAACTCCCCACATTCTTGGAAGTGCCCTTTAAGTTTGCAAGCCCAGCCTTAATTTTCCAGAGCACTTAACTTTTTTTTTGTTGTTGTTGTTTTTTCCATTCTTTCTTGGTATGAAAAGTACTTACACTGATGTCAGCTGACTGCATGTTCACTTATCTGCTCTCCGAAGGGCACCTTAGGGCACTTGAAAAATTGTGAGGTACCTCACCAGAAACCACTTATGCCATAGATGTCACATACAAAGTCCATGGCCAAGGACATGAAAGGGACCAGTTCTATGGTGTGACATTTGGTATCTTTGGTCATAAGGCAGCATCTTATTTTCTACAAAGATATGATTCTGTCATAGACATTTGTTCCACCCCTACACCAACCAGTGACAATAGGAATCTCTCCTGAATGCTCTATGAATAATTTTAAATTTTTGGTCTGAGTGCTCTTCTGCCGTTCTGAATGTTAATTTCATTGGGCACAAACTGGGGAAGGGGTGCCCACTGCCTACTTTGTACTGTGTCTTCCTTTGAAAAGATAAAAATGTGCCACAGCCAGAAATGTGCCACAATATATTCCAGTCAGGTGCCCTGCCTGGACAAGAGGATCCCACCCTCTCCCTCTCAGACCAGGCAGGGACAGCATTAGCCCTTTAGTTAGGAAGTTATGGAAGTTATGGAGGTTATGAGAAGCCACAGATTCCAGTCTCCTCACAGAGATGTCAGGTACCTGATGTTAAGCTGCAGCAAGATGCTGCATTTCATCCTAATGAACCCGAGTGAGGTTGCATGGAAATGAGCAGAAGTGGCCAAGCCTGGACCTACCATGAAACAGGGCTGCTGGAAACAAGAGTAGAAAGAACTATGAAGAGGAGACTGTATGGGCTCATTCTCAAAGAATTTCCTCCAACAGCTAGTGTAGATTGGATGAAACTCCTGAAACCTTTCCAAGGAAGAGGGTAAATGGCACATTTGCATAGCTGTACGTACAGAGACACAATTTGATTCTTCAATACACTCCTAGGACGTTTATATATCTCTGACACTACAGGAATTTTTATCTAATAATTTTAAATTTATTTCTTCATGTTCTTTATTCTCCGGTGTCTGTCGCTGATTCTCACTGGGATATTATTAAATGGTGAAAGCTGACAGAAGCTGCCAGCCAGTGCTGTTACATGAGCTGCCACACAGGGTCTCTAAAAGGGAACCCTTTGTAGCTTTGAAGATCCTTAAAGAGGGCGAATGCTATGAGTAGCTAAGCACCACGTATCAAACTTCACGGTTAAGTCAGGGTCTTCTCAGGGCTGGTGAGAGCACTCTGGCTCCTGACATCTCCCAAAGGTCTCTGATGGCTTCTGGCTTCTGTTGTCGGATATAGTCTCCTTGCTAGCAGGAGCAAGCTGTCCTGAAGGTTGGTATTTCTTTTTTCAGTCAACCCACCACCCTGAATGCCAGCATTAGTCTAGATGTATCTTCCCCATTTAGAAATATCTACCATTTTGGTTTTGACAAAGGCTTGAGTTCATTACAGGATGAATTACCAATTTGGTGTGAATATGATCTTGCACTTTAAAAACATACTATCTTTCCTATGACCTTTAAGCTCTGGCTTTGAACTGACCCAAGATTGATCTTCACAATATTTTAAACAGAACAGTGACACAGAAAGATTGAACGTCCTCTTTGAGAATAAATTATATATTTTAAGTAAATCATATTAGAGATGAAAGGCTTTCTTAATGCACATATTTGAGGCAAGATTCTCACTCCTTTTAAGCACTGATTGAGTAAAAGGAATTATTGGAAAATGGACAGAAGAAAATAAAAAGATAGAAATTTAACATTAATGATATTTTGAGATCTTTCAGGAAAAAAATCAAGAAATACTTTTTAAAAAATCCAAATACTTCAAAAAGTTAGAGAGAAATACTATCTTCCTGTACATAAGCTTAAATAATACAATAAAACAAAATCATTCATTGAAATAAATTGATAAAAATAAAACTAATTATTCTAACTAGATTCTAATCTAGTCACACCTTCTAATAAACACATGAAAAAATGAATCAATTCAGCCTAATCAGAGAAAGCAAAAGCATACTCAACCCATTCCCTTGATCAGTCAACACTCATCATAGCTCATCTCTGCAGACAACAGCAGCAATAGAAAAAAAGAATAGCAATAGAAAAAAAGAAAAAAACAGTAGCAAGAATAAGCACCCATCTCACCCAGGACTCGTTTTTAATCACCCAATACCTAAAGAAATTGGCTGAAACACTACCAAAGAATTGGTTTTTAATTAATTTTATTTTTATATTTATTTTTATTTTTAGGGGTTTTTTTTTGTATGAAAAAAGACTGACAGGCTGAAGTATCTTCACACATTAATAGTTTGTCCTGGTATGTAATGGGTTATGTACTGCAGAAGGTTAGACAGCCTGCATAAACAGGGAAGCACTGGAATGGAATATGAACTTCATCTGAAGTTTAACCTTACTGAATATTTGCTGTTTTGCTATCTCAAGAGACCTGCCTGAATTACATATTACATTTAGACAGCTTAAACTTTTTTTTTTTTTTCAGTTTCACAGAACCCCAGTAAGACCATTGTCCTTATGGAAACCATTTAGGACATTTTTTATTTATTAGAAACAGTGTCAGGACCCCCTTTGCAACTATCTTGACCAGCTATAGCTCTTCAGCTAGGTTTTTATTGACTAAGACAGGACTTTCTCTATGTGTGAATACTTACTTGATGACTCAGACATTTTATTCAACTTACAAGCAAAAGATACTCCCAAAAGTGCAACCTGACTGCAAAATATTCCATATCTTCAGACAAAAAAAAAATTTTTTTTTTTTTTACTTTTCTTTTCTGGAGTCCCCATTATCTTCAGGTTTGTGCTTCTGTGCAAGACCTGTGGCTGTAGACCTTGAAGGCTCACGCAGCAGGGCAGGCCTCTGGAAAATCTGGCAGAGGTCTTTGGCTGTGTCACCAACAGAGTTTCTCAGCACTGAGATATTTACAAAACATTTCTGTTTCAACAGACTGTAGGATTTCCCTGTAGCTCTGGAGATCTTTCTTTGATTCCATTTTGCTGGATGGAAACCCATGGCTTGTGCCCAAGAAGTTCATGCTAGTTCATACTAGTCTGAACTCAATTCAGGCCTTTAGACCAAAAATCAAGTTTTATCAGACTGGGACCCCTCACCCTGGTATAACAAGAGGCAGTGGAGATGATCCCTGTAAGTGCACAAAAATCTGGGGAATGCTATGTGCAAGCACCTGGCAGCTTGTGTTAAAATGATCAGGGTCATTTTTTTCTCTTCTCTCCCATTCCCAGCATCATTACCATTAGGACTTGGTTTTGGCTGAGATGCAAAGGAGTCTTTCAGACCATTTTCTTCCTTTCCTCAGGCCCTCTGCCTGATTTTTTCTGCAACACTCTTCCTTAGAAATAAAGAAATAATTTTTTTTCTTTTAATTATAAAGTACTGAACAAGGTTAGCTACAGTTCTTGCCAGGCATCAGTCTGATTATTTGTACTGGCAATTTATCATCTGAGTCGCTTGCCAGCAGGGACAAAAGTCCCTGAAACTAACCTCTCCACATCAGGCTGAATTTCATTACATTATTTTTCCAGTAAAGATTTGCTTCTTAAGAGGAGAAGAAAAGGTTATAAATAGGTTAGACACATCTCAAGCCCTTGGGGGTCATTGTCTCAAACTTAGTTATTTCTTTAATCCTGCCTAGCAAATAGCATTTATCATTCTTCACATTCTGCATATATTAACTGAGTACCTGACCTCAAAATTACTTAATCACATATTATCGCCATGAGCATTGATATCACTCCCAATTAACTACAAAATAACTGAAATAGCCTCACTCTAAACCTTGGAAAGTCTTAGTGAAAAATTTTGTTTAGGACACAAGATTTCTAAATCTTCTAGGTCTGAAAAACTGGCCTTGAAGGCTCAGATGAAAAGATTTTTTTTCTAATAATTTTATCTTTCCATCTCAAGCAGAAATAGCTACCTTCCTGATGTTCACTTGTTTGTGTCCTATGTCCTCAGTAGGTCCAGAGAATTCTGCAGAAAGAAAATAACTAGAAAGGACAAAAATTGTTGTATTTTTCCAAATGCCTTAGAGCACTTGCTTGGTATTCAGTCAGACCAGGTGGATGGCAATACAAGCACGTTCTTTCTTGCAGAGATAAGCAAGAGGCAGTTCTCTCTTAATTTAGCAAGTCTCAGCTGTTGAACAGAGAGGCTCAGTTCTTCAACTCAAGAGGAAACATCCCAGAGAACTGAAGTGGGAATATGGTACAGCTTTCTACAGAGACAACATAAAATAGGTGAACTGCACTTGGTTTTTTTTGCTTTCTTATGTCATATCAGGGAAGTATCATCAAAATAAGAATGACAAAACATATTATCAAATCCTGGATTGTTGCCCTCTGTAGAGGTCTAGCCTGCATCCTCAAAGCCTTCATTTATGGAGTGAGTTGTCTCCTCCCTATATTTTTCTCAAGAGGGATCACTTGTGTTTTTAAGACAAGGATTATACCGTTTCCTTGGAAAATGCAATCTGAAGTCACTTTTATGAAATAAAAGCTGCCATGAAGACTTACTGTTTTCTACAATTCTTCTCAGTCAAAGGAACCCCCAATGTAAATTTTGAAACTAATGGAATTTTCATATTAGTTCTAACATAACTTAAAAACTCATATACAGCTGCTATCGTTATAGCATTATAATGTATCGTGTAGAATTATAATGTTCACAGAATTATCTGCAGAGGGAGAAATAGAAAATTACTCACATTTTCACCTGTAGGCACTGTTGAAGATTAAACCCATTAAATTTCTTTATCATTAACTTCCTGTTACTCTCATGCACACAATTGCTCACAGATGCTGAGGACCACAGCTCGATGTCAGCTGGGTCAGCTGGCCTGTAGTACATCCTCAGGTCACACAGTCTTAAATGTCTGCTACGTAGATACTGAAGTACCTGAGGCTCATCATAAAATCACTTCTGTGATTTTTTTATTCACTGATAAAAAGGTTATTTTACCACTTAAATCTTCTTTGGCTGTGTAAATGATATGTGCTAAATTTTGCAATTTCTTAAAGCAACTGTCTGATTTAAGACAAAGTCTGTTTTGGTATGATAAGCTTTTAAATTTGTGTAACTATTCAGTGATTAATTATTACAATAGCATTAGGTAGTCTTTTATTATGTGTTTGGCAAACATCAACATCCTGATGTAAAATGGAACTGCAGGTTATGTTTACATACAGCATCTGTTTGTTGCAACAGATAACTCTGCAAAAAAGCACATTTTTCATATGCAGCTGTGGGACACTGACATGTGACCAGCAAGTGTGCCATCATGCTATTGTCATGCAAGCATATTTTTTCTAAATGTCTAAAGCAATCTGGAAGTATATTTACTTGGCTCTAAGCTCTGACTCTCTCCATCACAAAGACGTTCAAACTGCTATTGGTCCCCTGCTCTTGCCAACATCACAATTTTGTGCAAATATATTGACATGATGTGAGAGATCAAACCTTTCCAAACCTTTCCAAAACCTGCTTGCAGAGGCACAGACCTAAAGGTATCCACAGCTAGTGTCCTCAAGAGAGCAGCTACAACACAAATATCACCATGGGAGCACATAACTTCAGAAACTAGAGCTAGATAAGGCTGAGGAAATAGATTAGAAGAATATTAAGAAGCAGTAGTTAAATGGGTAAAGCGCTCCCAGGGCATTTAGTTTTATGTTTTCCTTTACAATGTATGTATT
>QUSF01000002.1:59973047-60135094 GCA_003676055.1 Chloebia gouldiae | reverse complement strand
TGTATGTTGGAGCAGACACAAGAAGGAAAATATTTGCTTGGTTTTCAATTGGATTGTTTTCCAAGGAAGCAAGTCCTGTCAGAAAAATACAAATAGATGTAGAGAGACAAATAAGGGGTCAAAATTCTTCCCTGCTTTCCTGCCTACCCTTAGATGGAAATAAAAATGCAGAAAGTCCATTTCGCTCCTTTGCACATTTGAAGATAATAACCAAGCTGCAAATAGTGAGCTGAATGACAAAACTTCTGACCTTCTAACCCTTTTTCCCAGAGTCTTACACAAGGTCACTGCCTTTAAACAGTTTGTGGGGAGCAGGCTTCAGCCTCAGGCCTTTAAGCACACCAATGATAGGCTCCCAAAAATAAAAATACTAATTTCCCAGTTTAATTGCACTTCACTGCCTCTATTACCTTTCTTCGAAGAACATACTGGCAACATATAAATCAGAGTTTTGCTGACTACTTTTCTGCTGTACTTTTCTTTTACTACCTTCTTTCTCAATGAGAAAACAAACACAATAGAAATATTTGAAGATCATTTTCTATTTTTTTTGAGGCACAAAGTAGTGTTTACATTACAGTAGTGGTCCTCATGAAAGCTGTGTAAACTTGTGCTCTAATATGAATGAAGAACCAGACTTCCTTACTTCAGAAAATGCAGCCAGGTAGACTCACAGGGCAAGTTTCCTCACTGCCTACGGAAGGAAGGATCATTTTCTGGTAATTGTGGGATTTAAGACTCCAAACAACATCTGTTGACAGCTAGAAGATGCACACAGCTGCCCAGCTCTGCCTCATTCTCTCCCTGCCTGCACTGATAACAAGACTTCAGGTATTCAGTTTTGTGATATTACTGTTGGGCATCTCTAACATGGGAAAAAAAGGCACTAATGCTCCCAGGTTTCTTTTTAGCTTGGCCTTATCCATCAAAGGAAGCCCTTATAAGCTCATGCCAAATTTGCTGGTATAACTTTTTTTTTTTATAATTTTCTTTGTCCAATGCTCTCCTCTGATTAGAATAAATAATGAGTGAGCAATATGAAAAAGGTAGCCCTAGCACCTTTTGTTTACAACATGGTATTTTTCCCTATGTAAGTTTTCTTTTTCTAAATTAGAAAGTTTGACAGCAACCAACATCTGAATGTGTGTTTTTTTCCTCAAAATTTGAGTTTGATAAGCTTATTTTAGGTCAAAAGTGCAAAGGAGAAATTCAGGTGCAGTTGTATAACTCCTGCATATAGAAACCTGTCTATATAAATAGGGACATGTATAGTTGTACAAAACCTGATAATGAATTCTGCAAGTTTATGCTTTTCTAGCTGTATCTGTTTTACTTTATGGAAGAGAATCTGCAGTTTGCGCTACAGCTCTAGTGATTAGTAGAAAATTGTTATTTCACATGCCACTTGTTATTAATGATTATAGTATTTGTTTAATGACTAGTCTGTTTTTTCCCATGTTCCCATGGCAGCAATTATCACATTGTTTTAGGTATTGTGAGTAAGGATAGTAATTTAAAAGGGTGTCATTTACTTCTGATTACTATATTGTCTCCCATGAATAGCTATACTTCATTATGGTGTACACTATTGTGTACACCAAAAAAAGAAAAGAGAGCCTTGCCTGGTGAAGAGGAAGGAAATTAAATGTTAACATGAAAAAAAGCTTCTGTGTAAACACACAATTGCTTTCTTGGAATACAGCAATCTCAGATGGTCACTGTGTAGTGAAGATAAACTGAAGAGAGTGTGGAAATTATGTGTCTTCATAAAAATTTTATTTTAATTCTCAAAAATTATTCAAATTCTAACAGAATGCCAGTTGCTAAAGTTGCCAACCTACAGAAGTAACTAGGGTAATATATGTTTATTAACAGAAAGTAATACAGACAACACTGCTTGATGACAGTGAACTGTTACAGCCTTGTGTGAGGCACCTGAGTTACTCTTATATGTGAATTTTTTTCTGTTTTCTATCATAAAGTATATAACATCCTAGGCTAACAAGAACTACATTGCTTTATACCCTCCTATATTATATAGGCTATGTTACAGTTGGCTACATTGTACACTCCATTGTCCTAAAACATGAATTACAAAAGTTGAGAGGTTTCTGAAACAACCATTTCCCTTGTACCACACAGTTTCTTTAGCAAAAAGTCTTTTAGATTTCTTCCAGTCATATATGCAGAATTTTTTTTCATTATATTTACTCTCGCAGTGAATAAGAAAGAAGGAGCAAACTTGGAACCTTGTCACCTCTCTTCCAGCTGTATACTGGAACAGTAAAAAAACCTCAAAATATTATAGATATCCTACAGCCTTGGGGAACAGCATGGGGACCCTTTCTGTTCAAGTCACAACAGTAATGACACACTTTTTTATGTTATTACTGGAGCACTTCCTTCACTGGCAGACTGGAGCAGTCTGCCATAAAAATGTCACCTAATCTAGCAAGGAACCCATTATCTCAGGACATTTTGTACATATAACTTTCAGCAGATTGCTTCAGTACTAGAGCAAAATGAAAAAAAAATTACTTGTATCTTAGTGCTTTCCAAAAAAAATTTCAAAAGTATCCTTTTCACCAAGCCCAATCCTTCAAGCTGATGAGCTGTTGGCTAAGAATGTGTAAGATGAAAGATCAAATTCCAGTGAAGGTCGCAAACAAAATTGCTAAGTCTTTTGAAACATTAAGAGGTAAAGAAGAAATACACTGAAGCATAAAATAATCAATAGGGCCAAAAATTTTTTGTTTCACTCTTCCTTTTTAGACTTGTGCTCTTTGACATGCAGTTGTGTATGTAGCTGCCTGCTACCTCCATATTATGAAATATTATGTCTACCCAAAAGGCCCTTCAGCATGCAAAACTGCTAACTTTCATGTAGAGACAGCAAGAAGTACCACCAGGTCACCTGAGGGCCTTTGAAAACACAAGTACCACATACATCTGACGTGCCCATTGTTGAAGTTTGAATTAAACAAACATCCTGTGAATGGGAACAGAGAACCACCTATTTTTTGCTATTTCAAGTTTGAGGTGGACATAAAATCATATGGATTCCCATAATCAACAGAACATAAAATAACATCAGGGCAACCTGGCAATGAGAAGAGAATCAGACTTCCTCCTTTCTTAAAATTTTTGCCCTTCAAGTTTCCAACCATACATTTCAGGCACTTATCACTGAACAAAAATTATGGAGTAAGACAAAGTCTTGGAGAAGACAGACAGAAAAATATAAGAGATTGATTAATAGCTTGAAAAGCATAGCTGAAGGAAAAGAGTGAATCATAAACCCAAAATTATGTATTTGTTCTGTGAGGTATTGCCAAACACTTTGACATACAGGCAAAGCAGCTACTGCCAAACTACTCTATAGAAATTCCCTTTCCTAATATAGTTTTAGGATGGGATATTCATCCATATCTCAGTAAAGTCTGTAGAGTACAGTTATGGTGTGTACACAGGATATATATGGAGATTATTTTCTTAGTGTTAGAACTTTCTAACAAGAGGCCTTGACCAGGGCAGAAATATCACTTTTAAAAGTTGACCAAATTAGACAACTAGTGCCAAGCTATGTGCTTTAGTTTAGGATTTCATTGGCTTAATATTTTTTATCAACTGAGATTACTGAATCAGGATTTTGAGACTTTCTCTTTTTTATAGAAAAACAGCTGGTACCTAATGACTAAAGCTTAGCAAATGGAAATGGCTGAGCACTTTGGATGACATTTTTTCAAGAATAGGACACTAAAATTCATCTTTTTGTTCAAGCTCCCATTACAATTCATAAAGATGTAGGGTTTAGTTCAGATGTCTAAATGTGGACCCCTAGTACTCTTTGAGTTACATTGTGATGCCCAAAATACCCACTCCAGGATTGCACATTTAAATAGAGTTAATGGAGTTTAGCAAGAAATTCATGTTTCTCTAAAGCTCATAACTAAGACTGAGGCTAGCTGTTTAAACAGGCACACAAAGTGCCATTTCAGAAGATCCAGGTTACCCCTCCCATCCTTCAGCTTTGCAGAGGGACTCTGGTCTTTCCTAGTTCTTCCATCATATCTGGCTATGTGAATGTCTTGGAAACTCTAGGATAACTCAAAAAGTACACAGCACCTCTGTCAGGGCAACTATCTTGAATGCAAGTTCTCAATTTGCTACAGTGGGAGAGTAGATAGCTACCTTGCACATAGACCCACAAATAATAGAGACCTCTTTTATGCACCATAGTCCCAAACAGATTCTCATCCTTTGAAGATGTGAGTGGAAAAATCCTTAACTCACATAAGTCCAAGGCTCCTCAAGCACAATACTGGTGGTGTGGTCACACTTGCTCAGATTTTATTTCCTCTTTTTCCTCTTGCCTTGTTATCTGGAACACAAAAGAGTTGGTAAGTGGTGTTCTCAGCACTATTTTTCAGTTAAGCTCAAAAGTGGTTTTGGCTTTTTTTTGCTGACTTTTCCAAACTGGATATATAAAGAAATAGCAATATTATTCACCTGGTGTCTCTCAAACTTAGCCTTTGCATGATTTCTGGAATAGCTTAACTGATGTATGTCTTGGGTTTTTTGGTGTTTTTTGTTTGGTTGGCTGGGTTTTTTTTGGCTAATGAATAAAAAATTGTGAGAATCCTATGGTTTACTCTTCTGTAGTAAGCAAATCTGTCCTTAGAAGACTTATCAGTGTCCAGACAACAGACATTTTGTGTCCAAGCAACAGCTTCAACCATTCTGCTCTTTGCCCTCTTTCTCTTAAGTGACTGGAAATGTTCAAACAATGACAAATAGAAACACTGAAAATTCCCTGAAAAAGGTTGGCATTGGTGAGGATGAAGCTCACAGTGTGAAGGTCACAGAGCATATGAGACTAAAAGTACCTAAGGCAATAATTCTGGCTCTAACAGAACTAACGTCAACCGTGGCATTAAGAAGACAGCTGCCAAGAAAAAAAAAAAGTTATATCCAGAAACAAATTATAACACAAATATCTAAGGACAGGTTGTGGGAGCCTCTTTTCTACGATGGCTGTTAGCAGAGGCTTCAGTACCCTTATCCATTGCCTGCTACTGCTGCTCTTTTCAGTGAAGATCTACCTGACCTGCAGGTAGATCAATAAGAGTTCGTGTCTCTTACACCATTCAGATGAAATATCAAGGTTTCAAGTAAATTACTGGGGGTTTGTTTGTGGATTTCTCACCCTTCCTGGTGATTTTTTTTTGCTTGAATAATAGGGAAATAAGTTTTTAGAATTATGCTGTCTCAATGATTCTTCTAATCTTACAGTCACCAACCCCATCCATCTCAATCCACTTCAAATTTCAATTTAGGATAGTTTGGAACTGCTAAGAAGCTGTTCAGTTTTATTTGATGTTTCACTAAACATTCCAGGAGCACACAGACTAGGGTTTAAGAGATGGAGCACCGTTAGGCAGATGTTGGTACAACAAGCATGTCTAGTACCTGGATAATCACAGGATAGCAGTGCTCTAAGCCAGTTGGTCAGCTGGTCTCTTCCCCACTTCAGGAAAACAGAACATTGCTAGCAAGTGTTCAGCTTCTTCCTACAAAACCTTATTTCCTTCTTCACTATTTTCATTCTTTGTACTTATCCTGTTTCTCTCAGGATGAAATTACTTTAATATCAGCTTCATTTCAAAAATCTTGAGATCTGTTCCTTCCTTATCACATATTCAGAGAAAGGAAAAAATATCTAATAGCAGAGTTATCATTTGAGCAAACTTCCTCTTGTATAAACCAACTAAAAAATGGAGAAGCAAAGTGAAAGGCTTAACTTTGGAAACCCACCAATGGAACTGAACCCATTAAGAAACAGGCTTGGAATTAGTACAATTCATGTTATACATCTAAACATTTTTCTAGATTTCCATACATGAAGAGTGGCAAGTCCCAAGGAATTTAATGGTGTGTACTATAAATGGCTTTCATTAGTTATTTTTCCCTTCAGTTTGTGCTAAATGCCTTTACTAACAAAAGATTACAGTTACTGCAACGTTAACAGTTCAGATAAGGGCTGTAGCTAATTAACATGTTGTCTTATTAATATTTTTAATTTCTTTGTTTATTTTATTTTATTTTATTTTATTTTAAGGTTTCAGTCAAATTATGGAAGAGAAAAAGCATCATATATGCTTGTAAAACTGTTAAAATAAACATTTGATGAATGACTTACCATGCTACCCAATGGATGCCTAGAAATATAAATGTGCAGAATTAAAAATGCTACAAGAATTATTTGCTAACAGAAAAAAGGGAATTCTGCCAGCCCCAGATGCTAGAAGATAATACCATTTAATTTGGCATTGATGAGGCACACTTCATTCAAGATACTCCTATTTATAGAAATGGGGAGACTTATCATAGAGTCATAGAATATCTATTTTCAAATACAGAGCACATGAATATTCTTGTCTCTATCACTGTGCTATTTTTTAGAATTTAAACAATTTGGCACAATCTGACCATCAAGATTGACTATTCTTGTAATTCACTAGTGTGTCATTCTCCCTTTGGGCTTCTACAAAAAAATCAAATACTTGTAGGTACTTTTTCTCAGGAGAGATTTATTTTCTAATAAAAAAATATCTCCAATATTACGTCCTCTGTGTTTCTGGAACTACTGCAAGACGTAAAAAGTATTTGTTCATAATGCTTATTATTTAACCAGAGGATAGCTCTTACCCAACAAATTCCTTCCTTTCCTCAATGACATAGCACTTAAATGTCTTTGGTTTGTTTATGTAGATCCTGAATCTCGCTTTCCATCATACAGTATATCCTAACCATTAGATAAGAATTGCACAAAAAAAAATCTTTCCAAAGAAATAGCGGCAAAGGAAAGGAAGAAGCTGTTTCTCAAAAGGTAATTTGTCAATTGAAACCAGAAAGGAATCATAATATAAAAATGTTTGTAATAATCTGCAAACCTACTGCAAGGTATCTATCTATTCTCCTGCATAATATCCCAAGTAAAAGTAAATTATTATTTTAGTTAATGATGCCAAATCAGACTTTGAATTTTGTACCTGTAACAATGCTCTTCTGACATAAAAGAGGCGAAGCGTGTAGGGAGAAGTAGCGGGAAGGATCTATTACGGAAACTAAGAGAATAATTTGGAAGTTGGATAAGATTTTTATCACTCAGAAAGCAGATGAAGAGGATAACAGATTTTACCTACCTTAACAGAGACTGGCTTCTCCTTCTATAATGTGTCATTTTCCGGATATTCACTTGGTGATTTTTCCACTGAGCTTGAGCACCACAGAAAATTACATCCAGAAACTTAGACCCCCAAAAAAGTTTTTCAAGTTATTTTTTACTGGTTGGAGCTGGTTCAAAGAGTACATCACTATAACAATATGAAAACAAAAATCTCTGAGTTAATGTATCTTTACACAGGGAAACAAAGGGAAAGAGGAAAGCTATAAATACTGAGATGCTACATAATGTTATCTTTAGGTGACTAAAAAAGATGTGTGAAGAAATAAAGCTCTTTTTAAGTCATGTTACTGAGTTGTCTCCTGGGGTCTGTCACAAAAGGGTGCTACTTCAAGAAATCCTGTGGCTAGGAAAGCAAACTGAATTCTGGATTCCAGCATACAGCAATATTTGCACCCCACAACTAGATCAAAAAATGTTAATGGGCGAAAACAACAACAGGCAAATAAATTAGAACAAACAACAAAAACTAGGTGGTAATTCACTCTACAATCACTTTCTCTCTAGCACAGAACTGCTGCAGGAGTTACTTCTTCTATCAAAGCATAAATCACTTTTGATGTCTACCCTGCTCAGCCTTTTTAATTCCTGGCTCCCTTCCATTCTCTAAAGGATCCAGGAGCATCCAAATCTTTTCAGAAAATACCAAAGGCCATCCTATGAACAATTGTCATAAGTTTGGTGAAACGTTCATATATGTTTAATATTTTTATATATTCCTCCTCCTTTTGTTAGTATAGTTGCGAGTAGGAGAAACATGGGATTGTGTACCATGTAGCTCTTTATTTTGCTTGGAATAATTTTTGACCCATCATCTGAAGAATTTTGTCACCTTAATATAAAAGGTCTCAGAAGAACTGGTTCAGTCACACAGAACACCCTCACCTCCACTGACTTGGCTACTGGTGCATCACCAGTTTAACTTCTATTGCTTGCAACCAGAATCAGAAGGTCTCATATGCAAAATACTGCCCTTGCATGAGGCTCATCCTTTACCGAGTCACAGCCTCACCTTGAACAATGCAGTAAACATATCACACCCATTGCATTGTCCAGCCATCATACAATTCACAGTGGTCTGGAGATATTGGATGAATTTAAAAGGACTTCAGCCTTATTAAAGGGAAATCTTAATATTCACTTATTCACTTAATAATAGCTAAGATTATGCAATCAATGTCTTGAACACATAGTTGTTTAAAATTTAGTATGCAAGAGGCTGATCTGAAATTGGGAGTCAGATCCAATTTAAAAACAGCACAATACTTCTGTTCTCTTTGAAACAGAAAACTCTTCAGCTTGATCATTCAGTTCAGACCAGGAGATATCAAGCAACAATGAATTTTTACTTACATCCATTTTTTTTAAGAAGATACTATTAACATGAAGTCGTTAAAACCTCCACCCACAGAATTTTGGGAAGTTGCTTGCTGCTGTGCATAAGCAGTGTAAGATGCAGCCCTCCTGAAATGGCAAATTTACAAGTGTGGATGTTTAGCAAAAAAAGGACAGTGGAGAATGAGAATCTCATAAATCTCCAAGACCATGAGATACCACAGCTTCATAATTCTTCTTCTGATATGCAATTGTAACAAAGCAACTTTTCTCATCACATCTCAGCAAGCACAGGAAAAGGAATCTCTTCAGAAACTTATCTTTCAAAAATATCTCTCAACTGGGGA
Organism: Chloebia gouldiae; assembly: GCA_003676055.1. Classification (NCBI taxonomy): domain Eukaryota; kingdom Metazoa; phylum Chordata; class Aves; order Passeriformes; family Passeridae; genus Chloebia; species Chloebia gouldiae. The sequence goes on along the minus strand of QUSF01000002.1, from coordinate 60,126,166 downwards.
CATATTTATTGAGTTTTTGTCTTCATTAGCTGATCTTATCTGCATTTTCAGTTGGCATTTTCAGGTGGCTATGTAGAAGGAATATATTACTGTTAAGAAAGAAGTTTTCACCTTTACTTCAAGAACAAATTATTCTCAATACAATGTCTTTACAGTTTTGCCATTACATTGTTCTATTCGGTTTCTGCAAGATCATTCAAGCTTCACGGCTTTAGTTTAAAAATGATGGCTTAAAAATGAATATAAAAATTCTAAAATGGCTTTTCCATTAAGAACTCTAAAATTTCTTGTTTTCAAGAAATTATCTTAGATGGGAAGCATCCCAGTGCAGAAATTGCCCCTTCACATCTGGAGTAGGCAGCAAACACCCAAGAGTGATGCATTGCAAAACTTCTTCATCCTAGGCAAAATGTAACATACTGCCTCTCAAAGCACATGACAGAAATCTAACAACACAGGTTGGGTTTTTTTGAGCAACTCTTCTGGGGTAGCCCTCATGGTCCCACTAGGAAGTTTGAAAGTAGGGAGAAGAGCAAATATGTAGGGATGGCCAAGGACTTCAGTCAATGGTAACAATGAAAAAGCACGAATCACGTCTATTTAGCAGGTTCATATAAACTTTTTCCTCTTGGCTTGAAACTTCCTCATTAAGTAATTGACTTATAAGGAAAAAAAAAAGGTGGAGAAACATGGTTGCCTTATGATGCAAAAGTAAGAGTTCATTCCTAGGCAACAGGTGACGTTGCTCTGCAGTGCCACCCTAAAAAGAAATCTACAAGGAAGTAGCCTTCATTCCAATTTGAAGCTACATTTGTAAATAAATGTTAGACTTTGAGTTCACTCAAATTTTTTGTAAGTTATTGAGTCTGGTGCCAGTTCCTATCTTTCCTCTTTTTCTAATGCCCACAGAAGTAAATAAATTTCAGTTTAAAATAATGTAGGATCTGAAGAAAGTTGTTGTTAGAAGATGTGTGAAGCAGTTTTAAAATGACCTTTTCATGTCAGGCACTAACAGGAACTGCTAGCAGTGATTTAAAGCAATGGTGAAGAATGTGCTGTAACTGGTGGACAGAGTCAGCTCCAGTTCTTCACTATCTCCTCTGCAGTCCCATCAGCAGATGCAGAGGCAGTTGTTCACCTGAAGAAAGTCAAATTAACTGTATGGGCCATTCACAACTGGTAAGTGCCCCAGTGGAAGATGCTGGAGCCAACCATAACATGAAGTAACCCCAGCATGCCTCCAGCTGACCAAAGGTTAAATCAAGAATCTGTGAGCACAAATATGACTTACAGCACTTTGATCTTTGTTGCACTGCATGATGAGAAAATTTACCTCAGATTCACTCATGGGTTTGGTATAAACATAAGCAGATAATCAAAGTTCTACCAATTGAAAGGAAGAAATGACATTTACATTCAGGAACTTGGCTTTATCTACCTCTGCAAGCTAAAAATATGAGAAAAATAAAAAAAATACTTTTCCAGCAAAAACATGTTCCTTATTGTTGAATGACTAATTGATTTTTCTCCCCCTGCAGCATAAAACAATTATTGGAAATTGCAAAGCAATAACAAAAACTGCCTCAGCATAAAATGGTTAGAGGATAAGAAATCAAAGTCTGGAAAAGAATAACTCCTTGAGACATAGGTCATCTGTTGTGCTTTAGAATGTTTTAACTACATTAACTTCGCTGTAAACCTGAAACTTCTAATTGCAAATAAGACCAAATGTGAGTTTTCTTGAACTTAAGTGAATCCAGTGGACTGGCAAAGAATTTTTTTTAAAAGAGTATTTAAAAAAAGAAATTCCACAATTCTACTAAGAAATTATTTTCCAGTTTTTATTATCTATTTTTCATGGTCATTTTTCACAGCAGAGCAGAAATGCTGTCATGATAGGCAACACCTGCATCCCTGGGCAGTCATCCTTGGGTGGTTTCTGCTGTGATACTCTCGTCTACCAAACAGCTACTGTTTAATTCAGTGCTGCCCTGCATTTCAATGGCCATTTATGTCTGTGCAGTCTGGCTGGAAAGTACTAAAAAAACCATGAGGGAATGAATGCAAGATTATCATTTAGCAGTGATTTGCCTACATTTGTGCCTGATGTAGCTCATGGAGAGGAGGGAAGAAAGGGGGTGTGGCAGTGCTCTGCTAATTTTTGGATGCTGCTACTGCTGTTATGCATCCCTGCACTTTACAGAAATGAAGATGATCATGCAAACCATATTGAAGATCAAAGCATAAGTCAAGAACCATAAAATATAAGGAATTAAATTATCTGTTGGGATAAGAAAATGTTTCTCATCTGTTGGGATAAGAAAAAAATCTGTTGGGATTAGGGCATGCAAACCATATTGAACATCAGAACAAAAGTCAAGAACCATAAAAAATAAGGAATTAAATTATCTGTTGGGAAGTATTGAGATGTTAAATTACTCAGACTGGAACACAGTTTCTGTGTTTGAAATACCTATCTGTTGATGTTCAGACTTACTGCCTTAAGCAAGAGAATTAACAAAAAACACAAGGATACTTAGCAACAAAATGATTGTTTCTGTAGGTCTGGGGCTTTGTTTTTCCCCAGTAAGCTGTTATATTTGCCTTAAGCCATTAACAATCAAGACTTAACAAACTGCTGTTTGTGAAGTGCCTGAAAAAGCTCACCATTATTAGCATGCATGACATTAGTAATCCTTTTAATGCCATCTCATTTTGTCTTCAAGTTTACTAAGTAGCAAAAGGCCACATCAGCAAGGTAGCCATGAAGAAGGAAGGGGTGAGACAGTGAAAAAGTGGAGTGAGTGAGCAAAATAAGGCAGATACTGGGGAAGTAAATCTTAGCTTTCTGAATTGCACCAATTTATTTGCTCTTGCTTTCACACACAGATCCAAAATTTATATTGCAGAAGGAAAGAATAGCAAAACCATAAAGAAAAGACAACATTGGATTGTAATCCATTAAAAAGTTGTTCTTGGATGAGTTTCAAACAGACTTTTTGTGAAGTTATTAAGCTTAGTACCTCCTAAAAGCCTAAAAAAAAAAAAATCACCCTAACCAATGAGATGTTGTTCAGCCATTTCAACCAAAGCTGAAAAATTTAATTGCCTAAATTTCTTCACTTCAGGCAACCTCACAGATCACTCAGCCATTCTTAATGCCAGCTCTAAGTAAAAATGTGATCAGATCAGCACACTTTGGGCACAGGTTTGTTTGCACACCTTGCCCATCATTCCCTATGAAAAACATGTGGGTGTCCCTTGCCCACTTGCCTTTTTGTCCTGCAAGTCTGCATGTCTCCAGCTTTATTTCATTCTTCAGAACTTAGGACTTCAAATCACTAGAGTAATTCAAAATATTGTCAAGGAGCTGTTTCAATCCATTGATAAAAATCAACTGAGAAAGCAGTTCCTAAGCTCTCACACTCCTGTGAGAGCTCTACCTTCCTACTGGAGCCTGCACTGGTTGGCGCTGCCAATCCTGCACTGCTGCAGATCAAAGGTACACATGATAAGGGTATTTTATATAGGATACTTAATCTACTTAGCCTATACTTTTAACTACCTCAGTGCATTGCACTAAGTCCTTCTGAGAGAGTATTAGAAACTTTCATTTCCACTGGCTCTTCTTTACTGATTCTTTAGGCAACTAAAAAAAACAGCAACAGACCCTGTATGAAAGGACACAAACTCACAGGCATTACTTTAATTAAATAAGCTGCTTATTCTGCTTTTTATTATATTTCCTACGCAACACAATCAGTGTTTCAATATGCAAGCAGGAGTTCACATTAGCATATGCTACAGTAAGTGGCTGTGTTACCATTTCAACAGAAATGATTGTAGCAGCCAAAGTTAACTCAGGTTTTCACCTTTCAGTAATGTTTTCAAATACTTTAGGATTTACTCTGGACAAGTTTATTCCCAGAGCATTGTAACATACTATTCTATTTATAAAATTTGGACCACATTCTGCAGTCATTTCCAAAGATAATTTTCATTTATTTTTCTTATGTTTTAAAAATATATATCTGTAAATTGTATATCCCTAACAATTTATAGATACTCAGACTGCACTGACCAGCCTGGTTTGTTTCGTAGACTAGACTGAAAGTTAAGAAATTTTTGTAGACTACACTGACAATGTGGAAAATTATGCAGAGGGTTTCAAAAAATGTAAATGCCAGAAGATATTTCATGGCTGTCCAGGAGTTTCTGCCAGTTGTGGTTGTGCATCATTAGTTTTGTATTGGATGTTCCTTTGATGCTGTTTTTCAGGCATACATATGCTGGGAGTTACATTTCTGGAAGGCTCTGCTGGGCAAAATGTTTTCTCATAACCATTGATCCAAAACAGCCCCAGAGACAAACCAGCCTTTGCTCCCTTTTAGAGTCCTGACCTGGCTCCAGAACCATCCTCAAAGGGATTCACTCCTTACAGATCTGGGTAAGATCATCCAAACATCCAGAAGAAACTGATTGCATAAAGGTTAAAACTAATGCTTTGTTAAGAGCTCAAACCTCGAATAAAGTCCTGAGCTGCTTTTCAGGATTTAAAGTAGCAACTTACCAGCACAAGTTTGCTTTAATCTTCTAATCATTCTATAAAGTGTTTCTTGTCATTCTTATGTATCATTCTTGGGTTTTATTTGCTGACAGCTTATTTTTACAGCTTCCCGTCTCAGATGGTCTTCCAGGGAGGAGAAGATGATTCTGAACAAGCTACTGGGATCTGCATTGTTCTCTGAAATAGATAGTTGCCATTTGCAAGCCTTTCTCAAGCTCATCCACTTACAGAAAAATAAAGATATCAGAAAATATCATATTTGAACTGATCAGTCATTGTGTTAAATTTTCTCTTTTGTTGAACTCATAATGTTATAAGTTTTATTCAAAACAGACAGTTACATGTATTCATGCACAGAAGTGAATATGTTTATGAAGGAAATATTAAAGGAGGCTGGAAGTATATTTTACTCTTTTCTTTTTGTAGCTAATGTAGGAGGGAATGTTTACCAAAGAAATACTTTATAAATAATTAAAAATCAGAATTAGTATCAAAAGATACAGAGTTGAATAACACATAAAGAGTGGATTATTTTCTGGATTACTCTGACACTCATCCTTCAGTGGAGTTGCTACAAATTAGAAGACTGCAATATTTGGAAAAGTTGGAATAATATATTTTGTATTTTTACAGACTGTGTCTTTCTACTTGGTTAACCCAAATTAATCTGCCCTTCATTAGGGCAGATTCTAATTTGGTATGAATATTTAATATGGGAAGCCTTAAAAACTCTTACTTTTTGGTTTTGGGTTTAGATTGTGTTTTGAAAGACTTAAGTGTAAGAGAATTGAGACAAGATGAAAAAGCTGAAAAGTACATACTAGTACAAACTGTACATAGGAGATCAGACACTAGCTTCTCCCAAGACTCAAGACATTTGTTTGCAAAACTAAAAGGGAGAATGTGTTGCATTTTCCCATTTTGAAGACAGTGTTTGTAGGTAATGACACTCCAGTGAGCCAAACCACAGAAAATGTTTGTAGCACACTGCTGTGAGTGACATACACAGACACAACCTTAATGCTCAACTCACCTTCCTTTTGATAGGATCATGCCCCTTGCTGCTCTCCAAACTCCTCTTTTTTCACTGGGAAATAACTGGCAAAGTTCCAAAATGAAGAAGAAAAAAATCTATAGACCTCTAAAATAGAACCGGCCAGGGAACCATCAGAGCCCCTCTGCTACTGTTTGAAATTAATATTTCTCTCAGAGAGGAGATAAGAGTTACAGCTTATCAACCCAGGGATAACTTAAAAGTCTTTCCCTTCTTTGATCTTAACAAGAACCCATTTATGCTTCTGTGCATCAGCAGTAAATTTACAGGAAGATCCATAGGTACTGACTGATGTTTGAAATCCAAAGTTCACCTGCATTGCTAAGTGTCACTGCAGAAAATATACTAAACTTATGGAAACACTGCTTGGAAACATCAGTTGGTTGCTGATGGAGGTGTTATAATACTGATTTGTAATTCAGAACAGAAATGTTTCCAGCACTGTGTGGTAACAGCAATGTCAGTAGTCCTCAAAACTGTAGGGAGTTTTTTCTCATCAGCTGCACAAGTTTGAATCATTACCTTGCATAGTAGGACTAAAATTTGAACTGAGGAGTTATCTCAAGATACACTGCAAAATATATGCAGCATGCTGGGTTTTTAAAATTTATTTCATTTTATTATGACATAAAACAATGAATAAAATGAATATGAAAAGAATAGAAAGAGAAAAAGGAAAAAATTCCAAACAAAAAAACAGTGGTGGGTGGGAGGGGGAACAGAACCCCAAAATAACCAAAATCAAACACATCTCAGAAGATTTAGCAGATTATCAGTAGAATTTTTAAGGAAAATGGCTATGTGCCTGAGAAGGCATGTAACTGTCCTCTCATGAATGTATCTGCAATGACAACCTCTGTTTCAGAGCAAAAAGGAATTTTCAGAGCAAAGCAACTGTGCCATGTAGGTTATCATGATTTCTTGACTTCAACGCAGTGATTTGTATCAGTGACAAATTGATTCCAGACAGGAGACATGAATGGTTATTGTGCCCTAAGGTTGTTACAAGAGTCAAGTTAATATTAAAGAATCTGAGCTTAACTGATAGTTAAGCATTCCAAATGTCATGCGAATTATTTGTGGGGATAAATTTGTTCATCTGATAATTGGGTTCATCTGATAATTGGGCTTTATAAGCATAACTAAGGCCAAATTCTCCAGCATTATCTCCAAAATAGCAGTACATTTTTCATTTGTTAGCCATGTTCTGCAAAAAAAAAAAAGTACAAACATAAAAAGGATAAAATTTTGCTGGGAAGATTTTCTTTTTGGTTTTCTTCTTTGAATGAACTTAGAGCATTAACTGTGGCTCTTCATTTCTTCTTAAGTAAGTATGTTACTTCTTGGTATAACCTTACCATACCTGCTCAGTTTTGAACCTAATAAAAATAACAGATATAAAAGTCTGGAAAAACAACTTACAAGCTGTTCTTCAACTTGTTTTATTGTAGCATCACATAAAACTGCCTTTGTATAGAAGGCAAAGCCTTCCTAAAGGCTTCTGGGAATCTTCTGATATGGTCCAGTAGAGGAGTAATCAGAGGTCTGAAAATGATTAAAGAGACAAACCTAGGTAAAGGAGAAAGAAAGGTTCTTGAGTAATTTTGCTTCTCTGAAAGGGAAAAAAAGGCCTAAGAAACACAAAATTAGTGCTAAGTGATAGAGTGGAAAGAAAATCTAGCCACACTGTAAAGAGTGCAATTAAATGCCTGAGTATGCTCCAAGATTATTATTATTATTACCATTCAAGCTGATAATACAAGAACTCCTGCTCACCAAAGGTCCCATTCACCTCAATATCTTATTTTCCTTATCTCTAGGCCAAGAAGGGAAAAGATGTCCAAAAACATACATGCTAACAAGGTCACAGGACAATCAGTTACAAGTGGGATAATCATTAGCTTGCAAAATTGGATTTGAAGAAGAAATGAGCTGAAATTACCATAGAAATTGCAAATCCTTCTGTATCACCTCTCTGTTTTATTCACTGAAAACCAGAAATTAAGTTTTTCAATTTCTTTTGTACAATCAGATTTTACAAATTCTTGCAGTAATCACCCAGGTTTTGAGGACAAGACAATTCTGTACCTGTCAGAGAAAGTGAAAGATTTGAAAGTTTACAAGTAAACATTATCCTACAATGATTTGCTGCTTCCAGTTGTGACATAATGTATTAACTTGGATATCTAGTAAACAAATCTAATTTAAAATATGTGTATTCTATAATGCAAAGAGTCAGAAAAAATGATGCAGATAAAGTGTATAAAACAGATAGTTTATTTCTTCACCATTCAGTCAATTAATTTGACAAGAAAACATTGCTATTGCTTTAAAAACTAAGGCATCCTTTAGTCTGAAGATGTATAAAGCATTTCGATAATGATTTCATATGTATGTATTTATATCTAACAATACTTTTAAACTACTTGAGGTGTATGAATAATTCTTAGAGGAAGGAAAAAAAAGTAAAAAAATAAAGGTCCTTGAGTTGAATGTAACCAGAAATACACAATAGTGGACCACACTGTAGGTATAGAAACAAGTCAGGTGGAGAAGGGGTATTTAATGCAGATATGTCTCTGCTGCAAGGATATCTTGAACTGTTTTTTTTTTTTTTGAAGGATGTTTTTCTGAAAGAAAGTACCTGGTTGGGTGCTAGCCTTATTAATGAATATGTGATTAGAAAGCCATACAGAAAACAAGCAAGAATCAAAATTAGGACTTTGGAAAGTCAGAAAGTCAGTTCAAGCAGAATGAACAGTAACTTAAATGCATTTTCCCCAATCATAGTAGCATAGAAAAAATATAGTTCTGACAATTAAATACTTTGTGTTTTCAAATGCATTTCCTCCTGTTTGTTTGGAGGTATGTACATGTGTGAAATACAAAAGCAACTGCCAAGGGACTCGTGCTATTACTTGTTCCTGCTGAGCTGCAGAACTATCCTAAGGTCAGCCACCAGAGCAAGCTGAGCTGAGCTTCTCATGGGTGGATTCGTAAGAAATCACTGCCAGTCTCACAGGTAAAGCTTCCTTCTCAGTGACTTTAAGAAAGAGCAATTCAATTGCTTGAAGACACTAGTGAGGGAGACATAAGAGATATGAAGTTGTAAGAACACTGGTTTTCTCCTTTAGCCTTAAAATTCAGGTTTAAACCAACTAAAGTCCAATTCCAAGGTCTACACAAGTCTAAGAGGAATGGCAAGCAAGTACTAAGAACTAACCAGCAGCATGAGATATTGATGTCTCAATAGGTCTTTGTGCAGTCATATTGATCATGGTATTCAATACAAAAGGCAATAGTCAATTTTTTTGGCAGCTTCAGATCCAGGTTATTTAGAGCTGTACTTACCATATCCCTGCATTGTACTGATTACCACTGAGAGGTGCATGTGTCATAGATTTTATTAAGGGAGACTCAGACTCTATTCTGCTCACCAGACAGCAAAAGGTAACCTACAAATGCAGTTCATGTCAATGTGTAAGGTGCTGCAAACCACCAGTTCACTCTGAGTGTCAGGTAAGAGTGAACTGACACCCCTTCTGTGTCCCTTGGTTTCATGAAACCCCTGGGAGGCCTAAGATCTTCAGAGCTGCCCATTATCCCACAAACAGCTGACAAATTTTTTTAATGTCTAAGTACTCCCAGCGTGAACTGTGGTTTCTGGAGATGTGTATCTGGAGTAAAGTGCTGAGATACTTAAGTCAAATATTGTGTGTTGTGTTGCAGTAATAGAACTTGCAGCTGCTTGCAAAGAGATGCAGTTATTGTCCTTACTTTATGTGTGAGAAGTGATTGTCTCATCATCACCCAGAAGAGTAACAGAGACTAGGATGCTTTTCTCTTTATCTCAAACTACTAGGTGTTATTTTAAAAACATGCTGCCCCTGAATGATATGGAGATTTTTATCATTTTTCCTGCACAGATACCTTCATACCCAAGGGCAGAACATCACTGTTATATTTTAGGCATAGCATATTTGCTACTCTGTGTATGGGGAGGTTGTGTAGAGCTAGTCAGAATTTTTTATAAAGTAAATTTCAGGAAGACCCAGTTTCTTGTTGCAAAAAATCTTCTGTCCAAATCTGTTTTGACAAATCTTTCAGTGGCAATAGACTTCAGAATTTGATAAAGATGGGATTCTAGGGGTCTAAATCCTATGAATATTCTCCCTTTCTAAAGAGAGTCCTGCATCTCAGAGTGAAGCATAAAAACTACTTGGTTTTGCTCTTGTGCTTTTTCTGGTTAAATGAAGCACAGCAAATTGTTCCTGTTTCATTATTATGCCAGACTTTAAAAAAATTCCAACATTGTCTTAATAGTCAGAACATAATGGAATCAATATCACATTCATTTGAGAAGCCTTCATTTGCATAGTCCTCACTGTTACTATGATAGAATTACATGATCTCTTTAACTTCTCGGGACAGATCAGAGCTGCTGATTCTGAGGAAGTGCAGTGTTAGCTTGTAGGTCCTTGAAGAGACACCACTTAAGAATATATATTATATTGAGATATTTTTGTAGAGATTTGAGTCCTGCAACATTTCAATACTGCAACATTTTAATGTTTGATGTTTTATGAATGTTCTGATTGCCATTCTGTGAAGGTAATTATGAGATGCCTTGGGCTAAAGGAAAGGCTTAACCCTATGATTGAAGAGCTGCAATAACATCATTAAAATTAAAGAGATTTAGTCATGGGTTTTGAGGCAAAAAAATATAATTATCATATCATAACTTGAGGAAATAAAAAAGAAAAAAATTAAACTAGGAGGGAAGTCTAGGTGTTTCAATTTTAAGGTATCAGGAAACATTGATACATTGCATGCTTTGCAGCTCTCTGGATGGGAAGCCATTCAGCCAGAGACATATTTCTGATCCTTATAAACTCTTGGTGCAGTCTACATGTCCTTTATTCTCTCTGCCTATACTGAGATCAGCACAGGTACCTGTCTCAAGCCATTTGCTAAAACTGGATTTCTGAGTCATGCCACATGGCTGCCCTTGTGTAGCTGATCCTTCTTGGGCTTTGTTCCGATGAAGCAGAGGGAAAACATGACGTTATAGTCTGTGGGGAAGGCATTGGCCTCATCAGAGCCATTAACTCTCTTTACACACATTGCATCTCCTTACAGCATCCCTCTAGAGACAGCACCAACCTAAGCCCAGCAGGGCCCACTGTCTGTGAGGTGAGGCCAAGGCTGAGGCACAGCGACAGCTGGGGCATTGTATGGGACGCAGGAGACCTACTTGGACACCTTTGAAGGACATCAGGGCACAGTCAGACCTGGCAGAAGTTGAATCTGTGTTGTATTCATGTTCTGGACCCCAGCATGCCTTATGTGCTGGTCCTCACTGGGACTTCCTGTGATGAAGAAGCACCTCCTTATCACAGGGCTCAGCCCAGACGTGGATCAATGTGTGATCTAGCAAGCCCACCAGCACACAGCTGCTCAGCCATGGGGGATCTCTACCAGCATCTGGGCTGCTGTGAGAGGGGACAGCATCCACAGCTGCCTCTCTGGCAGAACCCTGCAGAAAGGAGACTGGACTGAGACTCCAATGGGCGTGCAAGGGAGGGAGAAGAAGAGAAGAGGAGAAGCTGAACAAAAGTCTTTGTGATCTTTAAAGTGTAATTTTGGAAATGTCTTAATGGCTTCTCTGAGCTCATCTCAATTATTAGGAAAGTTTATTTCAAAAAGAGAGCCCTGGGGGCTGTAAAGTAGGTGTTCACATTTACTGTTGTTTTTATAAAATAAATCATTGTTGTTTAATGCCTCTGATTGGATCAGATAGAAGAATTATTACCCCCGCTTTGAATATAGTTCTAATGTCAAAGAACTCCTGGTTTCCATGAAAAACAGTCCGGTGGTAGACTGAGAATTAAGTGCTGGGAATTGGAGTAGAAAAAGAATATTTCAAATCTTCCAGGTATTCAGAGATAAAGAAACTCCATTTATTGCAAAATAAATCTTTCTAATATTAGCAAAGGAATTTATTCATAAACAAGTTCACAGGATCACTCTTTCATCATCTGCATAGGTCAGTCTAGTGCTTGCTTTGATCTCCTTGGGGCAGTTTTAATTTTCAATGCAGAGAGTCGTTACCACACCAGCCATGCAGTGGAGAATTGAATCCTGTATATTGAGCAGAATCAGCTAAACTGGAGGAGGAGTTTTTCCATTGATTTTTATAATCTGAGTGTAAGTTGTGCAATAAAATTACTTTTACTTCATCTTTCTCTTGCAATATGGGTGCTCCCTTGGCTTCAGTAATTAAATTGCTGAAGAAAATCTAATTACAAATTTAAAATTAACTAGATTAAAATTGTGGCAACATACAGGTGAGTTCCTCATAATTTCAGTTACACCTGTTTGGTAATAAATATTAATGAGTTTTCAGCTTGGAAGAGACAAAAGCCTGTAGAACAGGTTTTTTTACTTACTAGTAAATGCAGCACAACAAAGTTTTGTAAAACCAAAAGAGCAAGCAGAATCATGGCCTCTGTGGTAGTAGAGTATTTTATATAGATAATATTTTTTATGTGAGGATAGTTTTACATATTTGGGCACTAATTATTGGAGAGATAAAGCCTTAAACCATTCCTTCTACAGACGATGGAAAGACCCTCATCTTGCTCCTGTAGACCCAGCACAGAGTGCATGCACTGGCAGAGCCCTGACCTTAAGGGAAATGGCAAAGTCTCACCTGATGAAATGAAGATCACTCCTGAGCCATCCAGGAGTGCTTCTGTTGGAGCAATGTTGGTACACCAAGGCAGCTGACAGTACACTCTCTCTTTTGACATTTAATATTATTTTATTCCCAGCTCCAATCCCACAAAAGCCATTAAGAGGCAATTACTGAGCACCATAAGAAATCTAAATTACTGGGTAACTTTATGTCCCTCACCATTAGCAAGGCTCACTCTGGTTTTGCATGAGCTAAGACAAATTGGAAAAACACCCCCAGAGGGAAGAAATTGTGCCCATGCAATACATGTCCCAGTGGCACCAGGGGACTTACACCAGCTTGTGTAAGCTTTCCCACATATAAATTAGAACAGGTAGTCTGTCCTCAGTGCTTCTCTCCATTTGCTATTCTTATTCATGAACAATATTGCTTCTGGGCTCTGTGAAATACCAAAGTGAAATCAGGTGCATCTCAGTCAAAGTGACACAGGCATCTTGTCACACAAACAACAGTAGCCTGGGGTATCACACATATGTGTCACAAAAAGAAAAAAAACTGAAATGGAAAGCAAAATTCATTTATTTTTTTTAATGAAGACTATTTTTTCACCCAAAGAAAAATTATTAACCAGAAAATGCAAACAAGTGTTAACAAAATATTTTCTGGCACTTTAGTATAAAAAGTATGGAATTTCATAACCTGTGGAAATAATATTGCAGAAATTAAGCATTTCTATATTTTGATTCAAAATAGTTATAATTTTTTTTTAGATAATATCTACAAAGTTTATCCCTGATGATTTTTGCTTGGTAAAATTAGACAAATAGACTTGTGATCAAAATTGCTTATGCATCTTTATTCAATTTGGATCCAGAATATTACAGAAAAGTAATCTTTTCACAATTGAATTATTTTCTAAAAGAAGTCCAGAAGTACAGAGTCATATAAAAGCTTTCTTTTTTTAGAGGTTAGAGTAACACATTTCACTTGAAAATTGTTTTAGGTCAGTAAGGAAATCCATTTTCATTTTATCTGAGTCATTTTAGGTAGAGATGTCTAAAGGTAAGTAGGTCATTTTGACTTTAAAGGGTCTCTGGGAACAGTTCATGTATCAGTAGGGCCCAGAATGACATCAGGTGACATCACAGGTGTATGCCTCTTACTTGTGTCTGCAATTATACAATATGCCTTTCACCCCCAATGTACCATTATGATGTTCCATTAAGGAACCACTGTGTAACACAGCTGGACAGATTCATTACAGGGGCAAGGGCTGCTTGTGAGAACGGTGCATACCTGTGTTTAGGCATATTATGATAAATAATGAGTTCAATTATCATGGAATCTTGCAGCTTGGTTACAGTGATCAGGCCCTCATGAACTGGTGAGTATCCTCAACAGAGCTGCGTGGTGACTTTTGTATAACTAGCTAAGCAAACGCCATCCTGCGCTGCTTTTTACGTGTGGCTGGTGGAGCATGAGTAGCACTGGCAATCCCTGAGTGGGTCACCAGGCTTCTTCCCACTTCCCTGTTTTCCTCGTCTCACTTCCACACTTCTTATGGCAAGAACCTGCCATGCAGTCCTTTCAGACTCCCGAGGCTCTTCCTGGTTTTCCCTCTGTTTTCAAATTACTCTGAATGGCAGCTTCTTGCACCCAGCCCTGTGGACTGTGGACCGGATGCCTTAAAGAGTATTTTCTTACCCGCAGTAGTAACAGCCAGGAGGCAGAGGACAGCAAGAAAACTCGGTGCTGACCTGTTGAAAACATGAGCCACAGCGTGTCCCTCACTTCATAGGTCAGGTTGGAGCAACAAGGGTCCCACACGCAGGGTTGAAAGAAATGAATGGTTGTGGTCAGCCAGGGACCACTCGAGGCAAAGTGAGCAGGGCTGCATGGAGGGGGGTAATTTATACTTTTCATTCACTGTCTTTTTCACAGACAGAAATTACTGAAACCTTTTTCATCATATTTTTCACTTATACATCAGCTTAAGGGATGCAGGTATAATTATCTGTGGGCAGTTTGACATGTGCCTTGCTAGCTTACATAGGAACTCTGTGAAGGAGAAGCAAGAAAAAATTTTTCTCATAGTTATTAACCACTGCACCCATCTACTCTTTTACCTCATTTCTATGCCAGTTTCCTCCCTAAAGATCCAATTAATTGATTCATCTCTAGTAAATCCACAAGGTGACCTGTAGCTACAGGACAGCTTATTTACCTGAGAGTGAAGGCTATCTGAAAAATAAGGTTCCTTATCAGAAACTGGGGATGAGATGAAGAAAATATGATACTGAAAAAAAACCCCAATTAACATACTTCGGGCAACAGAGCTTACAATTAAAGTTCTATGTGCTATAAATACCCACTTGTTTGGAAAGTTTCTTTTAAATTTCACTAACAAAGCCCAACTGTGTTGAAAGTATGCTGACCTATTTGCTTCATCTTTGGTTCACATAGTAAGTCCCATGATGAGTTTCAGTCTTCAGGCTAAACACTTTCTCATTTATTGTCTTTTGTTTTACCAGCTGGACTTCCACATTCACAAGGACATGACATGCAAGTAATTAATGGCACTTTAAATATTCAGAAGCCACTTTCTGCACCTACTGTCCTCTACAAGGTCATAAGAAGTGTCTAAAAATAATTTATTATATATTTTTGTAGCAAAGAAAGTAAGAGTTGCAGTTTGGTATTTGAATTCTCAGGCTTTTTATTCTGAGTTTTTAGCCTGGGAAGGTGTCTTCCTAGCAAGTGGAAGCTGTAATACTCAATCTGAAGATTTAAGGGCTAAATTGAAAAATATGAAGTAAAATCATCATAAAAATATCTCACTCTAGGTGGCATTATGCTTATAAATCTAACTGCAGTTCTTCTGTCCAGAGGGTCTGGTGTCTTGAACTGCATGCACTGCATGGAAGACAGCACAGTAGCTGAATGGAGAAAGCCTCTTCTTCCCTGCTACAGGGGAAAAGGAGCACTATTTTAAAGGTGTCAAAAAAACTTGTGAATGATTTTAAGGCAAGTAGAGCTCCCAAAAAATGCACCATGTGTTTTGTCAGGGACTTGCTGGAGCATGGTGAACAACCAAGAGCTGAGCAGAGCAGAGGCTCAGCGTGCCGCCTCTCCTGTACCCTCCACTATGAAGTGCCAGCTCTCACCAGGAGGGGTGCAGAAGGTGCCTCCAGGTGAGACCTCCAGGTGACACCTCCAGTGTCAGGACATGGCCTTCATTCCTCTTTGCATTGCTTGGAGCTGTTACAAGTATCAGTCACTTAAGTTCCCAGCTCACCTGCCTTTTGGGAGCAGCCAGCCCTCCTGGCACCCTGACAGACCTCAGTGGTACAACAAAAAGCATGAGATGCTTGGCCACAAGAAAATAGGGAATATTGGCTTCTAGGGTGAAGGAGATCAGAGCTCTGGTGCCAGGCTCACAGTGGTACTCATCCGTGAGCCAAGCAGCCCAGCAAGGCTTCAGCCACATGTGTCTCTGCTACATCTGCTCTGTAGGGTTGCTTGGGCACCCATCAGGCCCCTCACACCAGCTGCCATGTACTCCTTCCCTGCATGCCACGTATTCCTTCCCCAAGTGCCTGCCTGTGTCTGCAGGAGCCAATCCACCCGGGACGTATTCATGAGTTCTGCTGCAAAACCCTTAAAGGCTGCTGTGGTGTGACAGTCAGCACAGATATGCCTAAATGGCTTTGAGCATCTGGCATTTAGGTGATAGTGCAAGAGAAAATATGACTTAATTTGGAGGAAAATCAGAGGGATCAAGTAGAAAATTATTGATGTACAAAGACTTATTACTGCTAGTGATGAAACATTCATGAAAAAAGACTTAAACATCAATGTGTCAGGCTTTTCTGCTAATCTAGGACACACCATTAGGATTTGCTGTAAACAGCTGTCAGCTTTTCCATCAACAATTTTCCTTTGCAATTATTGGTAGCACATCCATGATCAAATATTAACAACCCAGACACCAGGACAAAATTAAAGTTCAGTTATAACTGCATAGGAATTTTCCTACAGTCTACTGAAAAGGAAACCAAGAGGCAGTATGTGCCCAGAATCAACAGGGGGTCTCATTAAAATAGAAACCCTGAACCCCTGTGTTAATGATTTCTTAATTAACAATCAGAAGCTTCATATTGCTATCATATCAGACTCACTAGAGGCCCCATTAGCAAAAAGAAAAATTCAGAATTCTTCAATATGTTGAGGAGTGAACTAGAAAAGACAGAGGGTCTAAAAAAGTGTCCATCTGTCCTGCAGAAAAGCTTCCTTCAGCAAAGAAACAGGAAAAAAAATCTTATTCATTCCATAAGCTTTGGTGGCAAACACTGGTTTTGTCCAGAATAAATTAACAATAAATCAGTAGAAGTAATTTAGATCAATTGCTAACAGCATCAGTTCAAATCACTTTTTAAACTCACCTGAAATTTCTCCACTTGTACTCTGAGTCTGAATTACTCTTATGCTTCCCCAGCATATCTGTGTGTTTAATTTGAAGTCAGGTATTACACAGAATTTGTATGTCTACACTTGGATTTTCTGGTGGTTTTCTCAGCACGTAAGTCACTGTCTACTGGCTGCTTAATCTTCTCAGTGAAACAAAAGTCAGCTGGGAGATTGAACAGCACTGGGTTTTTTGGGGGGTAATCCAATACATTAACAGGACAGGGCCATCTCAGAGGGGCTACCACTCAGTTTAACATTAGGAAGCACCACTTAACCCAGTTCCATGTATACCAGTAGTTTCCATTTCAGGACTTCAGAAAACAGAGAATCTGCTGCTGTAGTTAATTTCAGTGATCAATTATATCTTCTGGTAAAAATAGCAGTGCATCCTGGGCTCAACACAGGCCACATAGAGCCACTCCAAGAAAGCTGTGTCACACTGGGCATGCTTTGTGATATGCATTTGTGAAAGCATTTTGATATGGTCCAGCATTGTTAAGAGATTGTTATACAAAGTACTACACTAAAAATAATGAAATCCTTAAAATCCCAAGAGTTATAGAACATTTTGAGAGAATAATTAAACACTTGCTTAACAGATGGAGTGGATAGAACAAACTGGATAGCTACAAAATAATTTAACTGCAACCTTTAAATCTATGGCAAGTGTTGCCAGTGTTTAGAAGGATCTTCAGAATAAGCAAAGAAATGAAATCAGGTCTAGAGTTTGAGGGATTTTTACGGCAGTGTGAATATTTTCCACCAACTTTCTGGAACAAACAACTCTTTACTGAACATATTCTATATAACTCCTAAGAGTATTCCCATCAATAAAAGTATTTTTTAAGCCTAACAATTAACGATGTGAACTCAATAAAATGCACTCCAACTCCTTCCCATTAATAATCGTGTGCTTGCATATGTGGATATGAAAATTCAGGTCAATTTGAAAAACATTAGGACAAAACTCTGTTGAGACTTTGCATGTGGTGGAGTCACTAAAATTAGCCAGGTCAGCATGTGGTGATCCAAATCTTTGTTTTTCTAGATAATTACAGTAAATACAGCTATCAGCTGTTGTAATGTTACTGGATTCAGGAATACTTTTTTTACTATACTTACTAAAGACCTGTTATACAAACAGAAAATCACACTTCACATAATAGAGAATAAAACTTATTATTTTTTGATGGCTGTTAAGAGACAAAAAATTCATCCCTAAATGATATATATATCTTATATATACTATATAAGATATATATAACTGTATATTCTTATAAAGTAGGCTTACAGATGGACACTGTGGGGAATGAACTGCAGAAGAAAGTGTGTCAGAAGTTAAAAGCTATAAATTGAGTTGGTGATCAGAATTAATTTGTAAACTAAGGAAAGAGCTACCACTTCAGGTATTTCTGAGCAATTCAAAACTGCAGCCTTCTGGAAATTCTCCAGTAACAGAGCAATGGGAGAAGATTTTCCTGCTTGAAAATCTGTTGCAAGACCATGCAGTGACATCTGATGATGAATTATTCACTGTAGATTCTTGCACTGCCTCTTTAGATTAAAACAAATTTTAATTTCCCTCCCTCATCACAGTATCCCTGTTGTAAAAATTCAAAGATACTTGATTGCCTTAGATCTGCATTCCCATCCTTGCAGTGGATTAGGTCTCTTGTAGGAATGTTTTGCATTATTAATGCCTGTGGTGTTTCAGATGTGCTGTGTGCTGGCAGTGCACTGCGGTGGTGGTGTGGGAAGGACCTGGCTGCATTGCCAAGCAGGACTGACAGAATGGCACATTGCCCTGTCTCACTGGAGATTGGCACTTCTCACTGCTGGCATTAAAGATGATTGTTTCTCTTGAATGGCTGCCTGCATTAACACCCTGAGTACACAAAAGCACTTCCCTCCCCACCTTGTACCAAATGTGCCATTGGAAAGCAAAAGGAATTTATGATTTTATTTTGAAATTGTCCTAGAGTAGAAGGGCACTCTTTGCTCATGGACAAGAGCCTATAAGCCACGAGGTACTGAGTGTCCTGGACAAGTGCCCCTGCATTTCTCAGCATCCTTGACACACACATACTGAGGAGCAGCACTGGAATTTACTAACCATGTTCACCAGCAGCAGACCTGGCCCTGAAGGCCTCCTCCAGTGGCCTTTTTGATTGAGACCACCAGTTCCACTGACCCAGAGCTCCATCCCCCTCCTCTTCCCTTACACAGACAGCTGGCTACCTAAGGAGCCACTTCTCTGCATGTTACAATAATGAATTCCACACTGAGCTAATAATTTTTTGGTGTTTTTCCCCCTCTGGATTCCTGTAGTTGTATTTTTTACCCTACTCCATAACTGGCTTTCTGAAATTGTGTTGGTGGATTATACCTTGAGACACAGGCATAATCTGTTGTGTGCAAGACTGTCAAAGTCCTGTCAGAAGCAAACCAACAAGTAGGCCGACCTTTGTTTATCCTTGTTTTGGGAGAAAAGAAAGAAAAGTAAAAGCAGGGTTCTGGTGTGAGGCTTGGAGCACCTTTTGCTGGTAAAAAAAATATTAATACCTAGTCTCTGGGAACACAATCCAATCTTAAGTCTCTCTCCAGACTTAACTCTGATGGCTGTTTTGTTTGTAGCAAGCAAAACCCAGCAGAGCAGTGCTGCTTACACCAAGACATGCAGGGACACTTTTTGTGGTACTTTCACAGTCAAGCAGATTACAAACCAGCTTTATAGGTGAGACAGTTTTGATGCACAGCTGTAACTTGATTTCAAGGAACCTAACTTACTACACTGATATTTAGTGTTTAATCACCACCATCTGCTCAGTGCCACTGCAAAAGCCAGAGCATCCAAACCCACATCGATGACTGATCACCTCTGAGAATGGAACCTCCCTCATTTACTCTTTGCCTGGGAAGAGGTGCTACGGCTTAAATCTCACTGCTGCTTACATCCCATTTACAAAGGTGAGAGGGGGATTTTTTAAATAGTTTTACTAAACTGGTGAAGCCAGGACAAGGCTCTGAGCTTGGACTTCTTCCATGGTGCCATGGCAGCAACCATGTTCCCATACAGAGCAGAAGCTGGGAGCTGTTTCCTGGACACCCCTGTCAAATGTAATGTCAAGTAAATAGAAACTAAAAACAACCATTAGACATTTCATATCCTATGTATCTACTGGCTGAAAGAAATCATACTGTGGTCAGAATGCAATTGTCTCTAAGTCACAGGCATATTTGGCAACGTAAGGTACTGTAACAAGAATTAATACAAAACTGTACCGTCCATATAAATGTTAATGACAGAAGAAATTACAGGAGAATAAAGAAAACAAGTTAAGCTTCAAAATTCAATAAACCTAGCATCTTTGCTCTAAATGTTCCATTCCCCTGATTTCATTGCCTTGCAACATCATCTCAATTACAGCTTGCATTAATTTGCCAATCAATTAAAATATGAAGTGAACCTATCACAGAAAATGTTTTGGAGTTGAACTGAGACACTAAAGAAATTCTAATTTGAGGAGATATTTTCTAAATACATACCAGTAATTGGAAGAAAATTACCTTTTTTTTTTTACTTTTTATGATAACTATACAACTCTTCTGTAGCTATCATTTCAGTCAAAATAATCTCTACATGAACATTGTTTAAAGAAGAAACCTTTATAGTTATATTAACCTGTAAATCTAATTTGCAGTCTCTGCTTTAGGAAACCTGGAAGGTAGAGTCTTATAATATGCAAGTGGTACTTTTCATTAACCCTGTAGGTCATCAGACTCTTTAATACTTCAGTTGCCAGACATGGCAACAACAGTGGCTTGAACAGCCTACTAATTTTTATAGCTCATGTTCTGTAAATTCACCTCCCTCCCCATAGCTGTTGGCCTCACATACACCAGTGACTCCTGCAGATGCTTAATTTAAGTAACTGACAATCAATACAACCTTCAACTACATCTGATTTTAAAGGTATTTTCTCATAACTCCTTCTGCATAGGCAGTGTCACTAGTTGGGCCAGCCAAAGAGAGACATCATTTATTCTATATATTTTGTCCTTCCATCAGTAAGAAAATACATAGAAGAGGGAAGTGACTGACATGCACAGCAGCTGTCTAACAATCCTATCAGCATCAGCAGAGATGTCACTGCTGATTTATAAGTATTGGTACAGTTTCACAGCAGAGAGTTCCTAGGAAATGGCAAAATACTGCCCAAAGCAGAGATGAAAACTCTCAACTATCCAACCACATCATTTTTAAACTAAAAACCAGGAGTAATCAGAGTCCTTGCTCATGCTAGTAGTCATTGCATACAAATAGTGGTTCCAAAAGTGGTTCCTGTGTTAGTTCTTTAAATGCAGAGGGAGTGATACCCTTATCCTATTTCCAGAAGCTTACTGGCAGGGACCATCAAGCATCCCGAGGGAGCAGATGAACATCAGCAGGGAGCCAAATGAACAGAGTTTCTCCAAGAAGGATGTGATTTAACTCTATATGCTCACTGAGCAAGCAGGACTCCTATCATAAACATTACCAATGGTCCTATGACTTTTATTACTAAGTAGAGCCAGCACTAACCAGACAGTCAAAACAAGACATTTGCTCCAGACTCTTTCTTCACTTGTATCTGTGAAGATGACATATGTGTATGATGAAACCATATGAAAATGTTGGGACATCTAGCTAATGTTTGGGTTTTACCAGAAAGTATCACATCTGTCTTCCTGGTGAAGGCACTGTGAACAATACAACAGGAGCACCTGAGGACTTGGGTAACGTGCAGCTCTTGCTTTGCCTGGTACTTTAATTTGGCTTTGTAACATTTTCTGACCCCTGCTAGGAGGACAAAACTATGCTGAATAGGGTGCTTGAGATTTGCAGACTTCAAAACAATTTTTAAAAATCATATGGGATTCTTGTCTGTACTTATAATGGTAGAAAAACCTCTCTAAAAATTAAAAATGCAATGCATTATGTGTTGAAACACAGATAACTTCTAGTGGCAGTGTGACTAATTGCCACTCTCTGGCAGTTTTGCACAGCTGAGCCAAGGGAATCCAACTTCCCTCCCTGAGTTTGAATAGAAGTAGTACATCTGTCTGTGCAGAGCAGGCACTGTGAAAGCAAGGAGCAGCAGTGCTGGGATCAGCTAATCAGATTGAGACTGACAAGCTGCTCTGCTGAGGGCGGGTACCGCTGTCATTGGTAATATTGGCGCTGCAGGTCTGGCTGCAGCAAGTCGCTGTTTGAGATCCTCCCTTGCACAGCCTCTGCTGCCCTTTGGCTGCTTGGGGTTTGACTCCTGAGATGTCAGTATCTGCCAGGCTGATGTGTTGGAGGCCTGGATCTCTGCTTTCCACAGACCAGCCCTGCTCTGCCCTGCTGGGTACGCTCCTGGGCACACAGACCTTGTGGCACGACTGTCACTGCATGTCCCCAGAGCCATGCTGAGTGCTGAAGCACCAAGCACTGCCTTGCTCTCAGCAAGGAAGAAGTAAACTCCTTTCTAGCACACAGCTGGTCTCCTTGCTGTCTGCTATTGTGTAGAGTACTTGTCCATATTCATAATTCAGGAATTTCTCATTTTAACTACAAAGCCTACATGTAATTCTCTGACCAGCCCACTTACAAAATGTACTATTTCTAGACTAGAGCATTTTAGGCATCAGTAGGCTCCCAGCTTTAGGAGTCCAGGACAAAACACAGGTAAGAACACATTGTTCATACACAGTAAATAACCAAGAGAGAAGGTAATGAATGTTCACCAAATACAACCTGACAGCTCAGTCGTTCTTTCTCTTTGTTCTCTTTTAACTAATCGAAAAATTTCTTCTACCCAAATTTCAGCACATATCTAATACAATATCTAGCATAATATCTATTATACTTATGTGAAAAATCTTTGAATAATGGGTTTTATAAATTAAGACGCTGACCTAACCTTATCTGCATCTGGCCTACAAGAGCATCTCATTAATGCAGAACAATAATTCCAGCCCTAAATTTTAAACTGGGGCATTTTTTTAAGCTAAGGAGGAAATAATTCTCAGAAAATTAGAAGCCTTTACTTACACAGAGAAGCACGAGTGGTACTCCTTTCTAAACTTTATTGCTTTTGAAAAAAACACATACAAAGGGCATTGCCATCCATTAATCCTGCAGGGCAGCTATTGGAAGAGCTTGTTATACCTAGTAGGAGGATCTATTGCTCTGGAAAAGACAGGATTAGTTTTTTTCCCAAGCTCTAGTATGTACTTCCAGCTCTGGAGTGACCAGAAGAGTGTGCTTAGAGTTCTCATACCAGTGGAGTCTGCTGGGCCTCATCTGGTTCCTTGCATATACTTCTGACTCCTGACCTCCCACAAAGCATGAAACAAACTCAGCAAAACAATTCATCCCAGAGCTTTTGAAAATATTAAACCTGCACTTTATTCTGGCTTTAGAATAGCTCATTGGATCAGCCTTTCCCTGTTCAGAACATTTCTGTAGCATTTTTGACACATCTGAGGCTTTGCTGGTCTCCACCCAAGGAGGAGTGAAGAAAAACTAAAAAGCCCCTGGGATGTTTCACGTCCCTCTGGTTGTGAAAATATTATAATGCAAATATTTTTCTGCAATGTATGTCAGATGTAGTTTACATGATGATAGGAGTGACATGTTTCCTTGGAATTTTTTCAGATTAACTCTGTAAATTTTATTCATCTCTTTGCCAACAGAAATATGCAATTTACATTTATAGCCTTCAAGTGAAAAATGAAATTGTATCTTAATGCTATACATGTGTCATTTGTACCCTTCAGGTAACAAGTTTTATTTGATTAGGCTATATTCAATGAATCTTTATCAGTGGAATTTAGACTTGCCAAATTAAAATTATAACCCATGAAGGTCTTTATCTTCAGTGCTGTCTTTTAACCTCAGGAGCGTGCTTAAGCAAGCCGCAGGAGAATAACAATCAGAAATAAAATAAAAAATAATCAAATCCAGCACCAAACTTCTCAAAATAAAGGATGAGCTTTGAGCAGCTGAAGCAGTGTTACAGTGAGCATTGCTGGTTGGGAACCCTTGGCACACAACTCAGGGGCACTGCAGGGCCAGCAGAGTGGAAAAATCATGTGACATTTGCTGAGAAAGGCAGAACCTTTGCCTTCTCTGAGGTGTTATAGGAACCTACTAATTTTGAACCAAGATGTACTTTGCCAGACATCATAACTGAGCTGCTTATGCATCTCTCCTCTGCCTCAGTCACCGCAGGGATTCAGCTTTACTCTGCAGCTCAGCCACCAGCTCTCCCTTCCCTCAGAAAACAGCAAAGTTGTGCCAGGAACACACAGGTGACATGGTTTAGGAATTGTATTCTCCAATTCAGTACCCCCGGTAAAACCAGGCCCACTGCTTGTTCCAGTTGGAAGCACAAAAGGTAAAGGTCATGGGTTGGGATAGAACAATATTCTGGGAACACCAATGAGAAAAGAAAATGAACAGAAACAATATTAATAAGAGAAGGAACACCCTTCTCCCTGGAAGCTGCAGTGAGTCCCCTTCCCCTGCAAGCAGACAAGAGCTGTTGAGGTGCAAACAAGCCCAGAGTGATGGCAGCTGGCCTGAGCCCAGCTGGGATGGCTCAGCTATTTTCCAGCTGTGCCTGATGGAGCAGCAATTAGGCTTTACCGGCTCATTTTGCTCTTTCTTTGCTCTGGTTCCTACATAAGCATCCCCTCTAGGGGTGGGAGGTTGATGATGGTTGTAAGATGGGCCTCTGCTGTACTGTGGGATGGGGAGGGTGGTAGTGATGGAGTCTGAAGGTCTGGGGAAGACAGAGGGGAGCAGCCCAGTCTGGAATGGGATCAAGAGGGATTCAGTGGCTGAAAGAGAAGTTGTGTCCCTGTGGCAGCGATTCTCCTCTTGACCTTCTAGAGAGAGAAGGTAAGTACTGCCTGCTGCTATGGCCCCTATTTAAAGCATTCAAGTAAAAGCTGAAAATAATCTTCTCTGACTGCAGTAAATTCATGTTGTTTGTCACTAGGACTGTTGGTACTTTGTAGTTTTAGATGCCAGCACTAATGATTTGCAAGGTTCAATAATGTACAAGAGGGCTCTGGTTTTGGTAGCTGCCTGATCTCTTATAGAATGAAGTTGCAAAAGTAGATTATAAACTGTTGGGGGATCCTGAGATTTTCTGCTGCTGCAGGGCAAAAACTGATTCCTTTCAGGCTTTACTAGCAATAAAGATAGAATGTACTTAGATCAAATCATGTTAGATTTATAGGTAGGAGTTGGGATTTGATAACAAATCCAGTGATTTAGGAGTATTGTATTTTTCTCAAAAACAACAAAACAGACCCAAATCAAAACCCCTCTGGCTTGAAATAAAGAAGTGGTATGAGCTATTCCTCTGAGTCTGATGTTCTTGAAACCAAAGCCACACTGTGAGCACTCATAGCTGTGAACTTTTAATGGTGTGAAAGCCAACAGGCTCTCTCATTTACAGTACTGTGGCAATCAGGCCTGAACCCTCTTAAAACTCCCACGATAGTCAAAGAGTGCTGGGTTTTGGCTCCTTTCCATTTTGAATGTGGATATTTGCAGTGCAGTTACTTCAGTGACAGGTCAGGTTGCACTGAAGTGCCTGGGGAGTAGCATTTTCAGTCGATTCTTTTGTGGTTTTGTTATCTTTATTTAAAAGAGCTGCAGCTCACTGGCAAATCTGGCAATGCCCGAGGCTTAACCTGATATTAGTTTTCCCAAGAGCAGAGAGGAAGTGCAGTCTGGAGAACCTTTTCTCACAGTTTTTTACTGAGTGGTCTTCAGGGGTTTGGCTTGTTTTTGGGCTACCAGGGAAAAGGGTAGGAGGAACTGAACGGGTGCTTGTGACTTCAAATAGAATAATTAAATTTATAATTCCTTTGGAAAGCAACAGCTCCGTGTGTATGATGCTGTTATTCCCCCCTAGCAGTTTCAATAGAATTCAATAGAATTCAAGAGCTGCATCTTGGTCATAAGCTGGAGGCAGGGTGCTAAGACAGGGCCCAGCTGAGCCTTTGCAAAGGAAGATTTTATGCTGAAGATTTGTCTGATGCTGTGGGGCCCAGGTGAGGAGGAGACCTTCAAACTACTTAGTTTTGCCCAGCTGAGCTGGGCATTGCACAAGGCTGCTGACTTCCCCAGGCCTGATACTGCCTTGAGTTGCCTCTCTGCCTCCTAGGAGTGAGTGTCCATATGGCAGTGATCTGGCTTCCTGGAAGAGAAACTGCTTGAGGCAGGTGCTTGACTGAAAAGTAATCTTAGTTTCATTCTACATTAGTGCAGTGTATGCCTATCAATTTGGTACTGAAACACAAAACTGACAGTGTAGAGGCTGGAGTAGGAATTGAGGCTTTTATTCAGACTTTCATTATCTTGCTTATCGAGACTTACTCAAAAATAGAAAGTGTTTTAGGTTTTTGGGGTTTTTTTGTACTGGAATGGGATCCGTCTTATGTAGTCCCAAATAATTTCCAGAGGACTGACTGTGTCCAGGAGCTCTGGCTGCACCTGGAATGGCTGAGAGAGAGGTGGCTGGAAGAGTGTGACCCACTGTCACTAGTGGTGAAATAGGTGCATGTGACATAGTGAGCCATCAGCTGAGTGGCTGTGCAGTTCTTGAGTCCAAAGGAAAAATAAATCTGAATTACGATCTCCATGCCAAATACAAATGGGTATATGAAAATTATGCCATCAATTTTGTAACTTTGGCAACTGGCACTCTTGGATATTGCCTCCTTCCCAACATACACTGATGTTCAGGATCTGCTCTAGTGAACAGGAAGGCAAAAAGACTTTCCATGAGTAAAGAGGAAGAAAGAGAAGGGCTGAAAAGCTGTTGTTTCCTCCTCTATGAAGTCAGGAAGGTAAGGTGAAGGAGATTTCTTAGGAAGCTGGTGCAGTAATTTAAATGGCTGCATAAGGGGCTTCCTGCCCCTTTCTAGGAAGCACTTCAATCACCATTCATTTTTTTCATACTTTGATATTTTTTAACTATGTACACATGTTTATTTATAGCATAAAGTCTTCCAATATAAATAGAAAAGCTTTGAATGAAAATAGAAATGTAGCATAAAGCCTTCCAATAGAAATAGAAGGGCTTTTAAACTTAAGTCACTTTCACAAACTCATGGACTGGTTGAGATCTGGATATCATCTTATCCAACAACCCCTCCCCATGCAAGCAGTGCCACCCAGAACTTGTAGCTTTTAATATCTCCAGGGATGGAGAATTTGCAACCTTTTTGGGCACTCTCTGCCAGCACTTGGAGATTCTCATAATAAGGAAATTTTTCCTGATGTTCTGAGGGAATTCCCTGTGTTTCAGCATGTGCCCATTGATCTTTGCGTTGTCACTGAGCATCAGTGGAAACAACCTGGCTCTGTCCTTTTAGACCTTCCCAACAGGTATTTCTATACATTGGTGCCCTTCTCAAGGCTGAGCAATCCCAGCTCTCTCACGGTTTCCTTGTAGGAGAGATGCTCCAATCCTTTAATTATCTTGGTGTTCCTTGGTAGTACATAGATAGAAAAGCCACCATGGATGGCAACCTGAACATCTGAGTTGGTTTATATATGTGAAACACACAAACTAGGGAACAGTTAACTTATGAAAGGACTAGTAAAGAGAGCTTTAAATCAATGCAGACAAGAAGTGATTGTTTAGTGGATAGTAGTAGACTCTTGACTGAAGTGGGATTAATTTTTTCCTATGGAATGTCAGAACTCAGAATGCATTTGGTTGAGATGTTGTTTTTTGAATGAAGTGACTTCTCCCAGAAGTTGTTTCCATTAGAAAAGAATGCCTGATGGTTGTTGATGTTTAGAGTAATGATTTTTTTTGTCATTTAAATGTAGTATATATTTCTATATTTTAATGGCATAAGGGAGTTAATGAAAATGGGCTGTAGGCAAATAGCTACTAGAAAATTTTGCTGAATTTAGCACGGTCTTAAATTATTATTATTAATTTCTTTAAGTTGCTTGTTTAAGCCCTTTACCTAGTTGCTCTCTGTATGATTAAGTGCCTACCCATGAAATATCCTGTAAAGGTTTTGACATAGATTGCTAACCCTGGACAACAGGGTCTGTTGTCATTGTGGTAAGAATAAAAATCTCTCAGAAAGATAGAGGTCATAATTACTGTCAAACATCCACCTGTAGTTTCAGCATAAGAAAAAACCTGGAAATATAAAGCTTCTGAGATTAATTCCTTAAGGAAATCTTTTAAATGCCACCAGTTTTGGAGAGAGCACTAAGAGTATGAATGCACTTCCAATGAGAAGGGGATTGTTAACAGGTATAAACACCTACAGGGCTTTTATAAAAAATAGGGCAAGATGTGTAAAAAGCTGAGGGCTAAAGCACACCACAAGCAGGATTAGTATTGCATTCTTTAGACTTTTCTTGGGTTCAACCTTTCATTCTCTGTCACAAATACTGTGATATGAACCCTAAATTCTAGATGTTGCCTGCCTTCTGGCAAAGGTAGAGTGTTTGAGAATCACAGTTTTAGAGGCTGGGCCCTACATTGCTGATTATTTAATCTTGTCAGTATAGCTCTTGGTGTGGGCTTTTTGTATGTTTGGTTTTTTTGGGTTTTTTTTATATATTATTTCCATACAAAGGGTTTAAGTTAAGAAATCCAATACCTAATAAATTTACCATTAGGAAGTCCAGTACCCTTACAGAAAACCTGCAGCAACAGATGGCAAGTTCTTAGTGCCTAAGTAGCCAGGACCCACAGCTAGACTGTAGGTTTGCTTTTAGAGTCCTTGCAGAAAGAGCATCTCTGAGAAGTCTGTCCCTTTAATGCCATATTAGTGCCATTGATTTACCTTAAATCCAACTTGATTTTTAAAATTTTTCTTGGAGATCCTATTTTTTTCCTTGTCTGTTGACAACAAAGTCAAATTTCTGGCCTAGAATGTATTTAACTACTCACTGGCAATCTAGTTTCTTGAAATTTGGCTTTTGCTGACACCTTTGCAGATATATTCGCTTTAAATCTGTTTAAGCCTATTGCAAATGTCACAGGGAGACAGTGGGTTGGCAAATCTATCCCTTGGCTCTGACTAAAGGTATGTGCAGTATAATATAGTGCTGGTGAAATACCAGAGGGGGAAGGAGGGGGAGTCCTTCCAAGTCACACATTTGGACTGGCACAGAGTGAGTGCGTTGTGCCCTTTGGGCACTGCAGAAGAGATGAAGTGGAAGGAGCTGCCTGCCCATCTACTCCCAAAACATTTTTTAGGGCTTCTTGAGGGAGAAGGATAGCAGTAAGGAAACATCTAGAAAAAATCAGCATTTCAGTGTATATTGAAAGTTCTTGCTGTAATTCTAAAATTAGTACTTTATCAGCAATACTAACATATTAAATTTGCCTTCACCCTGCAAAATCAAAGTGTCTGGTGAACTGAAGGGGCAATTAATTCCATGATAGACCCTGTGCTTGTATGTATGGCTTGTGGTAACACAGAAATGTTCTTTACAAGTCTGTGCTCACAGAGACATAAATACTGATTGTATTGACTTTTTTGTATTTATATTGCAGTAACTCAGGGATAAAATTTTAATGCAGATTCAGTTCCTATATGGCACTCTAAATACTAAGCTGAAGGCTAAACATAAATGTTTGCAATCTTCAATCAAGAAACTTCAGTGGTGATGTGGGAATAGGTAATTGGCCAAATTATTTACTGACTTTGATATGAATGCTTATTCGGTGCTTGCTTCCCTGGAGCTAAAGCAGGAGATAATAGCTCCAGCTTTCAGTCTCTGTTCTTTCTTGAGCTCTAAGATAAGAGCACATTTTTAAGGTGATTATTACTTAATTACCACCATTATGCTGCTAATACCCACCAGATAAACACAGCTTTCCTTTTTGAGTGTTGCTGAACTAGAATATTAAGTGGCCCCAGGTTGGGGATGGGGATCCTAACCTGGGATATCCCCATTCTTACCTTGCTCCTTGGTGGGGAGGACAAGGAGTGCCTGATGGGGTGGGAGCCTCCAGGCACCAGCAGCGCTTCTCCTGAGAGGGGAGAGTGCCCTTGATGGGGAGATGGAAGGCAGATGGTGTGGGAGCCAGCTGTGATTTCTATTTCTTTGCATTTTATTTTTCATAAATGTTCATTAAACTTTCACTGGTATAATACTGTCCTTTTATATACTGTCTCCAGTGTGTGCATATAAAGAAGGTATATATACTATATGTGTATGTATATATATCTAACTGAAATAATGCCATGTTATCTTCAGTGTTGCTACTTGAGGCACTTCCTATTGGAAGGGCAGTCCTTAGGACTAATCTTTTTACATCTGTTTCATTGTAGTATTAACATTTTTGATTTTTGCCTTGTAATTTCTGCCAGTCTAGGAAGGAAGGTAGATGGGTGTAGAATATCTTGGTTTTAATCACATAATATAATCTTCTTGCTAGGTACATTTTGTTTGAGAGGGGCATAATATCACTACTAGAGATTAGGGGAAAAACCCCTCTTTTTCTTAATCACCTATATATATCAGCTATCAAAGCAAAAACATTAAGAGAAAATACTATCATTAACAAAACTGCCATATTTTATCCAATCTCTGTGGAAACAGATGTGCTGTAAACTTCCCTTTCATTTGAAACTGGGTTAAAAGCTAATAAATAAATGCAGTGACTGCAGACAAGGCTGACAGGCTTAAGATTCTGTATGTACAGTGATGTTTGTTCCAAAGATCCTTGAAAGATGTAATTTTTTTTCTGGATTAGTTTATATTAACCTTAAAGAGCCCTAAAATCAGCAGTGTCAAGAAGAGATGACATTTGAGGATATAATTTAAGAAGTGTAAAACAGTTGTGCGTAATGACATTGTCCCATTCATCAAGTTGTTATTTTAAGTCAAACTTTCCAAGAAGCTCTCAGTGGGAGCCTTGTTTTGGGCAGAGAAATGGAAAGTCTACTGGTTTTGTCCACTCAGTAGTAATTTCTAAGGTACAGGAGATGTCGTAAACAATAAAGTGAGCAACAATTTTGACAAGCTTATATAATTTTTAATTAAAACACTAGGTGTGGTTTGTTTTTTTGGCTTTTTAACGCTGTAAGGTTGACTGCCTCTGGACATGTGAAGGAAAGAAGTCTCTCAAATCCACACAGGAGCCAATGCCTGGGAAAGCAGGCATTCTTCTGCAAGAAGAGCAACTAAATGAAAGGGGTATGCTAGGAAATATTTATCATCTCCTAATCCTATTTTTTCTAAATAGCATTACAAGTACTGTAATTTGCAGGAAAAGAGAACCAAACTGCCTGCAGCAACAAGAATGTGAATAGTTATCAGAAGAATTTCTTTGCCAAATGCTGCCAAGCTCTGAGTTAAATGGGTAAACCGGGAAGTCTGCAGCCTCATCTATCACCTACTCCCCTCTCCATGGATGGTCGTGTGTTGTCCAAGGCAGAGTACTCTGGCAGCAAAGGGAGGGCATCCTAACAAAATTCATCTGCAGATCAAAAGGAGTGACTATTCCCCTTTATCTGGGGACACCAGGGCTGGGGTGCTGACTCCAGCTTTGGGCACACAGTTCAGCCCCTTGCCACCAAATAGCACAATCTGCACTATGAGAAATCAGATAAGTTTGAAAGTTAAAATAATTCTCCTCTGCTACTGCTATCACCTGTCGCATCAAGCAAGCAGATATTTTAGGGATGAAGAAATTCCAAGTATAGGCAGCAGACTGATAAATACTATGGTATATCTTTGTGTATAAAGTCTGATTCGTATTTCATATTAAACTCAACTGTTATTCTGATAGTTTGCTGTCATTTCACTGGTTTTAGTTTATAGCCTGCAAGCATCATCTTTGCAGGAACTGGGATCTAGGGGATGAAATAACATTGTTATTCTGCTCATGTTTCAGCCACTTGGGTTTTCTATTTGTTCATGTCTGTATTTTATAGAAAATTGATAAGTGCTGTAATTATAGTCTGTTGAAAGCAAGTAGGTCAGAGCTACACTTCCATTCCACAGAGGCTGCTGGCACTGGAGAGACAGAAATACAGCTGGATGTTTTCACTTGTCTGGGTGTTGCTGCCATTCATTAGACTTCTCACAACTGCTCACCAAAATACTTTCAGAGGTACATCAACCAAAGCATCTGTGTTTAAAAGGTCCTCTAGTTACGTATTGCAATTCTTTGGCAAAAGATTTTTTTTTCTGGGGACATCATGCAAGAATTATATTAACTGTTGGGGGAATATTTCTTAGAGTGTACTGGTGACAATTTTTTCACATAAATGACTGAGAATCTGGTGAAAGGAGAGATCTTGCTGGACCTCCTATTCACAAAGGAAGAATGGGCATGGGATGTGAAGGTTAAGGGTTGCTGTAGCTACAGTGACCATGAGGTAACAGTGCTCAGGATTTCAATGGGATTAAGGCAAAAAAAAAAAAAAAAAACCAGGATCGCATCCCAGGTCTCAGGAGAGCAGGCTTCAGCCTGTTTGGGGATAAAGAAGAGCACAGACATACTGCCCAGTTCTGCAGGGATAGGGTTAGGAAAGCCAAGGCCTGATATAGGATACAAAAGGCACAAAGAATGACTTTGACAGCAGCAGACAAAAGCAGGCTGGGAAAAAACATGAGCCCACTGGTGAAGAGGCTCTGGTGACAAAGGGCACAGGAATGCCTGAGGTACTGAATCCCATTTTCTTCTCAGTCTTTAGCAGTAAGACTGGCCAGAAGTCTGGAGCAAGGGAGACATCTCCTCAGTGGAGAAGAATCGGGTTAGGGAACGCTTAGGCAAACTGGATGTACTGAACAAACTGCTCATGGGATGTTGGGACACACCCAGGAGCACTGTGAAAAGTGACTGATATCATTGCAAGACTGTTTTTAATTTAATTACCTTTGGAAGGCCATGGGAAACAGAGTAAGATCCTGAGGACTGGAATAAGGTAAATGTCACTTTGATCTTAAGAATAAAGATCTCGGTAACCCTTAGCATTCTTTACTCCTGTTTGCATTTAAATCAGTGATGTGGATTGTCAGTGGCAGTTACTATTGTATCTTCTGATTGTTTATTTATTAATGTATACAACTTCATTTGTGGATTAGGTGAGTGATCTCTCCTGTCCTTTTCTCAAATCATAAGCTTTCCTTATATTTTCTCTCCTAGGTCTAGCTAAGGGAGGGAGTGATAGGGAGGCTTTGGTGGGTACCAGGCATCCAGTCAGGGTCAGCCCACCTCAGTCAGAAAACCAGACATTTTCAGAGTTTATCTGACTGCATAAAGAATGTGACTAACAAAATTATGAATAGTTAATAGTAAATAGAGAGTCACAGATGACATGAGAGAGGACAGATAGCAAAGCATAGACACTCAAGTGATGTGTGAGGTTTTTAGATTTTCTTCTCCTGTCCAATATAGTCAAGACTAGCACAGCTAGTAATTCTGTGCAGCTCTCCTGCATTCTCACATTCAATAAGCAGGTTTGAATTTAATTGATATCTTTGTGTTGGCTGCACCAGTTGCTGCACTGATGAGACACTTGGGAAAATGAGCTGAGCCAGCCCACTCCTGGTGTCTCAAGGTGTTTAGAAAAGCAGCTGGTGAAAACACTACCTACCCCTTCTAAAGGTGTCTGCTGCACTCACCTGCAGCTTTTCTTTCTTATGTATAAATTGAAGTTGCAAGGACTGACATTTTTGCTGGCACATCATGAAAATGGCACTAAAGACAGAAGATAACATTCCCAAAGCTATGTGAGCCAAGAATGATTTCACCTTTTCTAGCCTCAAGAACACTGAGGAACAAAGTAGCTGATGACTACTGAGAGCTTTTTTGCTTCTAAGATGCAAGAGATCTCTTCCTCCTCAAATATTCTTTTCCCCTGTAAAAGTGGTGTGGTTTGGTTTTTTTTCATACCCCACTGTTATTAATTTACACCTTGCCAGGATTTGTAAGATGAATTTTATTGCTGTTGTTGTGGGAACAGAATCCTCAGCCATATGGCATGACATCTTCATTTCTGTGGGACAGGAGACGGGATTCATGTTACAGTTTTGCAGTGCTCCAAAAAAAAATGCCCTCATGAAGGATTTTCTTAGGGAAACTCCATAGTAAAGTAGAGAACAAATAAATATGTATCTAATGAACAAATTCTTTCCCAAGGGGTAATTTGTACTGGAAATGCTTAAAAGAATATTTTAGTCTTCTGCATATATCCAAAACTTGCCTATTACAATAATACAGTTTTAATTTTGCTAAACTAAGGTTTGTTTGGTTTTTACATTTTGTCATTTGGTGAGCTTTTTGGGGTTGGTTCTTGGTTGGTTGTGTTGTTGTTTTTTTCACAACTGTAGAAATAGCAGCAGAGAGGACAGAACCCCCAACCAGGGGGTGTCACACATTGTTATGTGTATACTGATGGTCTGTGTCCAGTATTTCTGACCTAGCAGGGCTGGTGTATCATAATCTAACTATCTTGGTTTTTAACTCGTGAAGAGCCTTCTCTTGGTCTAAAAATAAATAATACCACCTATAACAAGATGACTGTTTCACTGTTAAAGTTCCCCTGAAGATGAAGCCCCAATAGCAGAAGGATTTGTACCCTCTGATTCTAACTAGATGCCTCAGTTTTGCATCTTCTTTGAGAAAATGAACTGACATGTTAATAAGACAGCTTAAGGGTATTTTCTAATGAGAATTTAAACTGATATGCTATCAACCAATACCATCCATTTCGGGCTGTGCAGGAGGGTGTCCCTCCTGAAGTTTTGGATAGATATGTATTTTGGATTCAGACATAATCCTTCTCATGAAAACTATCAGGTTGGCTTTACTGGGCCTGACAAAACAGCACAAGAGGCTGGTTAGTGCTTAAAGCTAAAGGCTGGGTGGAGAAGAGAGGGAGTGCTCACCATTGCATTGTGCATGGAGGACCAGAAGTGGCCATACACTGTCCCCAGCAGCCTTGAGAAAATCCCTGTGGCTGCTGAGAAGTGGGTGTCATTCTGTTCCCCATGCCAAGGGCCAGGACCTTTGTGGCACAGCACTGAAGGAAGACTCTTTAAGCTGAGTATCCTTCTTACAGGTGGCAGCATCACAGACCTCTGGCACCTGCTACCTTGCAATCGAGGTACAGAGGGTGCAACTTGTAGATAGGAGCACTTTCATAAATTATTCCCAAAGTCAGGCCCTGGTACTGATCCATTTGTCTCTTCTGCTGCCTCCTACTTTACAAACATAATAAGTAGAATGTTTACTTTTTTTTTAAATGACAGGTTGTCTGGTTTAATATGTGCTTTAATCTAGTAGTCTCTTCATCTTAAGACACATTTATTGTTCTAAATACAGAACTTAATTTGACTTGATCTATTATTATTTTTGTAGTTAAATTCCAAATTCCTTGCTAACTGCTGAATGACTTAAATAATGATATTTCCCTACAACTTATTTGTTAACCATCCTTTCACAAACTGAGGGAAAAGGTCACCACATTGACACGTATGTTTGACATTTGTTAAAGTTAAAAAAAATCCAAACAAAACCCAACAATGAGACATGAAACCAGTGCCAACTGTTATGATAAGGAAACAGAATTGTTAGGGCTTTGGACTTTTTTCTCCTTTAAGTGTAGCAATTCTAACACAGTCATTAACATAACTTGCTATTGTTATGTTATATGTGCAAATACCTGAAAGCAGCACAAGGTAGAACATATACTTTCTGACTGAATACCCAATGCTGTGAATCAGCTGAGCATGTTGACTGAAAGCCACCAAAAAACATGAAAACTAATTTACAGTTCTCCTATCTGACAGGGCTTCATGCATTATTGCTGTTCTGAAATGCATATACAGAAGATTTAAAATAAAAAAAAATCTGTCTGCTTCTCAGCTATCAGATTTACTATCTCATGAAACTGAGAAAGATTCCAGACTAAAATCACTCAAGATGGAAA
Source organism: Chloebia gouldiae (assembly GCA_003676055.1). Classification (NCBI taxonomy): domain Eukaryota; kingdom Metazoa; phylum Chordata; class Aves; order Passeriformes; family Passeridae; genus Chloebia; species Chloebia gouldiae. The sequence goes on along the minus strand of QUSF01000002.1, from coordinate 60,090,406 downwards.
ACTAGAGAAAATATGCAAGATTTATGAAGAATAAAAACTACTGCTTAATCTCATTTATATAAACTCAAACCACACAGAGAAAAAGCTAAGACACAGAAATTGACTATCATAGCTTGCTCATATTAATCTTCAGAATGAAATTTTCAGCATTTAGCAATGAGATGTGCCATCCTTGAAGCCCACAAAATCTGGAAGAACTCCATACTTTTTTCTCATGTTACTGCAATATATTCCTTTTATTTATTATTGTCTCAGAGGAAGAATGTTACAATGTAGTGTTTGAAGCAGCATTTACTTGGCAGCAGAGGACAAAGGATGCATACAAACACAAGCAGAAAAACAACTTTATACATAACCTCATATTCAGAACAAAAATAAAACTCAACAAATTCACTACTGATTTCTTTTTATACTTAATGTTGGGAGTATTTTTAAAGATTCTTTGCCTAGAGAATTATGTAGCTTGATAAAAGCCAAGTACTTTGCAGAGAACAGAATGTAAAGCTATTTCCAATACTACTTATGAAGATAGGTCTGAGGTAGAAAGGTGGTAATGGTTTTCCTCTTCTGTAAAATGTGGGCTTTTTTCTTCTCAGAATAACTACATTACATTTTAACAGGAGGCAGCATCTTCTCTTCTCACCTTGATAGCTTTGCTCCACTTGCTCAAGACTAATACTTAGCATCTGAAAAGCTCTGTTGAAACACCAAGTCCTACATCACCTTTGAGAGGTAAGCACTATCATCCCCATTTTACAGATGGGAAAACAGAGGCAGAGTGGTTAAATAACTTGCCAAAGGGTTTAGAAAGAAATGGCACTGGTGCCAACAGTAGAAGGTGGTCAACACTGTGCCTGAATCACTCCTTGGGCAGCAGCAGTTCAGGAGTAAATACTGTGGGTGCAGGACAGTCTGGTTGGCAAAACTTCACAAAGCCACTAGAAATTCCTGACCTGCTCTTTTAATGTCCACTAGCAGTTTTTTTAGTAGCAGTAGAGAATTTTACACCTCTTTCAATACCATTTTAAGATAACTTGTTTTTTTTTTCCTTCAATAATAATTCAGAATAACACAGCTTTGTTTCTCTTTACTATACATGAAAGATATTGCATGCAATTTTACCAATTAAAGGTATGTCCTAGAATTAAAGCAAGTGTCCATGCAGCATTGTAAACTCTGTGAAGGCATTAAAATCTCTTATGATAATCTTCAAACTAGAGATCAGATGATCAGTGACATACTTTCCCATAATTATCCTTATCAAAAGTAATAAAATAAATAAATTATTTTAAAGATAAGGATGATCTACAAGATTACAATGCCAAATGATAAGATCTACGTGCACTGCAGTTCTGGAGAAAGTTCTGTTGCTAATAGTATTGGAAAGGGCTTTCTAATTGTCTCTTCATTTGCAAGAGGCAGACAAAAGAAAGGGATCTCACAGAAATGAGCTTCACTTCATAGACTGTAAATTCCAAAACTTGAAGCAAGTTTGGCCCAGCAGGGAACAGCAAAGCTTTGTCTCTGAACAAAGTTGGGAAGGATTATACTAATTTAGCTCTTACTAAAACCAACTTAGATGATAGCTTAAGTCCTCTTTTTAGTTATCTCCCGATTCAAAGTAAAGTAAAGCTTAAAAAAATAATCCTCCAAACGGAGTGTTGTCTGGAAATAACAAAAAGGAAGTTAAAAATACCACTTAGGTATATGAGGATGCTAATTATGACTTGAAATGAGCGTTTACCTTGTTTAATTGACTTAAAATACTGTATCTCGCACCTAATAACAATTGTTGTTAACCAGTAACAATATTGCAGATTATGGGAACTTCAAATGCCAATGCTGAAAACAATGCAAGGATATTCTGAAATCTGTGTGGTCAGATGGTTAGCATACAAATAATTAGTACAGAATATTACATGTGTGAGTATATAACTAAGGGTACTTTACAATGCAAAAGCAAAGAGCTGAAAGGAATGTATAAATGTAACGTTTTGCTCCAAACTCCTTATGCAGTTCTCTTTACGATTATCAAAAAGAACGTATATAAAGCCCCTGCCCCTTCTCCCCTGGCTGTATATTTATACAAATCAGTGACAAATATTCCACTGCTCGTTAATTTACAGTTGCATAGAAAGGGAAGAAGGAAAAAAAAAAAAGATACTATAAAAACAACATCCTCGTCTTTGGGTATTCAGTGTTGTACTGTTTCAAGCGGAACACGCGGTCGGAGTGCACGGCGTGTCCCGGGTCCCGTGCAGGTTTGGGATGAGGCGGAAGGCGCGGCGGCAGATGTGGAGCAGGGCTGTACTGCACGCCTGGAAGCACTGGCTGACAGCCCAAGGAACACCTCACATGGCCTGTCACGACATGAGAAACAACATCAGCACCACGTGTCAGCACACACAGAAACTTCTACCTGCTCTGGGCTCAGGACTGCGACGTCATCTTACAAAACCCCTCTATTTAAAAAAAAAAATTACAAGTATTGGCCTGAGGCTCAGCAAATAACTGAGGCAAATAGCTAAAAGAAATCTAAGTTGACAATACTGCAGTGTTTAAAAAGTCCTTGTTGAAGTGGTTGCCTATTCAGCGCAGACAGACAGGTTAATCTAATGCCTAAGATGCTAGCTGTGTGGCTTCTGATCCTGATGCCCATAGCTCCTGAAAGTGGAGCTGTGGGCACCAGGGCACAAGGACATATGGACATTTTTGCAAGAACCAGCTTTGATCTTGCAAGCTGATGATGGCTTAAGACTAATTGGCTCAAATAAATGCAAGCTGGTTCCATCTGGATAGCAACACAGACCTGCAGAACCATCATACCTGTGGCACTGCCTGACATAGAAATTTTCTATTACCTATGATATTCTGGAATCTGGCCTTCCTGTTGTATCAGTCTAGTTCCCAAACAGATCCCTAGAGAAAATGTAGACAAAAACCACCCCAGCCCCTTTACTCTAACAAAACTTTTCACTTGCTTTACTTTATTTCCAATGCCTATGCAAGTATGTAAATATGTCTCATACCTGTGGTCTGCCAGTGAAACTTGCTGCAAATAGAAAAAAAAAAAAAAAGTTAGAAATTTACATACTTCTGCATCTTGACAGTTTAAAAACAACGTTATTATTAGGAAACACATACTACAGAAGAAAAAAAAATACTTTAAAAGACTAAACATTTAACTAGAAATGTGTTGTGATGGTTTAATTCTTCATAAACTTACTTTTAACACATGTATAGCATTATGATGATATAGTTAATAAGAATTGCTTCATTTTCACCATCTGTAGCCATATCTAAACCCCTGAGTGATGTATTACAGTATCATCTGTTTAAAATGCTCTGTTCTGAACATCACTCAAATGCACAGACAAGACTTCTGCAGTGTTGTACACCTGCCTACTTCTGAGCACCAATTACATAAATAAGAAAGGAAAAAGGGGCATTACATCCATGATTAGTGGATCTGAAGTACAAAAAAAAAAAACCACCAATAAACAACAAAATCCACCATGGTAAGTATTGCTGGCCTTACTACTACATGAATAATTGCTTAAAAAAGGATGTTTGATATAAATAGAAAGATGGATTTCAAGATGAATTATAACCTGAAACCCATGAAAACAAATAAGCAAGACTACCATCTCTGTTAAACAGTCAAAATGGGATAAAAATTATCTGCATAAGGCTCAGATGCTAGTATCTCCTTGATAGAGCCTGTGACCATGGCAGAAGAGACAAGTAAAGATCAGGTTGTGAAGGATGTTTTTTTTACTTTCTGATGTGGTTTTATTATTTTTTTAATAATTGGATGTTGCACATGACAGTTTTGATAAAATTGAGCTTGGGTATAATAAAGAGTCTAAGGATGTAATTCTTTAAGGTTAGGAATACTGTGATGCCTAGAGAGTCTGTGGAATTTACATAATTTAAAGTCTTACAGGACAGATTTAACAATTGTCCAACCAGGAAGATAGATCCCTCTCAAATGGCCACAGGAAAAGATGGTGGACTTGGATAGTCTGTCATGGTGTTCCTTGGAAAAATTCAGAGTCTAATGCACTTTTTAGGGAAGGCCAGACTAATAATCCTCATTCCAGGCTTCTAAAGCATTTAAGATATGAATGAATCTGACAGTTAAAAAAAATTTACTCCCAAGTAAAAGATGTTATAAAATGACTGAATGAGAGCAAACATAAGTAGTACCTACTAACTGGGGCAAGGTGGTTTAGGCTGACAATGGGGAAAATCACATGAAATTTGGAATTATGCCTTTTTTTAAACTTAAATGCTCCGACAGACAACATGAAGGGTCCATGGTTTTCACTTGCAGTATTCTCCTGTCTCATTCAAGGTGTTTGTTCATGGAATCAGAGATTTTCTTTTTTCTGTTTTTCAGCCCTGGAGAACAGCCATCATCAAGCTTATCCTGACACAATGCAATTTGCTTTAAATTCATTTGGGCCAAATGACATGTATAGTCATGTAGCAAGACAGTGAAACTTTCAAAAGCAAGAACAAATGCTTGAGTTGTATTTTATACTGATTTGTATACACACACACCCTCAAGGTGTGCTGAGCAGCTCCACTAGCTGTTGACCTCAAATGAGATGCTCCTTAGAATCAAGTCCTTAATTTGCAGAACAAGGGGGTCTGAATTGTTGAACTCATCAAGAATCAAAAAGGACAGCTGAAACAAGACTTTTTTTGCTAGAACCTAATTTGCTTTTTCAAAGCACCCAAGGTGCATCTTCTGTGATGCAGCAATGTGTGTTCAAGAAATAAAAGAGGGATTTTAACAAGGTTCATAAAGTTTACAAAGTAGCATAGTCTTGATGCTTCCTGGGCATAAACAGCCACTTTCTGACTTCTGCCTTTTAAAACTGATCATTATTATTACATTTAATTTGAAAATTTCAACAGTTTTGAGACTATATTAAAGTTTTCACTACTGTTTTTCTAAGGCAAAAGAGCTGAAATATATACAGAGACATGTATATGTATAAATGTATTTTACAAAACCCACCATAATACATGAGACAGCTTCTCACTTTTGTAAGTGCAGTGACACTGGAAGGAGGATCAGTGGAAATGTACATCAGATGATACAGGACATGCATAAGAACAAGCTGGTTTTCCTTTTGATCTCTCTTTAATAGACACTGAATAAAATATCATCTTCCAATGCATTTAAGCAGGGAAAGGTGTTATATGCTGCATTCACAGATTTCCTCTGGTCTGTTTAATAACTAGTTCAGTAATTAGTCTAAGGACTAATTGTCTAACTTTTTCAAACTTTATTACAAAAACTTTTTTCAAGCTTTATTACAAAAATTGCATTCAGAAATTCTGAATCTACATTCACTTAAGTTCTGTAAAAGGTTTTTATCAGCAGGTAGTGAGATTCTAGATGTCTTTCCCCTTATTTGGGCACTGCTGAAAATTCCACATTGAGCTACAGGCTTTTCTTATAGTGAATTGCTTCCACTTAAAACAAGAACATTTATCTACCTTCACAAATAGTATCTATTGAGGAATTTAAGGGACAGAATTATATAGCTTGCATATCTACACAAGAAATCTCCTCAGAGATATTTATTTTTCAAGTCAATACCACAATAATGTTTTTTTTCAAAAGACCTTAAATTCAATATGATTCTCAGAGACATATTTTGTTAAACTTACAGCAGCAAGCTGGAAATGTGTTGTTGATTTGCTCCATAACATCTGTTAGATCTGTGTTGGTATCATGAGGTGGAACTAACAAGTCATCTGCAGATATAACAACCAAAAAATAATTTTTGTAACAAAAGGAGGGAGAAAAAAATGAACAACAACATTCTAAAAGGCGTTCTTAGCCAACATGCCAGTTAATTACTCCTTTATATTTCAAAGGAAAACAGTACCTGAAACCTCTGTAATGTGCGGAAACTATCATCGATAATTGCCAGCCTTGGGAGAGGACATGAAAGCTACATTATTGATTTGCAGTCAAACTCATTTCTCTTTCATTAAAACTTAACCATTGCATCCAGGATTTAGCTAGAAGTTGCCAGCAAAGAACAGTATATAAACATTTACAGTTAAAATGAATAAAATTACAATATTAGGGAATTAAACTCAGTAGCTACTCTATTAAAATTCTGTTCCAATTGCAGATGATTTGTCATGTAACTTTCAGAGTGAATACACCATTTTTTCCTCTGAAAAAAATCACAACATTTATCTTTTAGATGGTCTTTATTCAATATGTACCAGCCATTTCAGTAGTGCTAAAATCCCCCTTGCCATCTCATTGAAAAATGATGCTTAAAATTAGCCAAGAGAATGGTTAGGGAACAGAATATAACTGGCTGTGTTGCTGGCAGTTTTATTGGACAGCATCTTTCATACTGCATGAAATCAGACTCAAGTTCCATGTTTTTCCAGATAAAGTAGAAACATATGTTAATGCTGACTGAAAAATGTTCAGTATGCAAGAGAATATTTTTCCTGTTTTCTACAGAAACAAAGTAATATTTAATTTATAACACAATGCTTAAAAACAGAGACAGGAGGAATTCTACAAAAGATAATGTGAGGTAAATATTTTCTCTTTTCCCCTACTTTTGTCCATGCAATGGTTCGTAGTTATTTCTCCTAACTCATAGTGAAATTAATGAGTTCTGATACTGGATAATTTAAAAGCCCTTTATGTGCAAAGCCTGTACCCATAAATATTGAATTATTCCTAAAGATGTAAGCTTTTTGGGAGCGGGAATATCAAAATACCAGGATAAGCAGAAATTATACATGAATTTTTAAAGCAGACAGCAAGTGTGGATTATGTGATTTGGACATTGGTCCTGTATCTGACAGATTACTTAGGTCTGTGTGTGTACTGTAGGACAAACAGCTCTTGGCCACTTCAGTCCAATGAAGTCTGGCTCCCCTTTCAGCAGGGATGGATTTGCCTAGTAAATTCATTTAGTAAGAACAGCTGGAACCAAGGAGTCTATCGACAAAAGTCTGTAATTCAGAGTCACGTGGATTCTTGGGATACCGCAGCTCTTCACAAGTGTGAGGAAGCAACACCTCATGGAGCAGAAGCATTGCAAAGATCCGCTCCTTTTGATTTACAAATCTGTCCAGAAGGTGCCAACAAACCTATCCAGGAGTCACCTCTGGCCTCACCAGTACGTTATCTGATCAGAGCACTCACCTGTCTGATGGAACTGTGAGCTTGTGTCCTGCTCCAGCGGGAAGCCCAGGGCAGAGCGCTGGGGCGAAGCACAGGGGGAGGCGCCATTGACCCGGGAGTCTGACTCGGGCTATGTTAAAGACAAGAAGACACAAATCTCTGTTACTTGTAGCCACATAATTTAATTGTAAGCTTATATACAGACATGTTACTCCTTTCCTTTTTACATGCTCTTTCTTGTTTTTTCTCCAAACTATTGAAAATTGTCTTAGATCTCTACAACTGGTGAGGGGTAAAAAAACAACCAATCCAAGAACTTGTTGAAAGAAAATTTAGACTAAGAACAGCTCCTATAAGACTCCAGTTGATGGTCTTGTTAAAAGCAATGTTCTGTTGCATCACAAACCCACAATGTAATGTACAACATACACAGTATGCCAAGGTTGCCAGTCCAGCTCTACAGAAAGACTACGCAATGGGAACATTTGGGTTATATTTATCTGCATAGGTATATACACACATATACACACCCAAACAGGACATTCAGCAAGGGGCCCATAAAAAGCTTTACAAGGATGACTAAGCATGCTTAGAAACAGCTGTTCAATCATGATCAGATCTGCAGAACTCCAGAATGAAATGAAGACTAAAGACAGATTCAAAACAACTTCATTAAATCTAAAAGGTGTTAGCCAGCCATCGCTCCTGCTGATACTGCTTCTCAGCCTTGTGGAAGACACCAAACTTGCAGGATTTTTACTACATGAACTCCTGAAAATTATGAGAAATAGCTTATATACTTTGAAAAGAAGCTTTTCTGGCCTCTTAAATTCACTTGAAGAATCACGGAAATAGATACTACATTTAGCTGTAAACATGTGTGTGTTTGAAATTACATTTAAATATATATACATGGACAGAAAATAATAAAAGGTCATAGCAGCTCAGAAATATTGGAAGGGACCTGATTTTCTCCTTCATTTCCTTCCTTTCTTATTTTAAAAATTCCTTCAGTAATGGTACTGATAATAAAGTATTTGAGCTGCAGAAGTGATTGTTCTGAAAAAAAACATAAGTAAGTGAAATAAGATTTACATCTGAGGTAGATTTAGCTGAAATTGCTGTTTATCACTTATCTTTTTGATTGCAAATAATGAGATTACTTCTGAACAGCTTAAGAAGGAGGTTATTTAAGTAAATCTATCAAAAGCAGATACTGAAGTAATACAAAAGATCATTGCTTTTAAGATCTTTTTGAAACTGAGCAAGTACCTAGAACAAGTACCTATGAGACTTGATGCAGAGTTAGAATACAGAATGGCTGTTAATTTGTGCACAAGTTTGCTCCTTTGCACTTCACATCCTTAACTGAAGTACTCAGTTTCTTGAAATAGCTTCCAACCTAACAAAAACAATCTTCAGTAAAACTTCTCTAAATCTTATCTCTTTCAGCATGACAATACTGAAGGCCAGCTTTGACTAAAGGAATAAATCAAGAAATTTTAATGTGCATAGGAGACAAAGAAAAATGGAAATGTTTTCAAGCCAGAGAAGGATTTCACTGTCAAGACACTTCTGTGAACAGTGAATTACTATCAGGTAGTTAAGTAATTTGCTGCTCAGTACCAGGCTTCAATCTAGCTAAAGAGTCCAAGTAAAATGAGTGTGGTGATTTTAAATCAGAGAAGCCTGGGATAAGTTAACGCAGGCAATTCTGTATTGCCAGGAGCCACTGTCTGAAATGTTAGAGCTGTAATGGTAAAGAGAGGAAGCAAATTTGCCACAGGTGAAGAGTCCCTTCAATACAGAACAATAAATCTAACTCCAGCAGGGGAGTCACTGCTTGCCCACCCCACAAACAGATGAACAGAGAGACTGTGAATCATCCAAAATGCAAACTTGCACCTGGAGTAAATCTGTGCCTCTGGCCCTGTTCAAGTAGCAACTATGAATAAATAAATTGTGCACAGATGAATGAGGGTGAATAAGAAGATCTGTGCTGGACATACAAAACTGCAGTACAGCAACACATAGGCTCAGTCAAAGATAGTGAGGCACTGCAAAGTCAACAGTTCATGTTGATAGAGAGAAACTAAATGCCTACAAACTCAGGTGATGAGTTAGTCAAGGTACCACTTAGTAGCTCTATTGTTAGTGACAAAAGAGTAGTGCAGAGCACAAGGATTGTCAGTGGATATGCTGAGAGAAAATAAAACATACTTCAGAAAACCTTAATTGTAAGGAAAATCTTCCATTTATGTACCATATGTTGCTGCAGCAGTCAGAATGAAATATTGCAGCTGGATTTAAAAACAGTCAAAACCCACAACACTGTCATCTAATCAGACTGTAATGCCTGATTACTTCATTTTCATTTAAATATACTGATATAGTTCCAGTGCATAGTTCCAGTGACTGAAATAAAAAGAAAAGCCTAAACAAACAAAACTCTTCTTCCAAATTAAGGAAATATGATAAGCAGCTGAAGAGTGGGGTTTGGAGCAGAAAGTGAAGGTTTGTGGTAGTGATATAATTGCCTTGATATAATAATCTGATACTGGAAAATGTTAAATGCAAACCAGTTGAGAATATAGACATACTGACATGCATTTACATGATTTAACAATTTAATTGTTGGAGAACTTAAGAAAACTAACAGTAGAAAATCACATTCTATTTGATTCCAATTATATAACACCTACAAAATATGAGCACTTCCATCCTAACCCACTTCAGGCATCATGAAATTCATGCATTCTTATTCAAAACAACTCATCAGACAGCCCTTAAGCCAGAAACCAAAAGCAAATAGCTCCAGATGTTATTATACACCTTCTGCTTCTTGAAAGAAATAAAAGCAGGGATACTGAGCATGCCTCTATAGGGATAAGGGAGAGGTTTCCAACTCCAGCCTCAGGAAGTTTTCAAACTACTTTTTAGGTAAAACCAAGCAAAGATATGAAGAGAAAAATATTCCTTCTCCAGGAAACGATAAAATTGTGGTTTTGTTTCTGTATTACAGCAGTTTTAAAATAATTTCAAAGGAGATACTTATTTCTACTAGTTTTAATCTATAGTGCCTTATTTCACTATGCCTCCTGCTGGTGTCTTTCCCAAAGAAGAGCCTGAAGTGCTCTGTGGTTTAATGGACAGCTAAGACATACCTGCTCTTTCCTTGACTTCTGCTGCTTTTTGTAAAAACCAAACAACCTCATTCTCCCCTGTCTGAATCACAAGAAGCCTCAAAAATGCCTCAAAAAAACCCTCAAAAAAACGTTACTACCACATTCATTACAGATTTTTCTTCTTGCTCCAAAATTTTTTCTCCCAACTATGAAAGAAACAAACTCTTCTGTGCTCTTCTGATAAAGCTCTTCTGCTTTCAGCTGGAGAGGGAGTTGCAACCTCTATTTACTCTCTGATCATACATCTGTTGACAGATGATTTTAGCTCCCTCTAACTTCAATATCAAATCCAATATGAAACCTCTATTCAGCAGCTCAGAGAAAACAGAAAAATCCAAGCAGACTTTAAATGCCCTTCATAATAGGTCTCACTTTGACTTTGCAAATGCAGTATCTATAAAGGCTGAAAAAAGAAAAATGAGAATGGCTTCTTTGTTTTTCCTCTTTCTGATTAACATGTTGGTATCAAAGCTGTCACATGCCACTTCTGTTTCACCTTCCTCTTTGGCAGCCTAATCAATCAGGCAGACAAAAATGACGACATTCTGTGACAGCTACCAATCCTTTGGGCTTGCTAAAATAAAAATAGTATGGTAACCTCAGAACTGTGACCTGAAGTAGACAAATGAGCAGTGAGGATGCATGCATATTTCTGCTAAAGGTGCTCGCTAAAGAACGTCCTAGAATGCTCTCATCTACATTAAGCAGTTACTACATGAAAGATTCTAAATTTCATTAGCTCTCTACCTCAATATCTGTGTGTGGACAGACTCAAACCAATCTTTTGGAGCAAAAAAAAAGTTCCACTATTTTATAGTCAGTGATATAAAACACCAGTCAGGAGGCTAATAGAGAAGAGGAATGAGGAGACTTGCTGTTGATAGAATAGACAAACAGATGGCATGAAATGCCAGCCATGGCAAAGATATTGCTGAAGGACAGTTGTGTCCTTTAATGCTAGTAATTATATTGTTATATATTTTGAGATTGAGACTTATGAGTATCTTTCTTGCAAATCATCCATCTCATTAATAAGAAAAGGTATTCCTTTTATCCCCTAAAAATAACTGGGACAGGCAGTAAAAGCATAAGAAACAAATAAATATAAATAGGCTTCCAATAAAGTCCTTCCCCAAGTAGTGAAAGAGATAAAGGCTGTCCTAAACGGTAGTGGCCAAGCTGACAGAACAACAAACATCCTGAAGAGTGGTAATTTTTTTTCATAAAGAGGGCAGTAATGGAAATCAGCACTGCTTCATAATTCTATTAATGTCAAAATAAATTTCAAAGAACAGTACTAAAAATTTAAATTATTTATAATTTCTGAATCCCCATCAGGGGAGTAACCTCAACATTCTGGAAGTAATTTACCAGATGTTTCACAGGCTAAGTAATGATATGTATAGAAAGGCATACTGAAAAGCCACAGATGTGTTATAAAAGAAGTAATGTAGATCTTCTCATATACTTGACTCTGTATGAGCCACTTTATTAAATGACAGAGTAGAAACAAATACCTTAGGAAATAATACTTGGAACAATCAGATGCATGGCATGACTCCTGTAGAGACAGGACAATGTGGACAGAAAGCAGAAGAGCAACAGTATACAGTAAATAAGTTGTAAATGGTCAGAAATATGGAAAAATGTCACCTCTACTCTGCTTTACCCTATCTGAACCCAAAAGCTCCAGAATACCTAGAAAATTCCAAAGGCAGAAATTATAAGAAAGAATTACTGTCTCTTCTCTCATCCATTTTATCACAATAAAAACGTATACCCTAGAGGTGTTACTAAGAATGGTATAAGAATTCCAAAAATATTACAAAATTGTGAGATCATCCTCAGCTACATTAGGGGAAAAAAAAGTAGTTTTAAGGGGTGAACAAGTTTCTGCACTAAGCTGCAAGGGACCGTGGGTTTGGCAGAACATCTGTATTCTACTAACCATGTTTATTTGCAGATTTTAAACCCTTCTCTGTAAAGACCAAATATTGGCCACATCCCAAAATCATTACTTTATAAATTATCAATAACAGTGCATGAGTTTCTACCTTCCCTATGAAATATCTCAGTTACTCAAATATTGATTAAAATGCTAAAATAACAGTAGCAACAAAAAATTTACTCTAGATTTTTAGAGGGGTAGGGAAGTCATTGGAATAGATGCATCTAAATCCTACTGAGCCTAGAAAAAATTACAAAGTCAGCCAGTGAAACAAGCAGCAAATACCTTAATCCTTGTAATGAGAGTATGATCTACAGCAGGAACTTAGGCCGTTTTAATACCTGGTTTATGTAGCCAGTTTCTTGGCTTAGTTAAATCCCCTACTACACCTGACTCATGGAAGGCAGGAAATACTTGCCTTACTGTACTCTGACCCAAACATAATGATTAATTAGAAGAAAACATTCATGCAATGTGGCAGCAGCTCTCTGGCTAGAGAGAGGTTCACAACTCTCCCAGGCATTGTCCTGGGGAAGGCTGTGAGAAGATCAGAGAAAATAAGGAGAAACAATTCTTAGCTTCACTTGCTGCACCTGTTGCTGTGAACATGTGGAATGTGTTATGGAGACTTGTTTAACAAAGGATGATTTCTTAATTGGCCAATGGTGAGGATGTTTGGATTGACTGACCAATTAGGTAAAATTGTATCGGACTGTCTGTAAGGGGGATGGGTTTGTTAATAAGTATAGTGTAATAAAGTGATTGATGAGCCTGCTGGAATCATGGAGTCAATGCTAATTATTACCTGGCTGGGGGCCTGCGGCGACAATACAAATTTATCTTCATTATTCAAGCTTCCACACATGATATAGTACAAACTACCATTTCTAATAACACCAATGTTGCTCCTGTTATTATGGTGTTATAGTATATGTTGCTCCTGTTATTTTTATAAGCCAGGTGTGCACATGCTGACTTCCAAAGCAATCAGTGCTCCTTCTGCCAACAAGGAAACCCTATGATCTCCAGCTACCAGCACTCGCTAAAAGTCTCTTACCTCCAGCACTTACTTGTGTGAAAGACCACCTTGCTGTAGGCTATTGGTCTAAATGTGCCACTCAAGAGGAACTGGATTTTTATTGTAATTAATTGCTCCTTTGTATTTCAGACATATCTTTGGCCATCTGTCTCTGGCATGCTAAGAGAGGTCTGAATGACTAACTGTGACAACAAATGAACATTTCCTTATTTAAGGAAAGCATCTGGTAAAAGAAATCAAACATGGGATGTGACTGGCATCATTACTTGGAGTAGGGTATGTATTTTCTTTCCATGCTTTTTAATGAATGAAAAGCTATTGCTCTTGCTTGTGTTATTCTCAGTGTTTCCTAAGTTCCCATGATCACTCCAGCACTTACAATCATGTTCTGCTCAGTTGATATTAACCATGGTTTATACTAGATGGTAAGAAAAAATACCTCATTAGAAATGACTGATTGCAGCAGACCAAGAGTACATGGTGAAAATATCTGCAGGAAAATGTCAATGCCTTTGCTCCACCAAGAAATTCATTGTGCAGCAACAATATGGGGCAAAGTGTACAAGTACCTGCTCGAGCAGCTGCCGTAGCCTGTGAAGCTGAGACTCCAATTGTTTATTGTGATCTTCCAATATTTGCATCCTTGCTTCCAGGCGACCTTTATGCTGCCTCAGGAGTTTAGCTTCAGCAATGAGCTCGGCATCTTCAGAAGCATGCTGAGGTGACACAACAGAGTCAGGAGGTGACGCAAGAGGGTTTATTCCTCTCCGAAGATGTTGCTCCTTTAGTTGCTCATATTCTATCTGCAAACTCCTGGGATATTGAAAAGTGGAGAAGAATGATGACAACACTTCTTAGATTAAACAATGTTAGCATCTCCAACTAACAACACAAATAGCTCAAAGACAATGTCTTGACTTGTGTTTTACAGGGGATTGAAAAAAAAGGCAGTGAAGTAAAAGTGAAACTAATTTATTTCTTCACAGACACCTCCCTCTTCTATCTAACAGTGCCAGCCTATGTACAACAAATTCCTTGATTGTGGGTTATTGTTTATTTTTTTGCTAAAATCATGACTTCTAGGTCCTTCTCATCTTCAACATCGTACAGGCATGGCTCAAAAAGCAACAAAATGACAAAGCAGACACCAGTGGGATGATTATGACACCTTTGCTCTTCCTCAAGGTCAGCAATGATACGCTCCAACTCTCCCCGCTCTTCCTTCTCCACTGACTTGAGTATCTGAGCAGGACTCTGTGGCTGACTCACAGGTGACTCTCCTCCCAGCGTCTGACAGTACTGCTGGATAAGGGCATGCTCATCCTCTCTGAAACAATAAAACAAAACAGATAAAGACAGAGTAGTAAAGCATTTATTATGTGAGCAAACATCTCTATCAAGCTGAAGGATTTTGTTTGGAAATCAAAATGGAAAAAGCCTAAGCGAGATGAAATTAAGCCTGGAAAACATACTGAAAGGAAACCATATAAACATACAATGCACAGGGAAAAAATTCATCTGTAGTAAAGGATCAGTTTAGTTTAAAATATGCATAAAGAACAAATGTTGCTAGTGGTTTGAAAAGAAAGATTGAAAACAAGAATCAGTGGCTTGAAAAGAAACAGTGAAAACAAGAATCAGCAATCAAGATGACTGATATGAAATGCCTTAAAAATAAATAAAACAAACAAGCATCTTCTAGATCCATTTTTTAACAATATGCGACATTTGAAAAATTTTTAGGAGCTAATTTTGGTTTGCTCAATTTATCTAATAAGATTAGAGAACAAAAAGTTCCATTAAAATTAGAGAAAAAAGATTCAATTTTTCTCCCACTATTTTGATATACACATATAAGACCTTGAAATTCTGCATTGGTGGTAGGTTTCCTTCTTTGAGATTCAGGAACAGAAATGAACTATAGCACTGTCCTCCTCCTGACTCACATGAAATTACCTTCTGGTAAGGAGATAGAAAAGTCCTGACACTTTCAATTATGCTTTAATACCCAAGTGAATTTGGTCTTGTATAGATGTGCCTTACTTTCCAAGTTGCTGGCTTTTCTCCATAAATAAAGTCAGATGTACAGGAAGTAAAAGATACCATATCCTAAAATCAGTTTACTTGCTTGGTCACTCAAGGACGATGAACCAACAACAGAAAAACATATACTATTAATTTTTAAGAGAGAAATTGCTGCAGCAGTAAAAACGATGAAGAAAACCCTCCTTAAATTATTTCCTTTAATTAACTAAAAACTAGATACTGCACACCTTATGATGCCATGAATTATTGGTACAACCTTTACCCTTAGGATCTCCCACAGTCAAAAGCATGGTCAGAACAGAGTGACACACAAATGGACAGTATACACACACATATTCAGATATTATTTAGAAAAGAGACTTTTCCACATTAAAAATATTTTGTGTGTGTTTTTCCTTCTATTGTTGGAACATAGCAGCTGCAAATTCTGCTATCCACTGGTTATGAATGAAAAATATTCTCAAGGACTGCCTTTGAAAGCACATGCAAAAAATTCGAAGTTCATTATATGCAAAGTATTTATTTTCCAAATAAAAATGTAATGGAGATTTTTAGGAGGTGCTAAGAATTTCCTGTCAGTCACTTTTGCATCTTTCATCACAGAATTTCCAAATGTACTGTCTCATTTGAATGAATATTAAAACCAATTATTTAGAAAAGTATACCCTGGAAGAAAAAGCAGTTACTTCTGTGGTGATAAATAGTCTATAAATAAATGCATGTACAAGTGAAACTCATTAAGTGTCTTATGGGACATGCATATGCATTTGGGCGTACTTCAGAAATAAGTTCAAACTCTTGGGACAAAAGGAGAAAATGGTCATGACAGGAACAGACTACAGTTGCATAAATACTGTTTGTGAAGTGAGAAACCTTACTTTATACTGTTAAACTACTGTTAGCTCAGTATATCAATTCTAATTTAATAGCATCATCAGTATTAGAAACATGACAAAATAGCCAAAGATTTAATAAATCCTGATTCATAGTGTGTCTCTCTTGGAAAAGTACTTCTATCACTTAGCAAAATTATTTGTTCCTTGTAGTACTGCCTAAGACATAATTTGTACTGAAGACTAATCTCATGGTAGAACAGCACCAAATAATTTCTTCTCAAAGATAACTATTCACTATCTACCCAAAGTTATCATGTGGACTTCCACTTTCTAATCAGTCATCAAAACTTGAAACTTTAGACATCAAATAAATGTACATCAAGTAACGCTGTGCCTGCTGAAAAATATCCAAACAAGCAAAAATATAGCCTATGATAGTTCTGTCCACTGGATGAAAAACCTAATTATTGAGTTTTGCTTTTAAAAATGAGTAGAAAGTTTAAAGAAATAATGTACATTCACTTATTTCTTAGGCATCTTAGCTGTTGTCAGCACTACATTCATGAGAAGAAATGACAACATGGATCTTCCCTGCAAATGGATAAATATAATGAACTTTTCATTAATACAAATATATATAGAGTTAAAGGGGTTGCATGTGCATTTAAGTCCTTTAAAAAAATAGTGACATCCAAGAGTGCTAGCTGAAACAGAAACAAACAGGTAGGTGTTCCTTTTCCCCCATTATCTACAAAAAAACCCAACTAAACAAAAAAGCCTTTAACTGCTTTATCTTCTTCACTACTTGAGTGATCGCAGAGAAATTCATAATCACTATTGTTTTTCATTATTACTTCATGTCTACTTAAAATTAAAACAAAGGCTAGTGCAGTTAATGGAATTTAGATCAGGTCCCAGTACGATAACTAAAACCTCATTGTACTTCTATACCCTTTAGTTATCCTGACAAAAATACCCTACCCCTTTTAACAAAATTTTTGCCAAAGTGCTGTAACTCCTCTGGGAGCTTCAAACAGTCCTGCAAAATGTGCAGTTACCCTGAGACTGAAATGGCCACAACAAGCCAAGAGTGACGGCAATTCAATGTCACACCTTGGGTGAGCACAAAAACAGAGTTAAAGCAGGCAGGTGAGAGAACACAGCTTTATCATCCAGGCTTCAAAACACTGTTTATACATGAATTTCAGTGATCCTGTGTGACTACACATACAGCCTTCTTTTGTGCAAGGGTGTTGATGATGTCAGGAAATGTTCACTTGATCTAGTTTAGTCTGGATATTTTTATTAGGCATCAAAAAGCTGCTGTCTATGTTTTGAAATGGTGAAATAAACAAAATTTAGGACACTTAAATTGGATCTTTTTTAAATTAAGGCTCTGTAAAGCTGGATTTATTACATCTATTGGAATCTGTTAAACCTGAGAATCTGTCAAGATTTTGCATTAGCTGTAACCTCAATTTTTAATGAAACATATAAAGGCTTTAAAAAAAAGAGTTTACAAAGTAAATGTTTACATACTTTTGACTGTATGGTGATCTAGTAGACAAGATCAACACAGGCAAATACAGGTAATTTTATATTTTGGTCTCAAAGTTATTCAGTCTAGAAAAAACTTCATTTCCCTTCTCTCCCGCTGGTTCAGAGCCTCAGAAAGCCTGCTGGAGAGGCTGTGAATATTGATTGCTCTTTTTTAGGCATCACACGTTGCAGCTGACAGCACACTTTCCTCACAGGCACTTGATAAAGGAAGTCTTCTGAAGCAAAACTGTATTTTTACCATGTGTTCTTGCTTTACTCTGTCTTGCAAAATTACTAGTTTGAAAAAACACAGCCTTCAACCTGCACCAGCAAACCTCATGACTGTAATTAGGATAGATTCATTAGTACCACAGGAGTCCCACGACAGGGCTTCAAATGACCTACAACATAAGGTCATTGTTCTACACCAGGCAAATCCTTTCATTTTGAGAATCTGGGACATTATTCTGTAGAATTGATAGGAGATGGTGATCAGCAATCAAAATAAAAGCATCATGTAAAATTTAATTGCTCATTCTTTCTTGGTGGTTATTTTATTGAATACCCTGTGTGCTTTGAGGAACAACTAGAAGTACACAAAGTCCTTTGACAGCAGAGCCTGCAGTTCCTATTCTGAATTTCACCATAGTAAAAAGTAGCAAATAAGACATCCCAGAAGGTCAGACTTGAAAGAAGTACATCTCAGAGGAAAAGAACACCCCAACAAAGAAGTCCAAGGAAAACAGCCTTTGAAGGACCATATTCTCTTTGTGGATATATATTTGCAAGATGTCTATTCCAAAACAAGCATTGTGCATAGAGGAAGCAAGAGGCAAATAAAGCTGCATATAACCTTTCATTTATTTGACTATGCTGTAGAAAGAAAATATAGATTTCTTCACCATCACTTTTCATCAGTGCATTATTTTATCTGATTAAGTAAACAGCTAAATTTGATTTAAGATAGGAAGATGAGCCTATTTGTGAACTTCATTGACAATTTTCATTTTTGCTGTAGATCTCATACTAAACACCATGTGTTCTAGTCCAAATAAAGTATACCTTGACCTACTGATGCTTTGAGACATAAGGATGCAAAAGGTACTCAAAAATTCTTTATCTAATTTACTTGCCATGAAACAAATGCCTCCCTGTGACAAGATACTTTTTAACCCCTTATATCCTGTCACAGTATTCAGTTACTACTGGGGCTCCAGTTTGACTTACACCACATTAAGTTGCAATACCAGGTAAAAGTATCAATGACATTCACTTCTGAAACTGTTTCTACTTCTGAACCTGAGTGCAGATTTCCATAACAAATAAAATTTCTGGTATATTTCAACTCTGCCTTAAGATGAGTGTGAAACAGCATCAACAATGCCCAAGATATGAAGATAACTGGTAGTAAAGGCATGAATCAGAAAATAGCTATTAAGCATCTACATTTATTCTGAAAGTATGAATACTATGCCCACTTCAATTCACTTCAGTATGGGCTGGTTAGGATAGTTCTTACCTTACAGGACTACTTCTCTAACAATTTTTATTTTCATTCTACTACACCATGATTTATCAAATTGTGAGGCGTAGGTTTCTGTTAGGAACACTATTTATCATTCTTTGTTATAAAGACTTATTTTTTTCCTTATGCTCATTTTAATTTGTGAATAAGTAAGTCTGATTTAAAGATAGAGATGTTTTTGCATGAGTTAAAACCAAATAAAATCCATCACAACATTCTAGCCTAAACATTTGGAACTCTCTAATCTCAGGAGAAGATGATATGAAGGAAAAACATTTCTATTCAGTGTATTTGTAGCAGAAAATTCATGCCTGAGAGCATTACAATATTTTAAAAGAAGCTGGACATACTACAGTACAGACCGTGCCTTTTTTTTTTTTTTGCTATCTACAACTATTTTTCTGATTAAGGAAAATGCATTTTTTAATGGAATTCACATACCTTTTGAAAAGAGAAGGGTTAGAAAAGCTTAGTCAGAGAGATAAAAGTCACAATGACATTCAAGAAAACAGTCTAGTTAAAACCCAAGAATTATCTTCGATGAGAGCTTTCTTAATCAAATGGCATATTGAAAAACATTCCTGAAAATAAACTCATTATGTTTAACTAAGAGTAGAAGTTCTCTTATTCAAATGTAGATGACTTCTTACACATAATTTCTGAAGCATGAAGAATGTTAAAAGTATTGTGAACTTGATAAGACCAAAGAAGTAACTTTTAAAATCAAGTGCTACACTGCCTCTGTTCTATATTCACAGTAAACTGAAGGACTCTTCAGGACCAATAAAAATAAGATAATGAAGCGGAAATCCAATTATGAGAAGTAAAGAATTTGATTTCCAAATTAGAAACTGTTTCCTGAATATTTGAAATAATACTGTATTAAAAAAAAAAGTCTGGCTCAGAGCTCTACATCTGCTCTGAAAAAAACATGGATTCACATTTCAAATCGTTCCTTTGAATTCTATCCATATGAGAATGGTTACACCATTCCTATTTCTATGTTAAATGGAATAAAAAAAAAGATAAGAATAGGTTTGAACTATAATCCTAAACTCCCAGCGTTTCAGCAATTTGTGATTCAAACTGGGATACAAACTTCACAGCTCTGTAGTTCCCTGGAAAAACCTCTCCATCAAGAAGGGCTGTCAAGCACTGCAATAGGTAGCCCAGGGCAGTGGTGACGCCTCACCATCACTGGAGGCATTTAAGAGAGGTAGATGTGGCACATGGGAACATGGTTTAGTGGTTGCTTGGACAGTTGGATTAATGACTTAAAGGTCTTTTCCAACCTAAATGATTTTATGAATATAGTTTAAACCACAGGCCTTCAGAATTCTGAGTACTTCAGTACTTATGCCTTAATGAGAGCATGCATTGTAATCTGCAAATAAAACAGAAGGTGCCATTGTGTACAAGGTTACTTTCTTGCCCATATTTTGTTTGTGTAACAGTCCCTTGACTGAGACCCAGACTCAGAGGTACCTCTCACTCATTGGTACACAAGCTTTCCATCTTGATTATTTTTCTAAGGAAAAGGAATGCAGGGAAATAGCTTTAAAATCAACAGCCGATTAACCAGTAAAAATCAAGCATACACCCTGCCTTTCACCATTGGGATGGATGGTTGTTTTGTCTTTGTATATGAGTAGGCTCATTAATTTCAAAATACACAACTCAAGTATTTGAGCATTTAGCAGCCTTCAAGTTTGCAGCTCTCCTGCCAAATGACAGTATGTTTGCTCTTCTTCTTTTGTGGAAGGGAAATCAAAAGGGAATATTTTGGCTGCATTTCTCTCACTGGTGTGTGCCAATGACAGAAACACATTAAAACAGTTTGCATGAAAAATTTTTATTTAGTATGTAAATAGAGTTAATTAATCAGGAAAGAGGCAACATTTAAAGGGGGTCACATGTGCTTCTTTCAAGCAAATTATTTTAAATCTTAAATTGTTAGTACACTAATAGTGTACTACCTATCTATAGATAGTTAGAATAATTTCATAATTAAATTTTAAAACAGTAAATGAAAGTATTACTGAGACCAACAGTACTTTTAACTAAAGCTGAACAAGACCATTTCAGTTTTCATCTTTAAAAATGCTGATGGTATTTGTTAATAACTTAGAAGTGGGCAGAGTCCTACAATGCTGATATATTTAACTGAACTGATGATAAAGTGAGGTTAAAACATTTGTTTCTACACTAAAAAAAAAAATAAAATTAATCCATCAGCAATTCAAGGGGTTCTATGTTTTCCAAGCATAGAACCAATGCATTTAAATTAGTTTTTTACAACAAAGGTGACATATAATTTGAATAAAAAAAAGAAAATTGTTAAAATTAATGTAGGACTATATTTATTACACAGGATAATTCCAGGTACAAACAGATGAATCAGCAACCAGAAAACTGAAATATAAACAAGAAGCAGCAACACTGTTCTCGTTCAGAAGAATCTTCAAAGTACAGATGATTTTTTATTTTAATAAGGAAGTTGTCTAGGGTCTAGCAAAAGCCTAGAAAAGGATTTTTTCTTTTATACTATGATAAAAGGAGAAAAGGAATACAAAGTAGAACACACAGAGCTTGTGGCCTTTTACAAGTCACATGAAATATCATCACTTTTGAAGCAGAATGGCTGACAAACACAGAGTTCCCATACACCGTCAAGTGAACATCATCAAGTTTTACAACTGGGTCTTGGAATAATTAAACTTATAGAGTCATCCTTGGCCTCATACTTATTAGCTGCTCTCACTGGCACTAATCCCTGTGTTAGAGCTGATGAAGATTTTAGTATGAACCTATAACCAAAGCTCCCGAGAGACATAATGAGTCAGAGTTACTTACACACTTCCTGTGGTGGAGCTGCTGTCCATGAGGAAGGAGCCATTGGTCCTTTCCATCTGTGCAAGCCTGAAAGGCAGGGAAAGACCACACCTTTCAGACAACATGCTGCACAATTTAAACAGAGGCAGTGGGAAAATAAATTCTACTTAGAAACAGCTCAGGTATGGCAATCTTTGTATACATGATTAAGAATAAACTCCTAGATTTTGTGATGAAAACCTATAACCCAGAGGACTTTTATGAGAAACTTGTGCTATGATTAATTAATTCTACTTGCCAAACAACAACAAAAAAGTGTATTTTCTCCTTCTATCATAATTATCATTAGCATCACCACAACTCACATGGCAAAATTAGTTAAAGAGATGTTTTCACAGATGGTTTTCTTTTTGAATTTTCTAAAGCTGGACTAACAAAAGAGAATGAATCCTTTTTAAATATAGTACATGCAACATCTGAAATTATGCTTGGCAAATAATACCACACTGTGGACAGACAAGTCCTGTAAAACAGAACAAAAAGCAGTATAATTACAGGGAATTATTGCCTACAATTCCTCATTGTTGAAGCAGATTATTAGACTGTATATGCAAGGCCACACAGTTCTTTAAAATGAAAGCAGAAATTTTCTATCTATTCGGGTTTCCAGGAAAGATGTACCTTGTGTACGTAAGAGACATACATAAAAATTTAGGAACATGTACTGCTCTATGCATATATTCAACTGCAGCAAATACAGCTATTTCCTTTATTATAAAGATACCTTAATTTCACACATATTTTTGCAAGTACATTACTATAGACATCTTCAAACTTCCTTTTGAAGGGAGTGTGCAAGGCCCTAAAAGATCAGGGAACTCTCGTGACTTATTTTAGAATGGAGCAAGTTTGCCCTTCCCTTCATTTGCTAGTATTCCTGAGGTCAAAGAAGAAGAATAAATGAAGGCACACACTGGATGCCATCATGATTGTCTATTCCACCTTGGCTGGGCTGGGACATTGTGCTCCAACATCTTCCCTGAAGGGAAGAGAATCTCTGAAGTGATTCAGGACAAATCAGATCGTCTTTGCTCTAGGACATCTCAAACAAATCTAGTTTACAGTAAGCAACATGCTTACAAGTAACCTTTATAAAGCTGCTAAGCTCAGCATTTTTAAATCTTTTGATGAAACATAATTTTAGAAATTAATCTTCACAGTCCCTTTGTCACATAGGGAAGTAGCACAACTCCCATTACTTTCAAGAGAGAAAGGCCTACCCTGTATCCCTTAGAGAGTAACAGATATTCCAACTCACAAATGTAGATTATATTATTATTGTCACTTTTAGGACATCCAACATTAATGAGGATTTGCTTGGGATACTGTATGGAACCAGCAGATAGCCCTAATTAAGGAGTGCAGAGAGACAGCAAACGGACCCCTAGAGTTGCAAAGAGCCTTCAAGATAGGATAAAAACTGAAAGCTGAGGAAGGAAATTAGAAGCAACTCAGAGGTGACACAGCACAACAGAACAGGGAAATGCTATCTGATTCCAGGCAGGGGATTTTGTAAACAGCAAAGTGGGAGCTGAATCTTCTCCAACCAGTGACAGTGAAGGCCTTAAGCCCTAATATACTGTTTCTGCTGGGCAGTGTCTTATTAGGGAAGCCGTGATAATATTTCTTTAAAGCTGCTTAGCTGAAAAGACCAGGACAATAAAATGATTTACTATTGTATATGCAACAAAGGACACAATAAAAATTATATGAAAGACACAGAATTATGTCTTCTTTTTCTAGATTTTATTACTAGAAGAAAAACAATTCTGAGTAGTTTTAGACAGATTACCTATGAGGCAATTAGGAGTAAGTTTTTGATTTTGCTAAGCAATGTGGGCACACAACAGGTACAGATTTAGGTTTGTATCCTGAATGATAGTTCAGTACTGCACAGTCCACCTTCAGCTAATCTCATCCTAAACAGAACTGGTAAGAGGTGAGGGTGAGGAGATAGAACACAGCTATTGAACCTAGGATCGCCACTGATCCTTAATGAGAGTCCAGATTTTGAGCTTCATCTGGGCACAAAAAGCCACAGCATTGTGGCTCCACAGGCTGAAAAAAAGACACAGATAGACAGAAAATTCTTTTCTCTCTCTAGAGAAATTTAATTTGTCTGGTTCAGGGGTTTTAATTGATCACAACATGGCCTAAGTTATAGAATCAAAGAAATGATGAGTGTTTCATATGAATGACGTTTCAAATAACTGAAAAGCTCTGTAATGAATTTGTATGTCATTGTGCTATACTACTAATGAAGGATGAAAATATTTGCTGTTGGGGGACAAAAAAAATAGGCTGACTGTGGGTAGCCCTTCAGCTTTATTTTCTGCCCTATTTTCTCTTGCTGCAAAGATCAAGTACAGCATATCGTAGGCATTTAAAAAACTGGTCTGAAGATTTTTAAGGTGCCTATAAATAAGAATATTATTAATTGAAACATGCACTCTGAATTTTTATTCAAAGAAATGAAAAAGTTAAAATTGTTTTTGAGTTATAGAGATCAGATACAAGAATAAAACCACTTAAAAAAAACCCTAGACAGTTCCCATGGTACTTATTTTTGAGTGGGTGTCTCTGGTAAATATTTCACCATCATCATACCTTTAACTCCAGATGACAAGAAATGGCCTGGAGGTGTGCCAAGGGAGGTTTAGGTTAAATACTGCAAAAAGTTTTTTCTGTGAAAAGCAGGTCTGGTATTGGAATAGGCTGCCCAAGGAAGAGTTGGAACCACCTTCCCCGGCAGCGTTCAAAAGGTATGTGGGGGTGGCATGTGGGGACATGGTTTAGTGGTGAACACAGTCATGCTGAGTTCCTGGCTGGGCTTTATGATTTTAGAGGTCTTTTCCTGCCTTAATGATTATGTGATCATCAGTTCTGAATATACAGAGATGAGTTAACAAAACACAGAGACATTGAGATGGACTTAGCATAACAGACATTTTATCACAACAGGACTAGGCTGGCCCCACAAAAGCTACAACATAAAACATCTGTAATTGCAACCTACTCTGCTAAAAGACAACAGAAATGCAGAGCATCAGCCTATCACAGAAGAAAACAAAACCTTGGATCTAGTATCCTACTGGGAAAACCTATATATAGAACAGGTTCAGTTTATTTCAAAGGTTAAAAATGAAGAAAGAAACCAATAATGGCACTTTTTAGAAATAATGCAATTTTGTAAGTTTCCATTCTGTATGAGAGATGATAGATTTAACATGTGTATTTTACTTTTAATATGACTGTAATGAGAAACAAATGATTTAAAAACATTTGACTTACTTCTAAGTACAGAGAATTATATATTTTTAATAAATAATATCCAACCAGTAGTGTGTATTAAAAACTGCAGGAATCAACCACAAAATGCAATGAACTAGTGAGAAACCATAAATCTCTTACCTAGTAGCATACTGTTCTATCCTGGAGTGTGTGTCATCATGAAACAGCTGTGGAGACTGGGATGGACTAGTTTAAAAATAATAATAAAAAATTAGTGGTGTCTAAAGCAATTAATTATATAGACAACATTATTTTTAAATCAAGTTAGACTGATGACAAATGAATACATGCACAGTATTCCCAAGGGCGTTATTGCTTTGGGTCAGCCATGCCCTATAGTTCAGGGACATCAGATCTGCTGTAACTGAGTTAAAAGAAAACAACTGGCAAATGAGGCAGGCTGTCCAGATAAAGGGGTTCTGCATACTCACTCATATTGCTCTGGCCACATACTGATGAGAGTGATAGGACTGTAAGGAAGACACAAAAAAAAAAAAGAAAAAAGAGAGAGAGAAAGAATGAAGCTATGAAACAAAACTTTAGTATCATTTCAATAAGAAAAAGCTGGAAATACACAAAATATTTTAGATATTTTAAACAGCAACCCACCCTGAACAAGTAACAATTGATGTAGAAAACAGACAACAAATACTTGTTATGAAGAGGAAGAAGACTGACATACATACTTTTGTTACATAAAAATCAATTTTTAAAAAAATCCAAATCAGTGTTATTGATTGAACTGCCATTCATAAACAATAATAAATTCATTTAAATTCTGCTCAAGCACTGGAACTTTCATTTTAAAGTAAACAATAAAATGTATTAAAAAGAAGTGGAGTGCAAAAACCCCATCAATAAGCCTCCCCTATAAGTCACAGTTATCAATGCTTCTTTCCCTTATGCATAAAAATAATGAGGTAAATACATATTGTACTACATTCTAACACTTGAATAACTATAAAATATTTTTTATTTTCTGTATTTTTTTATTAGAAGGATTGTATTACTGAGTTTTGCCACCTGCAGGGTGGAGAACCAATACCAAGAGTTTTCTCAGCATGGTCCTGACAATTTATCTGTATATTTCCCACATGACTGGACCAAGAGAATTTTATCCTCACCTGTGATTATAGTTTTATCATTCCAATTTCTGGCAGCATTGGCAAACTTTCATCACATTAAAGCAGCTTTGATTTTCTGTGTGGGTGGCAGCTGAAGACTGCCCCGGTGGGTAACATTTGAATGTGCATTGCTTCCTTAGAAGCCAGGCTATTAGTTAGACAGTTTTCAGATTACTTCCTCCTGTCTCTTAAATTGCTAATGAGAAGGTTTTGTTTACTTATTGCAAATGAAAGGCACAGCCCTACAGTCATGGAAGCCCTCAGACTGTGGCACTGGCACTGAGCTGCTGTGTGAATGCAGAATGTCTTTGCTGAAGCCTTGGATGGGCTGTTGCTAAGTGGCGCTGTGCTCAGACAGTGCAGCAGTGCCACAGACTCCAGGATGTGAGGGACAGTCAAGCCATGAAACTAATTCTACTACCATGTCAACACATCTTAATTTTTGCTCTTGTAAGAGTGTCTCTTGCTGACAACTGCCAAGTGAGTAAATAAAGTGGAGCATTTCTGTCAGTGCCATAAATAATACCACGGAGACACTGAGAGTGCTCTCTCTGATTAGGCCACCAATATTTCTGAAGCCTGTAGGACTCTAATTAACTCAGACATTTCTAGTTCCAGGAATTTTGACATAATCAAATAAGCAGTGCAGTTCCAAAAACCCAGTGTCCTCAAAAGTATTCTCTGTAAAATAGCTATTCAGCCCCTGCCAAAATTACCTGCTTTGTCCTTTACCATAGACATTGTAAAGTCCATGGCTTTATAATAGAATGCTGATAAAAATCTAAGCATAAAATATGTTAATTTAAAAATTATAGAGAAGATCTGCAAATAATGTGAAACTATACAGAATAATATTGCACATGGCTCTGCAATTGTTGGCTATCTTTTGAGTTTCAGCTTTTTGTTTCCAGTGGAACAGGCCAGTGACTCCAGAAGCCACTGCTCTATAAACCAAGCTTACGTCTCCAGGTTGTCACCCTCCAATACTGTTTGCACAGGTAAGTAGCCAAGTCGGGGATGCTTTGCAAAATACTTCTTTGACCGGAATTTATTCTTCAGCACCTTTGTGAAGTCCCGTACATCTTCCCCAGATGTTGTCTTAAAAAAAAAAAAAGAAAAAAAAGAAAGAAAATTCAATATTGCTAAATAGTGCTGATTTAATGTCAATATTATTGATTAATACTGCTGGTACTGTCCTGAAAAAGAATACAAGGAAGAACTTTAAAATTTCAATTATGCTAAAATGGCCTTTTTAGTGTCCTGAGATACTGAGATACAGTACAATAATAATACTAAAAATTAGTATTATGTACCTAAAAATTCCCTTCTACTGGAAATAATAGCAAGGCTTCAAATTCCCAGCAATAAATGCATCTACCAATTACTTTATAAATTAAAGACAAATTGACACAGGTTCAAGTCTTTAGCTAAACATTTATATCCAGTCATAAAAACAAAACAAAAAAAAATCTATTTTTGAGAAACAATTTAAAAGGGCAAAAATCAATTGGCAAGATATAGGCCTCACTGCTTCCCATTCTAGACCTACAATAGAAAACTTTACCACAAGATGGGAATGGTATGTGCGAAACCATTCTCTGCTGCACCAGCCAAGATTTTCATAAGCTTTTTCTCCAGTTACCAAATCTCTTCCTATAGGATTCTGCCACTACCTGTAATATTCCACAGTCAAAAAAATGCACTGATGAAGTCGTGGCCAGTGCACAGGCACTGTTCAAAAGCACAGGCAGGCCTGATAAGAACAACTGGTGCCTGAAGTAGCCAACTGATTCAGTGGTCTCCTTACTACCACAGAGTAAGATTAGGACATAGACTACCCACAAGATTCTACAAGACTAAATTTACAGTTACAATCAACATCTTCCATCTCTCCCAGCAGCTTTTTTTCTGCTCCTGACTGATGCAACCTCTTCCAAAACTGGTAAATGCTTAGCCCCATCCCTCTTTGCTCCATCCCTGTCCATCAACCTGTCCTGAGAACAAAATTAAAATTTATTCAACTGCTTTTAAAAATCCCTTTAACTAGTGATAATCACAGAAATAATGGCAGCACTACTTTGGTAATACTATTCAGCTAACTTCTGCCACAAAAGCAGGGATACATACAGGCATAAAATGCAAGGCAAAAATGGCAATAAAGAGATCTCCAGGAAGAAACAATAGTATACAGTCTGCCTTTTAAGTGTATGTGCTCGCACTGTGCTGAGTATTTCAACAGAACATCCCCTTCCAGCCAGTACTATTGAGCATTTTCTCCTGCAACTGTAGTAAAGAAAACATGGCCATTCACCTCCAGAATTACCTGAAGATTTGCAACAGCTTTTACAGACTTCCAGTCCATCCTCTGTAACCAACTACAAATTGCATTTCTGTACCCTCTGCTTCGGGAGAAGTCTGTTAGCATCAAAGGATGCCAAAGCCAATGGACAACCAAGTGGAAAATAGACGGAAGACTTCACTTTTGTCATCTTTTTCTCAAGGTACTACAAAGATGCCTAGAGGCAGGTCAGGCAAACTATTCTCTGCTGTCAAAACCTAAAAATACTTCTGTATTCATCTATACATTTTAATGTATGTATAATATATGCAGTTACAGACTCTGTAATGCATATCAGATGAGCAGTAAAAATAGTAAAATAAAATGGTGTTGGTAGGAGCTTCTCATATGTGTCTTTAAAAAGTAGACAACAAACAGAGCAAATTTGTGACCAAGGGTTGTTTGAACCCCTGAATTTTAATGAAAGTGAATCCATGGAGGATTCACAAAATTATTCTCAAAAAGCATCTCTCCAATCACTGCACCATCCAAAGAAGGAACATGAGGCCATGCAAAGGGTTGCTTTCTTTCATGCAACAGTTACTTCAACAGATGGAACTCTGCCCCAAGGCCAAAGAATGAAAATTTTAATACCTACACATTGTAGAAATAATGCCAGACTTTTTCTCTGGTATATTCTTTATTTGGTATGACAACTTGATTCACGGAAAGAGGACTAATGACTGTGTACTGACTGAGCACTGCAAATACTAACCAGTGAAATGGTTAGTGAAATGGTTTGAGCAGTTTTGAAAGAACTATTTTAATTTACATGCAATTAAAGTGCAACTCTGAAAAACGTTTTCTATTTTTTTTTTTCTTTTGGGTATATAACCACAAAATATAATCCAATCCAAAATCAGGCGAAGGGAGAGGTACTATAACATTTTCCTTTAAAAAAAGAATAGCTGTAGAATCTATCTTCTAAATTAAAACTAGCAGGTACCTTGTACACTACCTTACGTCATGACATCTTGGCTATTTCTACACAAATCAATAGTACAAACAGCACCATTGCCACAGAACTACTTCAAAAGCAAAGAAAAAATACTTTCCTTCACTGAAAATTCAGTCCAAAGACCATGCCTTCAAACTGAATTTAAAATCTCAGTTCTTAAAGCAATACAAAGTTCAAGAAGAAACATTTAATATCCATGGCTGCCATATGCAACTAAAAAAAACTTTGTAACAGTTGACATACTGGTATCTGTACTCTTCAATACAGCAGCCAGGCACAAATAGAGTTATAAACAACAAACAAAGATACAATTATTTGTAATCCAATAAAAGTTTAAGAAACCAGGAAAGCAGTAGAAAAAAAATTAACAGGGTGAAAAACATTTTCCATATATATCTTAAAAACCCAGTTGGTGTATGCTTTCAGTATACTGGAAATAGAAAAAGTAGTCATTGGTAAAAAAATAATACCAAGATTGTAATAAAGTAATTGTGGAGCTCTGAACTACATAACATATAAGAATTACAATAAATATATGAAACATTAATATATAATATAGAATACTTATAATACGTATATATTAAATTTTATTTACTTCTCACTATTCTCTTTTTCAAATGGAAGCCCACGTTCTTATTCCTCTCACTGCACCTAGCTATGTAAAAGGACTAGTCTGCATCTAAGTCATCATTCCCTTAATTACATTTATTATAGCTAACATAAAGCCAATTAGCTGTTTTAATATACACAGAGAAACTGATTCCCAGAAAAGATGTGAACCTCCCAAATGTATGCTGTCATTAAGCCCAGCCACATTAATATAACAAAAGTGCTACTATTGAGAGAATTTCCAATTCAAAAAAAATCTAAAAATATTTTTACACATCTGTGCAAAACTCTACATTAAAAATCTTATTTCTCCATCTTTTCAGACAAAGGTTATGTAAAGGTGAAAAATAAACTAGAACAACTTTGCATTTCTACTACTTAAGAAAGAACTATGTTTTCACATGCTTCTCACACTCATCTCTAAATCCTCGATGAAAGAAAATATGTAACTGAAGTTTATTATAATTATTTTTTTTCCCCAACATCAAGAAAACTAAATTGCAAGCTAGGACAAATGCAAAATGGCATTACAGATTAGAATGCAGTAACTGCACGTAACTGAGGAGTAAATGGTCCTTATCCAAAATTATGAAGTAATTCTTACCTAAAGCAAATATCACAAAAGTCATTGTAATGGAGAACATATTCTTTAACCCGTTCTCCAAATAATTTTAAATTTGATAAGAATTTATTGTGCTTCTGAGAAATCCCTTTATACCCTACATGGAACTGCTGACCTGAAGACAATTAGATGGTCTTCCATGCATCTGTGACTAAGTTCCAGTTCTAAATGTCAGCTTAAGTAATGAAGGCTTTTTTTTTTTTACCTATTTATTGCTAGTATTCTTGATAAAAATGTATTAATACACATTAGCAGTAAGAAAGCGAGGCTAGATTTTATTAATGCAGTTTGATGAGTACATGCATTTGTACTCTGCTTTTCAACACTGGCCAAGAAAGCAACATTTTAACATGAACAGCCTTTGAATTCAGTTGAAAAGGCAGAATGGATGCACTCTTCATGTTCAAACTATTTGTAC
The DNA here is from genome assembly GCA_003676055.1 of Chloebia gouldiae. Classification (NCBI taxonomy): domain Eukaryota; kingdom Metazoa; phylum Chordata; class Aves; order Passeriformes; family Passeridae; genus Chloebia; species Chloebia gouldiae. Next base: position 60,058,853 of record QUSF01000002.1, on the reverse strand, counting down.
TGTAATATAATGGATTCTAAGGAACAATTCAGTGGCCTTCGGTGCTTTTATTCTATTTCAAAGATCCTGATCTACGCTATTTTTCAGGCATTATTCCATTTAAACATATAAGCTATTCTACTAACTGCAAAAAATTTTGCAATTCTTGACTACTGTATTGCATTTAACGAGTTCAATATGTAGAGAGGTTTAGCAACAAATTAGTATACCAACCACAGTGCATTATTACAAATAGTAAGAATAAATAATACAGGACTTTTTTCATTAAATCAATTCTTTATTTCAGACCTAGACCACATAAGGCTAGTTAAAATAGCTTGCATATGGATACTGATTATGGAAGTCTAACAGGCATCTAGGTCTGTTCACATAACAGGTCATTTCTTTTTACGGAAATGGGCATGGCAGAGTGTATTTACATCAGAACCCAAATAAAATTCCAGCTCTTCATATTCAGCTTCCAAATTAACCAGGGTTGGTGCTGGACCTCTAATTTTATGCATCACCTGCCATTTCTTTTCTTCTGCTCTACTTAAAACTTCCCCAGTTTCCTTCCTTTTCCCCTTTTTACACTGGCCTTCATTTAGTCACTCTAATCAAGAATGTAATTGTACTCCCCTTATTACCCCATAATGGAGTCACCACATTCCTCCTGTATTTCATGGAAAGAAGGGACTTTTGCCTTATGTTACCTTATTTTACACCTAATATTGCTTTAAAACTATTTTTTTTTCTGCAGCAGTAACAGAAATTTTCATTATAATATAAGCCATCCCTATTTCCAGGGACAGAGAGGATCCCAGCCATTTCCAGAATATGTTTTTCAGTTTATCAGCCTTTACTCGTAAATGAGATGGCTCATGGTTACACAGTGTGAACATGTTTAACAAGAGCTGAAAATTCATCTTAGATATCAAATCTGCTGCTTCAGACAAAATCTGGAATTCATTAGAAGCATACCATCATATCCTAAGGAAAGTACAATACCCCATACTAAATGTAACCTGTACTTGACTAACTCAACAGGAAGGATATCTTATCCTGCAGACCAGCAGCATTATCTGTTTCAACACCCCTTACAACTCAATTTCTGAATTTTCTGCATATTACAGGCATTAACAACTAATATTTCTGTTCCATTAATGATGAGGTTTATAAGGAGAAAAATAAAGTAAATTATTAATTTCTAATCATAGAGCTCCAAATCCTGAGGTTAGAATAGTCATGTGATAAATTATAATAAACATTAAAACCAGCTGAAAAAACAATAAATCTACTTTAAAAATATTATTCATAGTATTCCCTAACATGCCAATTTATCATTAAAATCCTAGCATTTGGTTATAGAATACATTATTTATAACATATTGGTTATAGAATTAATACATTAACATGACTCATTTTTTTTCTTACCATAATGAACTAAAACCACTACTTAATAGAATTTGAATTCCATTACAGGAGACACGCCAGACAATAAAGAAGGAAAACACAAGTAGTGAGTCCAACAACTACAGCAAAAGAGTTAATACAAGTACTCACAGAATCTTGTAACACTATTGAAAATTGGCCCTGTTGAATCAGCTCTAGTTACATTCTGGTCTGAATGTAGTTTTTCTGAACATGCATACCTTTCACCACTGTTGTGTAGAGCATATATGAATTATCCTATTAATTAATTTCTAAGGTAAAATTCTTGACTGTCAACAGCTATCTGATTAAAAAAGTGTGAGTGGTATTTTCGTGTGGCAACCCAGCCACTCCTTCAGTTAAGAAAGACTCCTAGGAATCTCCTTAAAAACTTGTGTTTGAAGCATCATTAGGAAAATACAGTGTTATATAATTAGTTTTTGTCAGCTACTGCCAATAAACATCTCACACCATTTCTGGTTAGATTCTTCACACCATTTCTGGTTAGAACCTATCAATTCTGTTTATAGTTTTTTTTTTCCAGCTACACATCGACTTTTATATATCCCAGTAAATACCAATTACACAACAGAATGAAACACAGTCTATTTCTAGCCACATTTTCATGAAACAAAGAAATGCTGGACCTGAAAACACAGCCCCCTAAAAATATTAATATGCATTACTAGAATATTAAATATTCTTTGCAATACGAAGAGCAATAGTAAAGCAAGTCCTTTTTCTCTGACATGTCCTTACCCTTATCGTGTGTGTATATATGTTGGTATACAAGAACAGCAGTTACTTTTAATATTCAAGCTTTGTTTTACCAGTCAGATGTGAAGTTTAAGTTCTCTCAGAGGTGGGTAGATACTGCTACCCATTTCTATAGAACCCAAATACTCCCTACATAAAATCAGCAAAACCTGAAAAGTTCCTGATGCCTTCCAAAGAGAAAGGTAGGGAGACAAGCCATATTAAACATATGTAAAATAAATCCTGGCTAGGTAACAAAGACTATTAAAAAAATTTAGACCTCAAATCTGGGTTATTATCCATTAGAAACACTGAGCAAATTGGTACTTACAGGTATACAATACTCCACCATTGGATAATGCAATTTATGCCCCTTTGCTGTGCGGCCAGAAAAGAAACAGCTCTGACAGACATCATAGTTGAAATGTTTTAAGCTCCGATACCTGTGGGGACATTAAACAAAGTGATTAGAGGTTTACTTCCAATGAGGCCTCACATAGCAAATTATTCTCTGAAATGGGTCACCAGCTTTTCAGCAGCAGCAGCACAAGGACACAGTGAGTTTGTCGGGATTAGTTCAGAGAGAATTTTGAAGTTTGTGAGTGTGCACAACCAGAATGAGGCACAGCCAACACTCATCACGGCTGCAGGCCCAGGGACAACAGTGCCACTGCAGCAGCTGCAGGGGATGCAGGAAACCTGCATCCCTCTTAGTCCACAGACCTTCCTATACTACACACCTCTCTGGGTATTTAAAAGTTCCTGTCTCCATATCAATACACAGAGCCATCTGAAATGCATTACAGAGTCTGTAAGTGCATATATCAATCACCTGCTGCCCAAGCAGCTTTGATGCAGAAAATCTTACAGGCATCAGCTTCATCGATAGACTGGGAAGAATTTATAATTTTAAAGTTTTTACTGACTTTAAACTATATTTCTTTAGTTCTTCTTTTCCTCTATTTACTATTCGTGTATTATCTCAAAAACACTTTTATAAATCAGACTGGTTTATTTCAGTATTTATACTCAACAGTTAAATTAAAGGTTTGTAAATGATTTTGATGCTCAGAAACTCGACACACATTTCAGAAAATTAAATTCTCAAGAATTCATAAATTATACCAATAATTTAAAATTCAGTTAAAAATATACAATGATTTGTTTACTTTTAATTAATGAGTGTATGTCTAAATAGGCTAACAAATTTCTACAGTATATCTTGTACTAAATGTAATCACCGGGAGTGTGATTTATATATTTATTTAGACTAAATAAAAAATGCAATTCCAGATTGCAGCCACTGTTCTATGCTATGGTTGTTTTGACTGGATTAGGTTATATCATTTGTATGAAACTAAAATGAGCTAACTGAACCAAATTGAATAGCTACTGAATACTTAAAGTTTAAATTAAATAGCTTCCAGAGAGCAGTTTTCAGCACCCATCTACATTTTTCCCCTGTTGAGTTTTATGTTTTGTTTAGCAAGAGAATATGTGTCTATAAATGTAAAGGTTCACTTTAAAAGATGCTGATCCAACTTGTTTATAATCTTTTCTCAGAGCCAGTGCATTAAATGGCTACATTTACCTTCTGCTAAGACACTAGATGCTTTTGTTGTTGCAGATCTCTGGCTTCATTGTAGAAATTATTTAGAATAGCCCATTCTGAATGGATCTTTGTATTCTTTTCTGTCTCTTTGCTCTCCTACACATAGTACAACTTAGACAACTGTAACATAGCTGAGCTAGAGCTTTGCCACCCTATGCTTCTTCAAACAATAATAAAGACAGAAACACTTAGAGAATTTAATCTCCTTTTAAGACAGGCAACAAAGTTTAATTAGCTTATTGCTTTTGCAAATACTCACATACCTATATTTATAATAAAAAAAGAAAAAGAGGGTTGCTAGATCAACCCTGTAAGATTTACTAAAGCCAGAATTCCAAAAACTAGGCAAGATGAATCTGACCTCAAGATTGGTATTATTATCCTCTAAAATAACAGTAAGATGGAGAACAGAAAGCACGATGAACAAAAGTTACTCGCCTGCCTGGATACCTAAACAAAAATCTTAGTAGCACTTACATGATTGACTGCTTTATATTTTTCCTAGATAATACATTAGACTCCATGACCACAGTAGCAGAAAAAGATAGTTATGCTTACCTCTAGCTCTAGCCTCTACTGAAGATTTTGGAGATTGGGTTGCATTACTTTATACACTGGAGCAATCAATTTACAAATGCATTTTAGTCATAGAAATACTTACTAAGGGTACCAACTACAGATTAGGAGAATAACATGGAGAATACTCCCCATGTAACATTCTTTTAGAATTCACACTTTTCTTTGAAAAGACAATAGTTAGATTATGTTCAGGGACATAGACAGGGACTTTGCAAGTCTTATCACAGCAGCATATCAGTGTTTCTTTCAAGCAAGGAAAGATTGATGTTGAAGGGTGTTCTATACTTCCCTACATAAGTTAGTTTCCACAGTCTTATGCAGGAGAGCAGAGAGAGAGTCCATGTTTTTTCTTACTGATCATCTCCTTTTGATCTTATGCTTACAGAACACATGGGGTGTGCTTATACTTCATTTGCTATCTCTTGGATCCACCAATCCACCCTGTGCCTCTGACAGCCACAGGACCACTGCGTGTCTTAACAGTGGCACTGCATGAGTCAGAACTACACTGGCTCAGGCCACACTGTGGCCTCACCATGGGTGACAAATCCCATCTTAAAGAAGGAAAACAGTGGAAAAACAGAAAAAAACTTCACTTGTTTGAAGTCTTCAAAATGTGGATATTTTAAGAGAAACACTGCACCTAAAACCTCTCCTCTTACCTAAATCCAACAATTGGACACTCCTTGCAGATGTTGCACTTGGCCTGATGTTTTGCTGTTTCTGCAGCTGCCACACGGTGTAGAACTGGTAACCACACCATAGACTGTGGTTCTAAGCGCATCCAGTCTATGAATTGCTTTACAGTTATTTCTGGCTTATTGTGGTTCTGTGGAGAGAAAAAAACCCACATTCAAATTAACAAAAACCAAAAACAAACAAACAAAAAAAACAAACAACAACAACAAAAAAAAAACCCCAAAAAAACCAAAATAAAACAACAGACCAGTTGATTTTCCTAAAAATCTACAAGCAGATTTTCCTTAGAATTCTATGGAAAAAAGACCCCAACAACCTGCATGAATTATTTCCATGACATCGAAAACCATTTACAGGACACAAGAAATAACCTCAATGAAAATGAAAATAAAGAAAATAAGTCAGTAAGACTTTAGAAGACTAAACAGCTGTGATAGAGTGGACAGATGGTAAGAAAGATGGAGGACATAGTACAGAAATAACAGACTGTAAAGTAAAGCTGTCTTTCAACTGAAAGGACTTGAAAAGTAAGTATGAGCACACTCTGCAGTTCAGACATACTGAAGACATGGTTATCTTCTGAGTTAAGATTGATGACAAAATGCTAGAAGTCAGTAATGTCTGCATGCGTGTACTGATTGCCCCAAGACTCATCAATTTTTTATTGTGTTCTAAGCCCACGGTTTTCTTTCTAGTTAGCACATTGAACATAATGCACACACACACAGTAAACAAACAAACAGGCAAAAAACAAGAAAGGAATCTGCCATTTATAGCCAGTCACTGCAAGAATCAGAGTTAATATATTAACATGATTGTTTCAAAAAGCAAGCAGACACACTTCCACATTTTCTTTAAGTTATAACCACCAGAGGAGCCTAGCTACAAAGGTATTGTATTCATCAACTTTTTCAGCAATAACAAAAGAGCTTAATATTTCTGAGCTCAATGGAAGTAATAAAATAAAACTTAAAATGAAAGTTATTCTCAAATGGAAACACATGATGGAAAGCTTCTTAGCCTACTCATGGTCCAAGTTCATTTTTGGCAATAAGAGGGAGAAGCATGAAAGAAAAAGTGTTTCTTTCTCACCAGCAAAATACTTGTTTTCACTGGGCTGAGATAACTGACATGCAGCTGCACATTTTCTCTATGCTCTCCTAACCAGGGACTGAAATTGAACTACTCCTGTGAGATGAGGGATTGCAACCTCATTATCAGTATAATTGTAATAATACATCAAGTATTTAAAGAGTATCTTGCTAATACCCCTCCGACCCATAATTTAATAGCATGGGAGATGGGCTAGATCCTTGAGAGACATAAAGGTCATTCTTCTGTCACACAGAAAGCCTGTGAATAATAAATGAAAAATTTATTTCAGTATGACTCAAACCACTCAAAGCCAGTGATAGATAAGTCAAGCACCATCCCTTATTGTCTGAAGCAGCAATGTTAAAACATCAGGGGAAGCTTTAATTGGTCAAACCAACTTCCAGAATTATCTACCAAACTATTCATGACCTGGACAAACACACTTCCAATCCTAATTGCTTGAATCCAGAAATGAATCTAATAGTTCTGGAAAAAAGCCAGCATAATTGCATTTTTCAAAGAAGTGGAAAAAAATTAGAAATCTCTATGAAAGAATGGCAAAATAAAATCCTCTGAAAGTTCACTAAAATCTTTAATGTTCAATTCAATAAAATCAGAAATATCCAAGTCAGTAATTTTATATAAGCCATTGTGTATTTTTAATCCATATACAATTTCTGACAATGCTCAGATCATCTGCTTTCACAAAAATAATGCACTGAAACAGTATGGCTATCACTAGCTAACATTTGGAGCCTTAGGCATCCTTGAAAAAGTCAGTTGTGTTCCATTACAACATTCTGTTTTTAATTCTCATCTTTAAACAGACAGACACTCCTTGCAGCCTCATTAACCCCCTGCATGTAATGTGGAGCTTCACAGCAGGCTGCAAGAGCTTTATTCCATGTTCTGATCTGCTCCATAAAGGCTCACAATATAAAAAAGACTACACTTGAAATTTCATGCAACTGCATGGTCTTTTGTCAGTAACATAATGCTAAATAATTTCCTGGTGCACAAGGTCAAAAATTACTATCAACATCATTTTCTTGTTCTGTTGAGGTCATGCCTTATTCCAGCTGGAAAAAGCATGTTGTTCTCACAGCATCAGGTTGCTTTGAACAATGCAAAGCAGGATAATTGGCCACTACAAAATTTTTTAACAGCTTTTAGAGTCACAAACACTGTCAGAATAATGGAGATTTATATATTCTTTTGGCGAAACAAAATCTGTTTGATCTTTCCCAGCTGCATTGTCACATGAGTTTCCCGTACTTAGTTGCAGGAGCATATTCATTTCTGTTCAAAACTAAGCCGATGTTTTTATTTTCCACTTTTCTTTTTACCTCAGCACGTATAAGTGAATCCTGTAAGTTAGAAAGAGTTTGGTTTTGTTTTGTTCTTCACATGGAGGTCTTTATCTTACCTGCTGGAAGCAGCTGCGCACACTGGGTTCAATGTTGCTGCCACCAAAGGCTGCCACTTCTCCAAGCTGTCGTGGGATCTGGATAGCATCGTGAAGCAGAAGGCCCAGCTGCCTCTGGTCACACATTTCTGTAGGGCCTGCCACCTCCTTGAAGAGGTCTACAACATCAACAAAAGACACTATCTTATTCCATTTCCATGTACACCTCCTTTCATTCAATAATGCTGCAACTCAAGCTTTTAATTTCTGTATTATTGTCATGGTTACAAATGGCCACATGGTTACAATGTCCCAAAACCTTCCTCCAATCTTGATTCGTAACCATTCAAATGAGAAAAATAAGAACAAATAAATGAAACTATATGGCTTCTTATGACACATAGTGGACAGGAAGGTGATTTGAGGAAGCACAGCATCACCAGCAAAAATTCCTGCCTGACATACCTAATGACCTCCCATGATAGAGTGACTACATTATTGGACAGGGGCATGACAATCGATGTTGCCTCTCTGGATTTCTGTAAGGCTTTTGACACAGTCCCCCACAACATCCTTGTCTCTAAACTCAAGAGAGATGGATTCCATGAGTGGACTGTTAGATGGATAAGGAATTGGTTGGATGTGGCCAACTACAGGGTAGTGGTCAACAGCTCAGAGTCCCAATGGACAATAATGATGAGTGATGTCCCTCAAGGGCCCATACTGGGACCAGTGTTATTTAATATTTTCATTAACAAAACAGATGAAGGGATTGAGTGCACGCTCAGCAGGTCTGCAAGTGACACTAAACCAAGTGGTGTGCCTGACACACCTGGAAGATGGGATGCCATCCACACCTGGACAACCTGGGACCCTCATGGGGTTCAACAAGGCCAAGTGCAAGGTGCTGCACCTGGGTCAGGGCTACCCACAGTATCAGTTCAGGCTGGGAGATGAAGGGACTGAGGGCAGCCCTGTGGAGAAGGACTTTGGGGTGCTGGAAGATGAAAAGCTGGACAGCCTAGAAAGTCAGCCATATCCTGGGCTGCATCAGAAGCTGTATGGCCAGCAGATTGAGGGGGGTGATTCTGCACACTCTGCTCTTGTGAGACCGTATCTAGAGTACTCAGTCCAGTTTTGGGGTCCACAGCACAGAAAAGACTGTTGGACCAGATCCAGAAAAAGTCTACAGAACTTGTAATAGCTGAGATGTTCCAACACTCTGAAGAAAGGCTGAGAGAGTTGCGGTTGTTCAGCCTTAAGACTCCAGGGAGACCTTATTGTGGCTTTTTGATACTCAAAGGGGCCTTATAAGAAAGCTGGGAGCACAGCTTTTAGCAGGGCCTGTTGCAATAGGACAAGTAGTAATGGTTTTAAAACTAAAAGAAGGTAGATTTAGACTAGTTATTAAGTAACGAATTTTTTACAATGAGAGTAGCAAAACACTCGAACAAGCTGCCCAGAGAGGTGGCAGATGTTCTGTCCCTGGAAACATTCAAAGCCAGATTGGACAGGGCTCTGACCAACCTAATCCGAAGATGACCCTGCTCATTGCAAGCCAGTTGGTCTAGATGACTTTTTAAAGCCCCTTCCAAACCAAATGATTCTATGATTCCATGAAGAATGAAATAATATTTCAGATATCCACATTGTATGATAAAAATCTATATCATGCTTCAGTTGGTTGGAGACAGAAGCACAATTACTCTGAACTTAAACTGGAAGTTACCACAAGTCAGAACTGGCCATGTCAAATAGCTTCAAGCAAGAACAGCAGCCAGAAAGATAACTTGGGCTAAACAATAATCACATTTTCTTCCTGGATAACCATGTCTGCTTCCATGTATTTTTCCTTCACTGATTCCATTTTCCTAAGGCAGATGTCAAGCCCTGCAGTATAAATGGATGAACCAGAATGACTGCAACAAAGGTAAAAATTGATGCTGAATGGGATCAAGAAAATGTTTCCAAATACAGGCACTGGGAAGGAAGACAGTGCTTGTACCTACACTCACAATAAAGCACTGAGTTAATAGGCCTGTCAGCACTACAGTTATTATTTCTCATGTGCTTTCTTAACATGTTTCCTTGATTGGACAATTTTAATTGATAAAATGCTCAGCTAAAAACGTTAATGTTCCTGCCAACAACTTTGATTTATGAACTCTGTAGCTGTGTACATTAGCACTCAGTCAAGAGATTAATCTTTTCTGAAAACATCTTAAATGCTGAGTTTATCTAAGAAATATTTTTTGATTCTGTGATTTGTACAAATTACAGAAGAAACGGAATGAAATTATTATGTTCATTCCAGCTGGTTTTTACAATTTCGTTTTGCACTCAATGGTTGGCTTGGATTAAAGCCCCAAGCAATCTTAAAAGAAAAAGAATCAATTTATATTATGCAGTTACTTTTTCATGTTTCCCATCAGAACAACCACCAATAAATTAGAAATAAATGACATTTGGAAATTCAGTCTGACTGTGTTTCTGATCAAGAAAAAGACAACCTTTGTTCAGAAACACTCATGAGTAACTCTTATTACATGGTGTAAATTGTTTTGCCCTTCATTTGGAGCCATTGGCAAATTCTGCCAGAAAGTCTGGGCACAGCTTTTTCTTCTCAAAGGAGAAAGAAGCAGAAGAAAGGCTCTTCACAAAAAAAACCAAAAAAAAACCAAAAAAAAACCCAAAAAAACCCAAAACAAACAAAAAAAACCAAACAAGATGACTGAACTAATTTTTAGATTTTATTGTATTTTTCTCTCCCTTTCTTCCTAGTCAAACAGCAGCTACAGCATCTCGTCCACTTAGTGTTGTGAAAAGAAAAAACAAAAAACAAACACAGAATTAAGGGCCAGAATTTGAACTGCACAGCTGCAGGCTCCTCTTGGCAATCCCAGATGCTGGCTATCTTCTTCAGCTGAGGATGGGACAGTTTTTCAATTTCTAAGAGTCAGTTTAAAAAACCTGATAGTATATTAAAAAAAAAAAAAAGAAAAATGTGGTCTTATTCTTTTTGTTTGCATCAGTCTGCAGTGGAAAGAGGCCATAAAAGAAGAACAATTCATTAGTTGCTGGACCTGGGAGGCAGTAATTTCCTCAACCCTAAAACTTCAGTTGACTGTGGAGCTGGTAAATAAAGGAAAACAATGTGACAGGAGAGGGTAAAGTGATTAGCTAGGAGGAAAACAGCAAATACCTTTGAAGAGCTCAGTCTCCTCCAAATAATTTGTTTCTTAACACTGGCAGCTGTGCCACAACCAAAGACTGTCCAGATGCAGGGAGTGCATGCATGGTACCCTCTTTTCCCAAACCCCTCAATGCTTTCAATGTGGCACACAGGAGGAGAAGCTCCAAAACTGAAGGCATGGAAAGTGAGAATGCTCTTGTTATCTGGCCTACCTACTCCAAATAACCCATCAGCTATTCCCTGGCAAAGGAGGCATGGCAAGAACATCTCTCAAGTGGGAGATGGAGGAGAGCCTGATTTAGCTCTGATATGGAACACCCAGGCACCCTACTCACCACCAATGGGAAAGAGACTCCATACATCATCCACCAGCAATCTCAAAAGCCACAACCCTCTAAATGAAATTTGTTAAGATGCACATACACACTAAAGGAGTTTCAACAAAAAACACATTGATATAAAGGCTGAACTGTATAAGGGACTCTACCAAAGTACAAGAAGAATGACTGAGGAAGCAGAGAAAAGATTATTCAGATATGAGTTGTATGAAAACAACAGAAACCAGCAAATATAAGTCAGTTAAATAAATTCAGCCTCACACTAGTATTTTGAGGATTACAGCCAGCGGGACTCTGTAACTTAGCTGGACAACATGAAAAAAAAAAGTACTTAATGGTTGATAAAGAAAGTGTAATTGAAAATATTGAAACGTTTATTGAATTCCTAACAAAAGGATAATAAGATAGTTAGCAGAAAAATGTCCACAACCCACATTTTATGTTGCATTGTCAAAAACAGAACGCACATTCCCATTTCTTCTTTTTTTTTAGTTAGCTCCAAATGGTTTGAAAATTTACAACATAAACATAACAGTAAAAAAATCCCACCACATTCCAAGGATGTGGTACATCACTTGAAAACTGAACTGCTTAGAAGATGAGATTTATTAACTAGCCCTTTCTTTTCATCTCAAATCATAAAGATTTTGCACATTAAATGATATGATCCAAAAGCTACACACTGTAAAAAACTCCATATGGTTTGGGTTTTTTTTTTCTGTTCTGCTGCTTTGGGTGTTAGAAACAAGTGTAAAGTGAAGTACACACAAATGTATTCTTATGTAGCTCACAAGTGACCCTCTTTGTCAGAAGAGAAAGCAGAGAATAATATGGTTATGGCCAGACCAGGACATAAGCCTCAACAACAGAAAAGAAGCCTGAGACTGCTCACCCCAAAGCATAGATGTAAGCAGCCCACAGTTAGTGAATTACTTTTGCAGGCCCGTTTTTATTCTCAGGAGCACTTGGGTGTGTGCTTGGAGTTAAGCATGTCTTAAACATTTTCAAGAACAGGAATTCTTTAACTGAGGCTTCAATGTTTCCTCTAAAGCAATTGAGACTTTTAATTAAAGATCCATTCTCAAGCCAACCCTGAAGTCTAGACTCTTAAAAAGAAGCTTAATTAATTTTTTTTTAAGTACAAAAATTACTCTGTCAAAACATTTTTTAAAAATGTGTCAACTGAAAAGATCCCACCTACACTGGAAATGAACATACAGTCTCTAGGAAGGCTGAACATTTGAGCAGCAAACATGCCAGTCAAGAGTTTTACAAAAGAATTAAGGGTTCATCCAAAAGTTTTTAAAACAAGAAAACTTGCTTATTTTAGCACCAACTACCCTAAGAAGAGTTTGCCTCTCCAAGTCTAGCACATTTTTGGCACAGTCTTTGCTCTGCTGAGGGCTCTAACCAGAACCATCCTATGTCTGTCACTCTCAGAAGAGCCTGCGATTGACAACACCTCAGAAACTCTTAGAAGAAACAGCCAAAATGAGAAGCAAACGCCAGGATTTGGTCCAAGAAAGGGAAAAATCAAAAGGCAGGCATTTAGTAATAAGCACCCATGTTTGGAGGTCCTGTTTTTTTTTCCAAGAGACTGACTTTCTTGAAAATACTCAGGAATTCCATTACAATTTTCACTCGAGGACTGAAAGCACAGTAGATGTGACAAAATTTCTCTCAACAAAAGATGATTAGTAGGGTATGACAAAAAAGAACCAAAAGAGCTTACATAAAAAGAGTCTGTGAGAGCTTGTGCAAGAGGACCCCAAAACACTGACTTCAAAGCTACTTCAAATCAAGAAAAGTACCTGACAAACTTCCTTTGCTAGCAAAATTTCTTTTGGATTGAAGAGTTCTTCTGTGACAATTTTAAGGTTCATAATGACAATAAAGCTAACAAAGATATAAAAGCCTGGCCCATTGATCAGAGCAGGAGTTACAACAAAAAAGATGCATTATCTGACTATTAATTCTCTGCTTCAAGAATGTGAGCAACTACTTTAATTTCAGATGTATTTCAGGTTGAAGTTACAATCACTAGGTACAAAAGTCTTCTGAGACTGATGCTCTACTAATTTTTTTAGGACTTCTCATAGCATCCTTTAAAGTCCATCTTGTTGACATAAATGATGTAAAATCTGTAGCCACCATCAGCTGCCATTTTATTATTACTGCTAAACACAAAGCAACAACATAAATATGAAGCTGACCAGGTAATTTCCTTATTCTGCTTCAGTTCTGTATTTGGCAACTGTATACTAATGTATTACCAATAGAAATTTAATGGGAGTTCTCAGGTTTTAGTTTCTTTAAAACCATCTTTTCCTAGGGTTATCAGTTTATCATCCACAGCCTAACTCCTACACTTTATGAACGCTTTTTATTTCACAGAGAACAGCAGATTACCTCTGGATTGTCATTATGGAACAAAGGTATGTCCATCAAGCTCTTTTTTAGTTATGGAATACTTCACATATATGTCAAATGACAGAAGGAAACTAAACACCCCAAAGCCTCAGTATGCTATTCAGATCTCAAAATATGTCCCAATGCACAAAACACCTCTACTTTTGTTCAATGTTAATAACTAAGTTTACAAGACTGCTTATAAATGTTCTTAAGGAAAGCAGAATTGTTTTTGCAGAGCTCCAAAGATACATGGAGCAAATTCAGTCTCTCTATAATTTTTTTCATGGGTTTTCAAAATGAGTTAAGGAACTACTGTAAAGAACAGCAAATTAAAGTTTATGTGCATAATATGTAAATGTCCATCATCTAGAATGCGCGAATATAGTGCTTCATCTTCTTTTCTGTATTTGTCAGGGCTTTTTTTCCACAAAGTTACTCAATTCTCTTCTGGTCCTGCATTTATTTTTGTGAAATATTTTTATATCACTCAGTATTTCTCAAGCTTATGAGATTACTAAAATCAACGTATTTTAAACTTTCATTGTGCAATACTGGCAGGAAGCACATATACTGGAAAACCATTTTTAGAGGTCAGACAGTCTCTCTCATAGACCGCTAAATACAGTTGCAGGATTTTGATGTATTTCCTTGCTTTATCAGCCATATCAATCTGATGCAATCAGCATTAACTTGCTTTTTCCCTAAACGAAAAATATACACATACAAGAGAACAGAATCAAATATAATATTTCTATATCTTTCACAGAGCTATATTCTCCTTTTCTTTTGGGGACTGCAGTATTGTGACTTCTGACAATTCAGAATGGACAGCAATACTTTCCAGTCACGATATAAATCATACTTTAACCATTGTCACCGGTGATAATGAAAAGAATTCTCTTTTACTTACTCAAAAGAAAACTACCTTGGCACCAGGCATGAGGAATGTTTTACTGCAAATTTTGCTAGGTGCTTTGTCATTGTACATGACTTAATTACATAAAGTATTTTGCAAAAGAAATTCTTCCTTACATCTGTACTTCTCTTCCAGAAGGCCTTTAGAAAGAGACATCAAGCCAATTTTCAGGGACTGCACTCGAATTTTTCCAGTTCGGCCACTGAAATTAAAAAGACAAGACAATTTAATACAGTTTCATTTTATTTCATTCCAACTCAAGTCTATTATATAATACAAAGCCATTGGAGAGCTGTATTTCAAATATACTTCAGACCTCAAAAAAAAATTAACATTAAAAATCACATTAAGAATTCTTCCCTTATAAAAGCTCAGCTTGACTCCCAAGCGGTTTTACATATCAAAACAGCTTGTATTACTACAAAAGAGCAGACATTTAGTTCTGCAAAGTTCTTAAAGTAATTTATTAATGTGATACACACAGAAAAAAATATGTGAGCACACAGCAGGAAGGCCTATTACTCGGTGTGAAACACAAGGACTGTAAGATGAAACCAGGTTTTGACATCACAGTAGTTAAATCTCTTTTTCCTTTTTTTTTCCCTTTGTTTTGCTTTATGCTTAAAATGCTCTGACATACACAATTTTGGGACAAAGAGGCAATGTACTAGTTCAAAAATTTGAAGCTGTCATTCTTTTTAAGCAATGTCACTTCAGGCTCATCTTGTCCAGCATGACAAAAAGTATGTCCAAACCTAAAAAGCAAGTTGAGAACAGAGAAGTATGTACCAAAGCAAGTAATGTTAAGCCTGCAGGGAAAATGTTGTTCAAAAAGATACTAAAACAACAAACCCAGCTTACAGGGAAAAGGAAAATTTTAAAGTTCAGAAGATCAATGCAGAAATATATTCTTAAAAGTTATTTCTTTTTTCAAACATGAAAAAAAATGAAAAAAATGTCTTTAAATGAGATGTAGCAAAAACAATCTTTAAAATAATTAAACTCTATATATTACGCACATATGGTTAACTGGGTCTTTCACCAACGAGTAAGATAACACTAAATTAATTATTACTTCAAACCTTACTTTGGTCCTTTCTGCCACACAGAAGTTATATATACTTTAATTACTTTTGAAGTGGTTATTACATATCTCTAACTACCCTATCCATTCAGCATATGGTCTGCCGTCTGATTTACTTCACAAAGGTTGTGCTGAATACAAAATTATTAATTTTCTCCTGGGTTCTTGATAAATTAGCTAAGCAACTTACAAATATTAGTGCATTTATCTTCACAACATCATCTAATCTAGTAACACTAGAAAGCAGTATCTTTAGTCTGCAAGACAGAACAGAGGTACAGAGAAATTATTGCCAAATTAATCAAAAACATCTATTACTTTTACTGTCTAGTTGGAAAATCAGGACCCCATTTTCCAGAATGTTATAAAAGTGCCACCTTTTTATATATTCAAGCTTAGCTTCAAATTACCTCTTTCAATCACAGACACTACATCATTCTGGCAAACTTTGCCATCTAAATGGCTCATTTTACACCCTGATAAAGTTATTTCCCTATTCCTTCCTGTGTGTGGTTGTTTGTGCTTTAAATTTATATTCATCATAAAAAAAAAGTGAACATTCATGTGGGTTTGATTTATCTAGGACTGACCAGATCATTTGTTTATTAAAGACAGAAAGTGAGACTTTACAGGTAAAAGATGATGGCACAAATCTCAAGACTTTAAGCTTCTCCTGATTCCAGGAGATTTGAAAAACTTTGAAAAACTTCCTTCACACAAAGAGCATTTTCTCAATAAAATACATAAATAATTACAAAGCCTGCAATATTACATTTTTCGAAAGAGTAACACATTCACCCCAAGTCTCTTTCTTGGAAACAGATAATTATTAGGACTGTAATGTCATATGTACAGTAAAAAAACCCAACACACCAAAACCAAATGCGACACACACTCCCTCTCTCCCCCCAAACCCATAGACATTGTGGTCCTGACATTTCCAAGCCAATGGTTTAAGTTTTCCCATCTTAAGTGAGCTATAAAATCACTGAGATTAGGAGGGGCCTCCAGAGACCAATGCTCCTGCTCAGTCAGGTGGAGCAGGTTTTCCTGGATCATATCCCATCATTTCAGTATCTTCAAGGATGGAGACTGAAGAGATTCTCTGAGTAACCTGTGGCACTGCTTGATCACTCTTACATTAAAAACCTCTTTTTTTTCATATGTTTAAGCAAAATTTCCTCTGTTCCAAGTTGTACCTGATGCCTCTTGTCCTCTCACAAGAAACACCACTGAGAAAATCCTGCCTCCATCTTCTCTTCTGCTCCCACTGGGTATTGATGCACATTGATAAGATCCCCTCAAAACTTCTCTTCCCTCAGCCTCTACTGGTATATCAGTTACTCCAAGTCCTTAATTGTTTTCATGGTCTTCACTCATGCCAGTTCATGGCATGAACTGGGCTCATGCCAGTTTGTCCACGTATCTTTTCTCCTGAGGGAGCCTAGAACTGGACCCAGGACTCCAGATGTTTCTCACCAATGCTAAGTAGATGTCATGGTTTGACATGGAAGAGAATTTTCTCAGGAAGTTGGTAGTCAAAACAATCAGTGGTCACATTTAGATATCGGCACCTGGAGTGACCACTGAAGCCTGGACACACCTCTGAGAACACAGAGGGTTAAAAGCAAGAACTCCCAGGAGAACTCGCTCTGTTTGGTTCTGGTCATCAGAGAGAGCAGACCTCCCCTGCCCAGCCCAGCCACAGGCTGGGTGGAGGAGGGTGAGCCATGTGGCCTGGGGCAGTAGGCCAGGGGGTGAAGGGTCTGGAACCGAGCTGGGCCAGCTCCTGCAGATGGAAGGGTGGAGGAAGGCTGAGATGTCTTTGTTCCCCCAACCTAGAGGGAAACAGACAGAGAGCCTGAAGACACCTGGAAGTTTGCCAGCAGAGGAGAAGGTGGAGGAAGGTAGCCAGCATGGGAGATGGAGTCCTGGGCCAAGATTTCAGCCGTCCAGGAGTCCAGGACTTTTAACCCTTTCCTGGGGAAAGAAGGGTTTGTGAAATATTACTCCTCCGCAATTTGAAAGAAAAGAGAGACAGCCTGGAACCTGAGATGTTGGGGAAAGAAGGTTGGGGAGGAGATGATGAAATGGTTTTTAGCTAGACTTTTCTTATTAGCCATAGACTGAACCAATTTCTCCTGCAAGACAGACTGCATTTCAGGGGGGTGCATGGTGAGCCAAGAGACCTGCTTCAGCGACTACCAGCACAGGAATGGAGTGAAAGGAGAAAAGCTGAGGAGGGTGTAATGATGCTCTCTCTCTTCAGGAAGATGAAGATCTCCGTTTTCACCCTCGGCCCCAGAGGAGGAGGAAAATGGGGGGGACTGTGGTCCCAAAATAAGACACTAGACTGTTGTTCCTTTTAGTTCTTAACAAAACATCCTTAAAAGAGCCCTATGAGCAGTCTGTCCATATACAGGAGTAAGAACACTGTAACATAAAAAAGAGAATATCACACTAACAAACTTTCTCTAGGTGGTGCCATGTGTGACGTAAAAACACAAGAAATAGCAATTGTGTTTCCTGGAGGTCTATAGTACAAAGGAGACTCCTCTCTCCCTTGATACACTAAATATTATATTAAAAAGTAATAACCTAATTAGAAGTCTGAGTGTGTCTCACTGTAGTTTGTTAGAGATTGAGTGGGGGGAAGAGGAATGTTTTAGAAAGTTTTCATTTAGTGTGTGTGTCTCTTATAGTAGTAGTAGTTTAATAAAGTTTTTTCCCTATTTTATTAAGCTTAGGCCTGCTCTCACAGCATTTATTTAAGAAAGTGCATTTTCATAAGAGCACTGGCATTGTGCCAGTGTCAAACCATAACAGTAGAAGTGCAGGATCACTTCCCTCAACCTGCTGGGAGACTATTAGGCTACTTTGCCACAAGCCTGTCGTGCAAGGTGCTTCTGAATGGCAGCACAACCATCTAATTGTTCTACGTGTACAAAACCTAAGAATCAAGGCCTTGTAGTGGGTAGATTCAAGAAATTTTTTAATTTTTGAATTCATAAAAATTTATGGGTCATATATGCCACAAATGTCAGCACACTATTCAGACTCATCACAGCAATACAAGCATGCTTGTCATTACAAAATTAATTCATAAGGCCACTTTAAGAAGATCAGATTTTTTTTTGGTCTGATCTGATGAAGGGGAGCCTGAGTCTATTCTCTGCTCTAAATAACTTCCTAACACAGAGTTAGGATCCAAAACCTCTTGACAGGCAAACACACTCTTTACCATAGTTAAAACCAAGACCTGTGAAACCTGTAAAGTATAAATGTACTAATCAGGATATAATTAATACTAAAATGTTGAATGTAAGTGTAAAAACTTCTATTAACCAACAGTGGTATGCAAATGTACTGTAGCATTGTGATGACATAGACATAGCATATGTAAGCATTTTATCTAAGTATGTGAATGCCAAAGGGACAACCAGTGATGGGCACAGCTGCATACAGGAGTTAACCAGATTGAAAAAAACTTGTCAGACAGGCAATATGATTAAATGTAAGAGATTGCAATCAGGAATACAGGAATTTTGGAAAACAAAATTCTAACATGAAGTCTAGAGGAACCCGGTGTCCCTGGGAGGAGAGGCACAATAGTATAAAAGTATCAGGTACTAGTAAAGAAAACTAGAGAATGAAGATGAGCCCAGAGCCATTCAACCTTCTTTTGCCATGGCACTGCAGCTGAGGACTACCAGGGACTGCAGCTATCAGTTATCTGCATAGCCCAGCAACACGAGGCAGCCTGGTAGATCAGTGAAGGTCAGCACAGACACCTCTCCATGATCACCCACAGACAGGTCAGACAAAGGAGCTCATTTTCCTGCCTTGCAGAGGGCCAGAACCTTCCCAGAGCCTTCTTACTGCTATCACAGCCTGCTAAGCTGCTCCCACTGAGTGCTCTATGAATTCAAACAGCCATCATAAACACAGGGGATGTAAGTGGAGTGCATGCAGAAAATTTCCATCAGCTACTGTCAAAACCATGACATAAAGTTAAGGCTGACTGAGCAGGTATCTCATCCTCATTCCTCAGAAGTTCAGATCTTACTAAAATGAACACGCTGGTAAGGCCTGGGATATTAATTCAGGCTGGTGTTAGAATCTGCCAGGTGCATGAGTGCAACGAAAACAAAGTTGTGATTCTTCAGGGGAAGATTGGGCTACAGAGAATGATCATGAAAGACAGCTCTGATCATATGGAAAATGTCAGCATAGATACCACAGATACCCTTCTCAGACTAATGTACCAAAGAAATTAAATTTAAAAGAAGGTTTATCAAAAGTATCCTAACATTAAAAATCTCCTAAGAAAATTTAAAAGTTGAAATACAGGAAGTCAGATAAACATTGCAAAATATTTAAACATATCACATAAAAGTTTCTTCATGGGTAATTCTAGTTGAAATGAGTCATCGCCCTGAATCAGTACATATAGAAGCAACTCATTTCAAGGGGTGTTAAACTATTCCATTAGTACTGAAATCTATCAGTCCTTTTGATATAAAAGATGTCTGGAGATTTCAGCAAATTTGACAGTATACAGCTGAAAAGAAAAACTACCAGCTATTGCTTTAGGATGCGTTAAACATAAGCCCAGCCAAAGTATTTTACAGAGCAAAATTTCCTTCACAGTTCTCATTGTAAATACCAAGATATTTATCCCTAATTTCATTAAAAAAAAAAAATCTTTGGACTAGCCAAAACAAAGAACTTAAAGTTTGGAAAATGTTTATAAGGGCAGATGTTGATGTCTCAAACAACCTTTGAGTCCTTGATGTAGTAAAAGTCACTGAGTAATTTCACTGTTTCTCTCCTCTGCTCAGAATGAATCATTCCTAATGTGTCAGAAAATACCAGAACGTAACAGACCTTTTAAAAATAAATTGGTTCTTTTTAAGGGCCAAAGACATCTGCAGGTTAAGTCTGGAGAACTATTCAGTTTGTCATTAATCTTTGAATCTGTAATTAAATCTCAGGTTAGCAGCATGTGACTAACAGATGCTTTTTGTTGGCAGTTTAACAGCTTGACACATTTTATATGCATAACACCAATGCAATATATATAATGTAAATGCCAAAACATAAATTAGCTCTTTTGTACAGGCCAGTTTAGAAAACAAAACCAAATATTCCAGCTTAGAATTGCTGTCTGGCCTTCTAGCTTTTCTTTTTCTTCCTGGAGTAAATTTGAAAAGGCAACAAGGAAACACCCTGTAAAATGTAATTTTCTCTCAGTAAACCTTCATCCTCAATTTTTCAAAGTTTAAATAAAGACTCAAGTGTTTAAAGGGGCTTGAAGAATTATCTACACTAAGTTTTCAAGATAATAATCAAGGGGAAATGGGAGAAACTGGAAATATTATTGAAAAAAAGGTTTGCTGCTTACCAAGTGCATTTTAAATATGCACAGATTAAACAATTGACTTCTACCTGAAGTTAAGATGGAAAGGTAAGATAAAGAAAATGAAGTAGGTTTGTGTTCAGTCTGAAAGAAAACAAAACCCAGCCAGGAACTACAAAAAATTTTCTGACATTACTATGTCTATTATTCTAAATTGGCAATAACATTTAAGTCAAGCAACTCACTTGATCTACTGCTTTATTTGCAAGCAATGTGTTTATTTATCCACAATATGGAACTCTCCAAAACAAAAACAAATGCAGGAAGAAATCCCAGTCAATACTTGATGGACCCTCTCATTTTTCAGCAGTAATGGGGAGAAGTCCAACTACTGGAAATGTCACAGTATTTAACAGCAATGTTTCAA
The DNA here is from genome assembly GCA_003676055.1 of Chloebia gouldiae. NCBI lineage: Eukaryota > Metazoa > Chordata > Aves > Passeriformes > Passeridae > Chloebia > Chloebia gouldiae. The sequence continues at coordinate 60,037,568 of QUSF01000002.1, read as the reverse complement.
TGCCAGTAGCCAGCAGATAAATGGCAAATTGTTCTATGTACTCTGTTCCCTCCTTCCCTCTCCCCTAAAATCAAAATAAAGTAAAATATCCATGAAGTATAGAACTGTTACATAATCCTCTGAGGGGAAAAAAGCAAAAAGCTATGAACTGTTAAAATTTGGCACTGAGTGAACGTATTGAAGATAATGCATACATCTACAAGTAAAAGCTCCCATTTGCAAAGCCAGGTATAATAATTTTTATTGCTATTCAAGAAATACTTTTGCTCTTTTCAACTTCAAATGGGGAGAAAAAAAAATTTTGTAACCACCCTCATGGAGCTTCTGATCTATAATTCTAATCTGTAGTTTTGTTTATAGCTCTGAACTAAAGCACATATTCAATCAGACATACTGAAGCAACCACAACTTGTACTGCACTATTGAGTCTTCAGTTAGCTCTGAAAGAGTCCTGAAATGCCTTTGCTGAAGCTATGTAAGGAGACCATCTTAGGTCATCAAGGACCTGATGGAAACCAAACCTTTCCCCAGTTTTTACTACACAAGGGAGATAAGAATAGTAAATATCACTATGAAAAATAAGCAACAAACTCATGGCTCTGTCATAATTTCACAAAAAAAAATATTCTTTAGGCAAACTGAATGCCCTTGGGAAATACAGCCTTGCTGCCAGGACAAGGGCAGATGGACCACGTAACACCAGCCCTCAGAACTGATCCATGGCAGGAGCTGTTTGTGCTGGAACAGAGCCACAATGAGGACACTGCTGACCCTCCAGAATCAGACAGGCTTTAGTGCTGAGATCACAACAACCTCCATTTGATAGAGGACTCAGGGCAGGGAGCTCAGCCAGGATTATCAGTGCAAGTAACTAAGTATAAAATACATGAAAAAACTGTCCCCACCTATGGCAGAAATAGAATCTGATATGAATGGCCACCAATCCAGTAAACTTGGAATATTCACAGTAGGATCACAGATAAAGCAGTGTCCTAGCTCTCTACTCAATTATGCATTTTTTAAAACCCTTTCAATGTTTCTTTGGTAGTAGTACAAAAGCAGTGTAATCTTAGTCCAGCGCTGAGCAGGACACTATAAGAAACATCTTATTGCATGCAACTGCAGTTTCATTACAGAGCCAAAACCATCATAAGTTTTTAATAAGGAAATTTTTAAGGCTTTATAATTTAGAATTCCTGGGGGTACACATTGCAACAAACAAACCATTTTTCTTACCTATCATACACGTTGAGTAGCCAGTTAAGACACATGTCTACACAGAGAGGAACATTCACCATATCTTTGTGTTTCTCTTCAAGTCCACTGTAGATGGTAGTGAGACAGCTGATCACATCCTGGACACCAATCAGCTGATCATTTTGATTCATCTTGTGCTGTTTGAAAACTTCACTTGTTGTGTTCAGGTCCAACAGGTCCACTAATAAAAGATTTTAAAAAATAATAGGATTAAAAAAAATTAAATTTAAAAAAGTGTGAATAAACATTGACAATAATTGTTCATGTGCAAATTGTAGCAAACATTGCAAACAACTAGCCCAGTGGCTTTTATTTAGTAAGGTTATAGTGACAAACCATTCTCTGTGACAAGTCAACAGCATTTGGGCACTATTTACTTAAAAAAACTAGAATACAAACATTATAATGGCACCGCACAGCCCATAACAACATTAAAATAGCTGCTAAACTAGTTTGTGTAATTAGAGGATCCTAACTTTGGATACACTGACAGAGAATTCATGAAGCTTACAGTATTCTTCATATTTACCATAAAGCAGAATCCTATAAAATGACTCACTTTGGATAAATGTAAACCAAAGCAAATTATTAGGTAAGAATTCTTTCCTAAAGGCCTGATTAACTGAAGAGCAGTTGCTAAATTAGGGCTTAAAAGAAAGCAGGGAGATTATTTATAGCAGTTTTCCAGAACACTGAATGCTATGCTTTCTTGAAAAAATATTTTTATCTCCTTTATTACAGAATTCTTTCTATAAGAAGTTGGTGATGCAATGGATATTTTACAGGGGGAAATGGGTTTTGCTCTCAAAACTATTCAAATGTGATTGTGAAAATCTGGGGGTTGCATGGTGAAAAGAAAAGGCCATCAATGAGCTCTTCTACCTCGTTCTGCAAAATAAAGTAGAAAAGATGAAACATAAATGGTATAATCCTCCGTGAATTTTTTTTTTTTTACAGAAGCAAGGACTTTAAGTTAAAAATATAATTGCAACGTATTAGTATGCTTGCTACAATCTACATAACATGCAGTTGGATTATAGTAAAAGTTCATACTGAGATGTTTGTGAAGAGTCAGTAACACATTTGCACTATGTCATCTCTCAAATGAAAAAAATCCACATGACAATCTCTGACATGTTGTGAACTGCTCTTCACCATTCATCACAACGAATCATAGAATCAGAAAATTATTTTTGTTGGAAGAGACCTTGAAGATTTTCTAGTTCCAACCTAGAAACTTGCCATGGCAGGCACACCTCCCACTAAACCAGGTTGCTCAAAGCCCCATCCAGCCTGACTTCGAACACTACCAGGGATGGAGCATGCACAGCTTCTCTGGGAAACCTGTGCCAGTGTCTCATCATCCTCACAGTAAATAATTTCTTCCTAACACTTAATCTAAATGTCTTCTCCTTTAGTTTAGAACTGTTTCTCCTTGTCCTATCACAATCTGTCCTTTTAAAAAAGTTACTCTCCCTATTTTTTATAAGCCTCCCTTAGGTACTGAAAGGCTGCTCTGAGGTCTCTCTGGAGCCTTCTCTTCTTCAGGATGAACAACCTCAGCTCCCAGCCTTTCCTCATAGGAGAGGTGCTCCATCCCCCAGCCATCCTCACTGCTTGCCCCTTGACCTGCTCCAACAGGTCTACATCTTTTCTGTGCTGAGCACCCCAGATCTGGATGCATTATTGCAGGTGAGGTCTCACAAGAGCAGAGGGGGAGAATAACAATGTTAAATAAGGAGCCCAGATTTGCAGCCTGTGCAAACTGGCTAATTCTATCTGGGCTGCAAGGAAAGTAACCACTGTCTGGAAAGCAAGGTCAAGAAGAGAACCAAGAGCAAGATAACATTAACCATATGAGCAACTCTGTCAAGAACTCAGTGATCATTTACCAAAAGGTTACATTCCCAACCCCTTTCCCCCCTATCTACCCTTCCTCACATCTTTGTAAAGAGAGGAACAGCACCTCACAGCCCTTGCCTTTCCTCTCCTGCACTAAAATTGGTACATTCCATTCTCACCTCACAGCATCAGATTTGCAGGGGTTTACATTTGTTTTTAATTTTCATTTTTGTTTGTTGCGAGATATTTTAATTCCTTCTCTTGAGCTTGCAAACAAATGCCAGCCATGTATTTATCAAAGAGGCAGACTGGTAATTGCAGCAAAACACCTTGCCACTAGTTTGACCTGAGGTAGCCAAAGTGTTTGGAAATACACTCACTGCAGCATAATCTTCTACAATAGTTATAAAGGATGTGATACACTGCAAAAGGCTCACAGGCATATTTAAAAACAACATGAACCCACAAACAGTCACAGTGTAACCCTGACTACTTTTTGAGGTGTGGAGGGAGTAGAGTGAAGCCAGGTGAGGGCAACCTGCTGTCTCCATGACATACATATTGAATTTAGGAGACAGCCACTTTTCACATTTCACCTTCATGACTTCAAAAACCGTAATGATAAAGAAAACCCTGTATAAATTAATGCAACCACTTTGCTGGTTTTGTTTTGGTATTAGCTTTTATTTTATGTTTGAGTAATAGGAGTTTTTTGTTTGTCTGGGGTTTTTATGTTTTCTGGTTATTTTGCAGCCTGTTTCTGGTTGCAAAAAAAAAAAAAACCCTTTTTAAAGCTTGTGAAATTTCAGAAAGCTTTGGAGTGCCAGGAAGTTGTAGCCTTTGGCTTAACATTAGCATCCTTGCACTGAAAAGAAGTAATTCAACAGACACTAATCCTGCTAACTTCCCATCTTGATCTGCTGGCACTAAGATCTCTCATTCACATTTCTGCCTGAGCATTCCAGAAGGACCTGGAAGAGGTACTTCCAGTACTAAAAAATACAGCAAGTCTGATGCTATACTAATGCAAATTAAGCTACACTTACACTTTTGGATGGCACTATCCATGGAGAACAACCAGAGGAAATTACTTTCACTCCTGCTTACTTCAGCACTTACCTGACTGAATAAAATTTGGGACAGGCAGTTATACTGTCATGCCATTTCTGGCATGGTGCCTCAACAGGTTTCAGTGCATTTTTGCATTACCATTCTGCATCTGCTTGAACATGCTGAATGACCAATCCTGCTTTTAACCAACCAATGGGCACAAGGCCCATTTCTTCCCTTTCTGCAGCAAGGAGATTTTCCCAAAGAAAAAGAGAAACCATATCATTCAGCACTGTTAAAGCAGGTGTCAGTGACTGACTCGGGAACAGCTACATGCAGCTGCTAATGTCAAATTTGAAGCTGCTGTAACCCCATGGAAAACTAGCCAGGCATTACTGTGGAGTTTTTTAATAAAAAGACCTTGCAAATGATAGCAGTTCCTGCAAAGAGACTGCACTCTTCCGTCAAAGAGGATAGTGCTCACAGCCCTCTTAGTCCCTTATGTCTAAATGTTCCAATTTTTCCCCTTGTGTGGTTGATATTCCTATTAACATTCTTAAAATTTAAATCACCTAGAGCAACAGAATTCTGAATATACATGGTGGTTTTGTTCCCTTTTTGCCTTTCAGTACTGTACTTCAGTATGTGGGGCATTATAATTTCTTGAAAATGAGCTAAGGAATGCTGCACAAGAATAAAATATTATCAGGACCTGGTGCTACACAGCTGCCCAGTACATCAGCAACACAGGATACTCTCTCTGGCCCCATTCTTCTGCTACAGTGGGTAAGTACTCTCCCTACATCTGCCCCACATAATCTGAGACAGAGAGGCTAAGAATTCGTTATTTCCAACTTGCAACTTTTCTTATATTCCTGCAAAATAGGTACAAATATATATGAAAATGTATGTCTCGGCAGGAATCTACTGTCAAAAAAAAAAAAAGAAGAAACACAACTCTACTTTATCTTTTAAAAGGAGAATGAGGAAAATGGGAATAACTTCCCTACAGCTGAGGTTTTTTGACACTTACCAAGAAGAGATATGGCATCAGCAAAGTTTTCTAAAGTACAGTTCTCAAATGAACATTCTAAAGTACAATTGGTTCCTGAATCTGCTTGCAAAGCACTTACACTGCAAAGTCAAAATCTATCAAGTGCAAGTGGAACTGTGCATCCAGCTCCAGCTGTGCTCTTGGAAGTTCCCACCAAAAATGCCTTTGACATTATACACACACCATATCTGTGACAGCAATTTGTCACATTTTACGGTGATCTCCATTTTTGATGATTTGTTTTGATGTTTTCTTTGCCTTAGCACATAAGCCTTTCTGAAGCATTCTGCATCCAAATACCTTTAAAATGCATCTGCAATTAGAATTACAGGAAATACAATGGAAGACTAAAGTAACTCAGACCCAAAAAGGAATGGCAGTAGCACAGAAGATTACTCTTTTCCCCACCTAAAAAATAAAACCAATTTTTCATTAAGTACACATGTATAACAAAGACAAAGATTTTTTGGCTGTTGTCTCTTCCCATGAAGCACAGAGATCGAGTAAACAAACAGCTTCATAGATAATAAGGCAGATTGGACCTATAAGGATAAAAGTTTTTCTCCTAGCTCTTTCAAAGTGGAGTATTCTCTTTACTTCTTACTATATCCTTCTGTCCTCTGTTCCAACTCCCTCCCCTGAAACCAGAGACAATAGGAGGGCATTTCTGAAATCTGTGAATGAGGAGAGCTAATCCTGGCATTTATTACAGATATTGATATATTCTGCAGTAAAAGCAAGAGCAGAAAGTATGTCCCTCTTCAAAGCTTATTAGAAGTCATAAAAATGAAGCTTGATCTATACAGGTAACTAGAAAAGCTGTATGTCTGTCAGCATGATTAGCATGTGTCCTACCCAGTCTATTTTTTCCCACTCTTCCCTGAGGAGCAACTCACACAAGGACAATTTTATTCTGCTTTCTGATCTCTTACTTTGCTTTTTGTTTTTAGGTACATCTTGATGAATACTATATACCCTGCATACTGATAAGCAAAAAGCTCAATGTTCTTTAGTCTTGCTGGGAGATGAAGCTGTAGTCCTTGGTGGGACCACATCTTATGAAGAACTGGCGATAGGTACTGATAAGAGCCTGTGCTCTGCACAGATACAGTCCAGCTTTCTGGAGCAGCAAGCTACCATTTCAGGCACAGCTTCATTCAGTATGATGTATATCTGAAGGCCAACTAAGATCAGACTTTGTCTTCTAGGCTGGAAAGAAAACTAACCATCTGGAGGGTGGGAAGAGATCCCTCTTTGTGCAACTGCTTTCCTGCTTGCACCCCTAGGAGGACTTTGCACTTCTTGCATTGCTATTCAGCCTGCAGTATTGTGCCCCCTTCAGGGCTGAAAAGTCTTTCCATGCCAAGGACTCCTAATTTGTAAGAGGAAAATTTGGTAATAGCATACAACTTTCTACTATCTGTTGCCACAATATTTCAAAAGGCCTAAAATCTGCAACCTTTACTCGCCTTCACATCCCACATCTCTTTCCAAAATTGTCTAGTTTTGTTTTGCTTTTTCTGTTAGATGTGTGTTCTTATTTTCACCTTGTTTTTTTTTCTGTTAGATGTGTGTTTTAATGTATTTCATTTTCCGTAGTTTTTAAAATTCAGTTTGCTTTGCACAGGAGACTCAACAAGAGCACAGATCCCCAATGTGGTACTTGCTCTGTGACTTGGAGAAGTCCCAAGTCCAGAGGCCAGGACAAGATCTCCTAATTTATCACTTCTGAGACTGCTAAACTTTGAATGTACATCATGTAACTTCCTGCTGAGTTAAAGAATAGTTGTAATATAATAGGAAATGCTTTTTATCTCCTTAGAAATATAAATAAATAAATCTATAAGTAAATAAATTTACCTATAAAACAGAAAATTTAAGATAAAAATGATTCTTAGTGAGTTTATCATTTAAACTTACCTGCTGCACCTCTTTTTTTATTAATTTATTTTATTTATTTGCTATAACTACACCTACTGTTGGTAGTTCTTGCCATTTTGTTGGTTGACAGTGTGTCAAGGATGACTTGTCCACTGTAAATGTAGTTAGACTGAAGCTGACCCTCCCTTCCCCAAGTACTGTAGAGAAACAATTTCCCTCAAAGGCTCAACTCACAGCACAGTGCTTTCTGCAGCCTGCGGATTTTGATGGCCGTGCGGTAGGCGGAGAAGCGCACGTTGTTCAAGTCAGCTGAAAGAGCAGAACAGAAACATGAGCAGCCCTAAAAGTACAGCCCATAACTTTCCTTTGCATATAAATCTTCATCTTTTGGAATAATCTGATATCCCTTCTCTTTGTAATTAATTAATAGGATATATCAGAACAAATTAAAAAACCTGACAAGTTGGGACTCAGTTCAATTCACCTTCAGGGAAAGCCTCCTGATTTGACAGTCCAGGACTGTGCAGAGAGTGTCCCTTCAGAAATGCTGACACTATCTTGGCACGTGTAATACATATATATACAGGAGAGTTTCACATACGTATTTTGCACTGGTACATAGTTCCCAGACTCAAATACTCTAAGTTTCTAAAATAATTTACAACTCCATCAGATAACATACAGGAAACTGAGGGCAGCAAGTGTCACAGTAACAGAAAAAATGGCTTAAGCTTTAATTTATATGCCATGATTTTGCAAACTGTGCTTTAAAAGGGACAGTCACATAGCTGTAAGCTGTTTTAGAAACTGATTCATACAGTAACATTTTTATCTCACTCAGCAGTATTTTTACCCTTCCTCTCCTTAGAATGGGAGATTACACAGTAAATGGTGATGCTGTCAGGGCATGTTGAACTAGTTGCACCATAATACAGTTTAACTTTTACTGAAAAGGTATCTGCTCTATTTTATCTGCTCTAACCAAAATTAGTTCCTTGCAGACCAGCACCCTGGTTTAAACATGCAGAGAGCCTGTATCATTGCAAAATTCCTTGTGAAGTTAAAAGAAAAAAAAAACAAGGTACTGCATTAAAGCATACAGTCAGAGTACATGGTTCAAAATTAATAGTGCCAAAAGACAATGCATAACATGACCAAGGCAGTAGGTTTTGGGCAAAATGTGTCTCATCACAAAGTGGGAAATGCTGTTACACTCAGGTCATGAGAACTCAAACATGGTCAGTATCCAAATGCAGCTTTTACTCATGGAATAAAAATCACAATGGTTTAATAAATGCACTCACCTAAGGATTGGAAGAGATCAGTCATTTTAGGATGATCCCAACAAGTCGTCTGTGTCTCATGACTGCAAAGGAACAAAGTAATTAAAGTTTCAGGAAACACACATATGCACTTCCAAATAATAAAATCTTAACGATATTCTGATTTTCTGCATTTAAGTGGTAAGATATCCCTCAGGTCTAATTAAAATGCATGATCTGTACTACCCAGCTCCTTGATTTTATGATCACCAAGTTAGTCAGACCCAAGTTAGCCCACCCATATTTAATAATATTTACTTTTGATTCTAACTGTGATGGTAAGAGCTGGACTTTGACCCTGCAGCTAAGAGGTACACTGATAAGGTTAAAATACATTTCCTGTGCTGTAAAACTATAAATATAGTTGTAAAAATAATTTTGAAAAAAAAATCTTGAGATTTTATTTCAATCTTCATTGCATATCTGAGCACATGTATCAGAACACAGCCAATGATAAGCTTTACCCATAACATTTATTTAACATGTAACATGATCATTTAGGTTGGAAAGGACCTTTAAGATCATGGAGTCCAATGGGAAACCTGATCACCATTCACACAAATAATCAATACATATCTTGATTTAGGGGACATGCTCTACATTACTGTTCACAGAAGAGAGGTTCAATAGGCAGCATCCCTTAACCTACTGATTAGTGTTGCTGTTTCAGTTTATCAGAGTTTCAAGTAGGCAGCCATAAGGGTCAAAACGAGTATTATGTCAGGTACACTGAAATCTCCAATTCCCTTCTACAAGCCACAATTTACTTGTATTTATTAATATTAACTGCTGGAATGATTGCACATTCTTGTCTTACAAAGGATTTACATTTGAATTAGATTTGCAAGGTAACTAATCAGAGAGGTCATATTAAAAGGATCATAGAATTCCGTTTAAAAGTTAATGAAAACAAAATTATGCTGTCTTAGAAAATTTAACAGTAGTGCTCAGAGAACACTAAGTATTTCACCTTTGTTTCTATTTAAAAATTGTTAATATACCCATTTTTTTTCCTGCATGGAGGGAAACACGGTTGTAAATAATGACTTTAAAAAGGCCACTTTGGTATTACATGTAGTGAACATTATCATCATTTGCTACATACAAATGGCTGTACCTCAGTGAGTGCATAGTAATTTATCATCAAGATTTCTTTTTGATCGAGAAACCAACCAAGAATGAACCCTTTTATGTTAGGTGGTACAAAAAAATTGTATAGAAAGTCATTGCTCCAAAGAACTGCAGAGACAGGACACGTACCATAAGGGAAGGCAAGCTCCTAACAAAGTGCTGAGGATCCTTTTGTGTATGTATTTGGCTCAAACATACACCAGTGGAAAGTGCTTGAAATGGGTCTTTGTATATGGGACACGATCCTCATTTTACAGTCCATTCCAGCTTTGAGTCTAGCCTAGATATTCAGAGACAGTTTCTCCACATGATGCGTCACACTCTGCCATGGATCTCGTTTGTCTATCTGGCACAATCACAACTTTGTGAGGGGTTTTTCAAGGACATTCATAGGCAAAGTATGTATTTCCTATTAATAAAATAAGTAAAAATCCTCTTTTCCCTCTTTGTGATTACTCCCTAGTCACTGACTGAACATGACTACATTTAAACAAGAGAGATTTACAACCCAGTCTTCTATCAGAATATGATTGACTCCAAAATACTATAGCAAACTCTCCTCAATTCAAAAGAAAACACTTAAATACATCTTTACACCTGAATACATATTCCTGAATAAAAAAATTTATTTGATTTCATTCTGATGTCATTATCACATGAATTCCATTCATATTTCAAATTTCCAGTAAGGTGGTTGAGGCTCTGGTAATGCTAAACTCCAAAGCTCATGCATGCCAGTAAATCAGTGGGTTTGAACTTTTTAGGTAGACAATTCTAAAACAGCACTATGCTTATCTTTGTCCAGAAAAGTAATTTCAAAAACAAGTAGATTGACAATCATTTTCCTATAAAAGACACACCAATAAAACCAATCATGAAGCCAGCAACAAGAAAAAATATATTTGGATTTCATGCTTCACCATGGTAAAGGCTGGTGACTGCCCAGCATTCTCACTCTGCTGTCTAAAGACTACAGTATATCAGAAAAAAAAAGCATATATACAGCTTCAGTAAAAACTGAAGTAAACAGAAACAGGAAATACAATATAATAGTTCATACTGCTCAACTTATTTAATAATCTCAAAACTACTCTGGAAACTGCCAAATGTCTCCACTATCATGTTAACAGGATGCCATAAATATGTTGCCCATTTAGAATTGTTGACTAAATCCACGGCAACTGCACATAGAAATGAATTCAATATGTGATCAGTTTAATAAAGCTTGTTTTAAAGACATGATTTTAACTCAAATTCCCTAAGGAGCCACTTCCGAAAGTCAAGCCCCAAATCAAAACAAACCCCCCCCCAAAACAACAGGTGATTTTAGTGTCAACATTCTAAGTTAAAGGATTTCTTAGGATATTCTGAGAAAAATAAAACGTTAACTAAAACACCTTCAATTTTTTATGTTAAAAGTAAAGGTAGGTGGCAGTACTGGGACAGAACCTGTAAATACATATATACACATGATATTTCCTTCTATTTAAAATATTGAAATATCAATGCAAACACTATATGTAAACTACATGCAATTTAGCTGACTCAAATCCTGTTTATTGCCTTAGAAACTATGATGGCAAAACTAGCCATGATCATAGGTACTTTGCTGAATTGCAGCCATTATTTCCTAGTTCCCTGTTTTCTGGCATTAAACATATGGTTCCATGAGCAAATATTTTTCTGACTAGTGGGGTGCTGTGAGGATATTTCTGAGAGCTGCAGGAGAAGTGCAAAGTTTATTTAGCTAGGTCCTTTTCTATTTTTCCTTTCTTTTTCTTTTTTTTTTTTTTTTGTTTTAATTGTTAAAAATATAGAAGAAAAAATACTTACATGCTTGGATAAATCCTTGCCTTTTTTAAATTCTCCCTCTGGAAATATACTTCATTATGCATTTGCAATACTTAATTAGGATGTGGGTATAGTTAATTGCAATTTAGATTCTAGCTTCTAAGTAATTTATAAACCCATATGCAATGAATAAGAGCTGATTTTACTAATCAAACTTTATTCCTTAAATCAAGTTTCCAAAAATTAAGAGCAAACAGTTTCATTATTGAAATTGTATACTTTAAATACAGAGTTTCAGTACAGCTTTATCTGAAAGACTAAAATTACTTTAATAGTGAAAACATGCCATTAAAAAATATGCCTTTTTTCTGTTTTATGTTTACTTAATATGAAGTGGTAAAAGTAAATGAGATATCAAAACCTTCTGTATCCTGCACTATAATCTTGTTTCTCCATTTGATGCAGTGAACACCTGAACAGCTAAATTTTCTCTTTACAGAAAAACACAGAACATGAAATTTATGCCTAATAAAATAATGACTATAAAATATTTTTCTGTTTCTATTTTATTTGCAAAAAACATACAATTGTGCCAGACTGCATAAAGACCAATGGCCATTTAAAAGTTATCACTCAGTTTCTTTCTATGCCACACAGATTTTGTAAGAAAGGAGGCCAAGTGAACATCATCTGGTACAACTGAAAAAAGGCAAGAGAGAATCCCTTCCAGTTCCTTAGAGTCAGTACTACCTGACAGCTGCTAAGTGACTACAGAGGGTGAACATGGCTGTGCCAGCCTAATCCCAAAACACCCAGCAAGAAATCATGGGTAACAGCCAAGCAATTCCATGCAAGGATCCCGCAGAGAAGAGGAATGGGCTCAGAGCTAATGAATCACCAGCTCAACAGTCTGTTCAGGTCAAGGGAGGCAGCAGCTTCACTGTCACAGGCAGTGCTGCTACCACCACCAAATATATTCCATGGGTAGGTTTCTTTTAGGCACCAAAGCTAGATTTCTCTGGACAGAGTCATGTTAAAAAACACGATTGTAAATTTAATAAGAGATATAAAAAATCATCGCATTGAACTTCCGAAAAGATTCAAACCAAAAACTTAACCAAGAACAGAGAAACCTGCAGAGTCTTCTCTCTGTTACAACTACCAGGGCACTTCTGTCCCAGGTCACAGTGATGACTGTGCAAGGAGCCCCTTCCCTTGTAAGCACCCTGCTAATGTCAAGAACTACTCAGAGTGAGGTGATGTTAACTTTGATTGAAGGTGAACAACAATTGGGCCCATTATTCATCTCGCTTGTAGATGGCACCAAAAAAAAGAATTTTTCAAGGAGCCCAGGGTACAAGATTTCATTCTGTTCAGTGGGTGGCATAAGGAGGGATTTCTGCTATTACAGAAGTGACCTGCTCTACAGGGCAGTAACACAAGTGGTATGAACATATTACATCTTTCCTTATGGTTTAGTCAGGGAAGAATTAAAAACATTTCACCGAGAAGCAATTTTTTTTGTTCCTATCAACGTATGAGCTATTCAGAGCAAGAGTCTTCTAAATCTCTTCTGCCAAACTTATGGACCAATATGAGCCACATAGCAAAACATGCATCCATTAATATATTACCTGACAAAGCAGTGTAATTTAAAAAGTCTAAATGTATTTGTGGAAATGTTACTAACAAAAAAACATGCTAGCCATAAAATATTCCAAACTACAAACCATCCACATATTAATGAAGTGTTCTAAAGCTTACATGGCAGACATTTGCCCTTACAATCTGTTTCTTATCCATTGTGTTTGCTGGCAGCTTTCTAATTATAATTGGCAAAGATAAACTATTTAAAAAGCACTTCCTGATTGTACATAAAAGCTGAGAAACAGTATGTAATTTAATTTATATTCTAGGAATAAAAGAACAGTCCTGTTGAAATGAATGGATTAAGTTCAACATCTCCAGGCGTTTAAAGATGCTCAGAGAGTTATGAAAAAAATCCATTTGTTCTTTTCCACCTTTTTTGTACAAGAAAGAAAACTAGAAACAGGTGGGTATTTTTTATCATTTCTTATAATGGACAAGGCCTCTGTTGATAATCACTGGTGAACACCACAAGAAACAGCACTCTGGCATGATGTTAAGTACCTTTCTGTTCCTGTAGTCATTTGCACAAAAGATTACCCGAAATCAGAATCTTTACTGATCGCTAATGAATCAACAGCACTCAGAACTCTGACTTTGCTACCCTTGCCAAATTTCAAATGGCATTAACATCCCTGCTTTATGTCATGGTGTTTTGGCTAGATACTGCATACTTTTCTCTAATTTTTTTTAAGTCCATTAGAAAATACTGTTTTGTGGTGAAAAGAATTGGCATAATGCATCACAAGGGTATTGCACCTTAGAGGTTGGTAGGACCATTTATATGCAGATATTTTGAAATCACTCCAGAGAAATGTGCTACTATATTTCTTTAATTGAAAATGAAGATGAGCACAGGAACTGATAAGTGAAAAACTCTCAAACCTTCAAACTTGTATTACCTCTTTCTGTAAATTAGATTTTGTTTTCTCTTCTAAGGGAAACACCTAATACTTATAAGAATGATATTATGGATATAATTATAATAAGCAAAAATATTTTTTCTCTGTTCCTTTACTTCTCCCCCTGTTTCCCATACAGGCATAAACCTGCAGAAGACAGGTAAAACCTGTAAAAAGACTTTCTGAAGAGTCACAAAAAATGGCAAAGCAGAAAACACTTTATTCCTGTCCCCAAAAAGCTGAACAAAATATAGGAGGTGATAAAATAGGATTTCTAAGATGCTGGTGATGCCAGCCACTTTGCACGATTACAGAAAAGGCAAGGCAACTATGGCATTTGATATTGATTAATTTAATGGCTGCTACAAGAAATTGCTCTCCCTATGTAATGCCCTGCATGAGATTAAACTCAGTGCGACCTTTTCTATGTTGCCCTTTTGTTTCTTCTGTACAGCACAAATATCTAGTAATTTATGGCATTGAAAGGTACATGGCTGAAGAACACTTAAATTATAGTTAAAAGAAAAACAGTGAGAAATGCTAGGATAATTATGCTTTCTGCGTATTCATCATGTTTCCCTCATAGATGTTTAATAATCATAGTGTTTCATTTATTATTGTTTCTCTTTGGAATATTTTTATTGAGATGCTATGTAATACAGGCTTTATTTTTTTAAATTTACTGTTACAGAGACAAAGGATGTCTTATTTATATGATCCAAATAGTTATAAATGAACAACAACAAATTTTTCCCTATTAAATCTCAAATCTTTACAAACCAACCTATGAAAAATGTATTCAGTGGCAAGTTTGCCAAACCTTTTGCCCAAACCTCACACTTCTATTACCAAAAGTGCACTGGCAAATACTGTGCCTTCTGTGTTGCATTCCCTTCCATATGCTCATTAGTTCAATTAAAAAAGTATGAAAGACTGCTTTTTTTCCCAGCAGCCTCAAGATTTTGCAGAATAAGGTTCTCATTGAATTTTACTGTGTCTACAGAAATACAAAATATTCTGTAATAGGCATTAAGAAAAAAAATCAAACAGGAGGCAAAAAGGATTAAATAAAATCACATCAACACAGGTAGCAACATTTCACAAATCTGACTTAGATAGTAAGACAATTCAAGAGAAAAAATGCGACAGGGTAAATCACGTGTATAAGTTATGTTCAAATATCCACCACAGCCCAGGAAACACCTTGATAAACCTAGGCCAAATTAATTATAAACACTTCTTCCAGCTAAGCAGGATAGTTGATCCCTTCCAAAATACCTCTAACCAGACTGCCTCTCTCTGAGCTTATAGGGCAGAGGAGGTTTTACACTGGCTGTTTGATTGTTCCTGTGCCTCATTACCTGATTAAACGCAGCCCCAGAAAGGGCAGACATGCCAACCATTAGCAAATGGTGTGGGGAGAATAAACTGGACTCCAAAGCCACCACACCAAAGACCTTCCACTGAGCCACTTCTCTCTATCCATGTAAATGCAATCTACCCCTGGTGTCAGGAACCAAAGTGCTTCTTATCTGAAAATACAGACATCTTGTTTCATTTTGACACTCTCCTTACAGATTAATTGCTACCTAAAGTACTTTCTCCTGACTTCTCAGGTGCAGTTCCCTAATATTTTTGAACTACATTCTGTGTGCAGTAAAACTGTAGACTGCAGTTGGTTCTTTCTTCTTATTTTTCCCAAATACTCAACACAGGTACAACTACATTATAATCTGCAGCTATGTGACTTTCTGAATATTTAACATTTCTCATTCAAGGACACAGACAAAAAGCTGTCAAAATGAAGTAAAGTTATAAATTCATGGTTGTCTAAAAAAAGTGTTCTTATTCAGAATTTAAGTTACCTGATTTCAATTAGCATTTATTTCCCTTTCAAAATTAATTTTTAAAACTTCTCATTTTTCAGCCACCAATCACTGGATCATACTTTTATTATCCTTGTTCTGCTATACCATAAAATGAACAACTGGCATCTTAAATCTTCCCTCTGAACACAGAATTCTTCTTGTAAATACAGTCAGTTGCTCTCAAATAATAAAGTTTTTGCGACTTAGTGCAACTGTTCCTTCTACTCATGCTGTGCTTTACATCAAAGGCAACTCATTGAAAGATGTCAATATAATTTAAAAAACAAAAGAAAAATTTATCAGTTTCGCCCTCTTTCCTAGCCTTTCTATATAAAAAAAAATCATTAAATCTTATTGACTGTTGAATTGTCTTACTCAAGTAATCATTCCAAGCTAATACATTTTTCATGTCAGTATTGTTTTTCTCTCTTCTTTAAACTGTGTTTAAAATTAGGTAACAAAGATTTAAAAGGGTATTTACACCCAAGAGTACTCTCCAGCCTCATCACAACAAAGCAAATGAAGTTCAGAATCAGCTGTTTTTCTTCTTAATTTTCCACAATTCTCTGATTGAACAATGATGTTTATATCAGTAAGAAATAAAAAAATGTAGCAAACTTCCAAGACGGGCTGCTTTCTAGACTCTGAAGCTACTGAAACCCTCAAGTTTCTTTAAAAAAAATAAATCCTACTAGTTACATGTGCCATTGCTTTTTCAAGACACAAGAATCAAGACATTGCTTTAGCAGTATATACCCAATTGAGAGGTTAACTACTGCATCTCAAATAAGACTTTTCCAGTAATCTTTCACTACTTTCAACAATCTTTCTGAAATCTCTCTCTGTGAGCTGCATATTGAGATGCAGTAGTTAATTCTGTTGACTTCATTAAAGACTTCCTGAAAATAAAAGTGTTCTCTGCTACTATAAAGAACTCGAACCTCATAGAACTTACCCTACACTTCTGCCCCCCTACCAAACTTTCTGAGAAAGACCATTAAAAACAATTTCTAAGAGATGCTGGGGGCTCGTTTCTGAGCCCCAACTGGCTTCATTCTACAATCTAGCTCTAGGGCCACCACCACACTACTATGGGAGCAAGGCCTGTCCCAGGGGATACTTTGCCACCAACTGGTGTTCTTGAAGGATTGCACCTAGTGCACATATTGGAAAGGTTTTCTTCTGAAAAGAAAAAAAAAAAAAAGACTTCTCAAAAATGGAACTTTTGCTGAGGTAGGGTAAGAGAGACCCTCAGAAACTCAGAAGAATGTATTAGATAAGAAAAAAGAGATATACATATGAAATATTCAAGTTTAAAACCTTTGCTTTGCTCAGCACAGATCAGAAGGTATATCTTAGTTTGTTCCATCTGTTCCTATCTTTGTTCCACAACTCTGAATGAACTGGTGAGCTCCACAGAACCCTCTGAGGCCAACGCATGTCCCCAATTCCAGCTATTGACTCTGATAAGATAGAACAGGTACACAAATCTTTCAGTGTCCACTAAGGACATACCCACAAGAAAAAATGACGAGTTTAGGATAGTTTTCCTCTTGCTTTCTATAGTTTGCCACTTCAGCATTTTCCTTGAATTACTGCTGCAGGTGTGATCATTTTAACAGCATTTCTGCCTGTGTCTGAGCAGTGAATGTGCCTCCACATCCAACTTCTGCCCTCTCTTCTTTATTGGGAAGGAAGCAGGAACCTCTTCTCCAGCGTGTCACAGTTTTTGCTGCCTCTTGCAAAACTTCTGAGCAGAAACACAAGTGCTTTTGTAGAGAATTCAAGGATGTTCATAGCAGGTTATTGCTTTTCCTGGTTACCTACTCAGACCCTTTAAAGAAATTAATTTTCATATGACAGTTTAAAAACTGTCACATCTCAAGAATGCTAATCTTGAGATGCATCTGTCTGATCGACAGATTTATTGCTACCTGCTTTTCAAAGCTCTCAAGTACTTGTAAATTGTTTGAAGCACAAAATGTGGCTCTCAGAGTTATGAGCAATATGCAATAGTAAAAAAATCCTCAAGTTCTTTTAAAATGAACTATCTTCAGGGCCAATTCACAGTCATCCTACAGACTTAAAAACCCTACTCTTCTCCCAAACCCAAACTGATAACGTTTTATACATAGATTTCCTTCACCCTAAAATGAACTACTCCAGGCCTCGCTTATACACTCTACCTTAAAATTTCATTTACCTTTCTAGCAAAGACCTATCCCCCTCTCAAAGCTGCAGTATTTGACCTTAAAAGTACAGGTAAACAAAATAAACACTAGTAGAATATGAAAAGCAAAGTTAGGGATTGCTCTTTGTAGAACATCTCAAGATCTCCACACCTCTAACTTAGGTATTCCTTATTACTTTCAAAATATCTCAACTATTCCTCTTGATTAAAATTTACCTTAATATCAATTACTATAAAAACTACCATAAAGTAAAGATGGCAAAAGAACTGCCTACTTACAAAGCAGTTTTGCACAAAATGAGGAATGGGCTCAAGAGATATTAGTCACCACTATCCTGCTTTAGGTTATGAACTTATTGATTTTAAATACATTATTTATTCTGTTTTTTCCCCTCTACAGATTATACTCTGAATAAAACACACACACAAGAACAAGTCCAGTTTGAACACTGATAGTGTATTACACTGGAGTGCCTCTGCTGTTTTTTATGTGAGTGAGGTTCTTAATTCAGGTTTGTCAGTGACTCGTTTTTATGTATTTCTAAATTATGCAGCATGCAAATCAATAAACATGTCTTTACACTATAGTCAGCATAACACTACATGGAGAAACTCTCAATAGCATTTCTGGCAATGATTTAGTACCTATGTTTTTCTGCTAGATTATGGTGATAGGACCCTCTGTTATACTAAAGAAAAATAGAATCAAGGCAAACTTACTTGATATAATAGGGCACTTTGTTATGTGAAACAGATCTCTGCCATGGAAACTGTACTGAGGCTGAGGAAATAAACAGAAGGTTGTTATTAGAAAGCACCTGTCATATTAAAAAAATCTATCTTTTATTTGTTTTACAATTAACATGGTTATAATAAATTAAATTAAAACAATTAATATTTCCCATACAACATTCAGTAATTAGAAAAGCAGCAGAAGAAAATTATGGCAATCTATCAGGATGATTACAGGCATCTATTTGATGCCATGCTGGAAATAAAACAAATGTGATGATTCTACTTCAGAGAAGGATGATAAATTCTGAGCAAGCAAGCTAGGCATTTAGGGAAACTGCAGACACTTGTCTTCCTACCTTTATAGGATTATTATCAGTTTATGCCTTTAAAATAAATTATTCCACTAGTATAAATAATGCTCTGCAACAGAAGAAGAAGAAGAAATAGCAACCTTGTTTTTATTAGTTACAACCCTTAGTTCCTATTTGCAACTCAAATTAATATTGATTAACACTGAACGGCCAAGAAAAAAAAAACAAACAACAATTAAAACCTGTCTTAGCACTCATTGGCAAAGAACTATAATCTTTGCAGAATTTATGCAAATAAGGTATCATCCACAATATCAGGAAGGCTTCTGCACAATGAGTTGAAAAAAGCATGAAGTCATACAGGACACTGCAACTCTGCTGACCTAAACATCCCAAGAGATAAAAGGCCTGTTCAGGCCAACAGGACTTTTGGTGCTCAACTTAAAAATAGCTATTTACTGAGAAGTCATAGGTACACATATCAGAAATTACCAGACTACTGCCTGGGTAATTAGGGTTCCAGCATGAAAACACTCCTTGCACTAGTTTCCCTGCGGAAGCAGAGATTGAAAGAACAGGCAGGAACAAGCGATCACCACAATGAGATGAATTTACACTGCACACACACCGCAGTGCCTCTGACACAGAGCGCCTGCTCTCGGGTCCTAACAGCCCCCATTTAGAGCCCTGGTAAAATGAGACACAGCTTTGATCCACACTGGATCTCAAGTAATTAAACTCTCAATTAATGTAATTTTCTGCAAGCTTGGCCCACTTTAGGATTCATCCCTCTCTGGGGAAAAAAAAAAAATCCACTTGAAAGTAACTCTTCCCTAAAGAACTCTCTAAACTGCAGTGAAGCCTTACAAGCTGTATAAGCCCCATAGGCTATTGCAGCTACACAGAGATAGATCTTGCCCTGCTACCAGCTGGCTGGTGTCCAAGGGTTTCATGGCTGTGACCTCTTCCTAAACCACACAAAATATCATGGTTTATAATTTAAGAAATATTCATGTATTGAAAGATTAACTTGGAAGAATATTTCAGAAATTACAGAAATAGAGTAAACCACTTTCTTTACTGGAAACAAAAAAAGAGAAAATTCTAACTTTATTTGAAGAAGAAGGTAACATTTGCAATAAAGACGTAAATAAGAAAAAACATAATAAAGGCTAAATGCTCAAACAGACCTATTATTTTCTAAAAAATAATCCTTAGGCCTTCATAAATTAAAAAAAAAAAAAAAAAGTAAAATCAACCTGATAGGTGCAGGTGGCCATCAGCTTTAGAGTTTCATTCTGTAGTGTTGCAATTTGGCACCTATGGTGGCTCCTGTTCCAGTACATGAATTATGTCAGCTAAGTAAGAATTTGCTTAACTACAATTTATTTGCTGTGACAGCTATAGATATTCTGCACTGACATTAATATGAACTAAATGTAATATAATGTAACCAATTAAATTACTAATTATTATGGAACAAGTCATGTTCTTTTTATTTGGGAACAAACTTTGTAAAACATTGCCAGCTCTCTGCTGTAGGAAAGTCTGGAAAATGAGATTACCATTATCTTTTCAAAAACACTGATGAAAACTGAACATAGTAGTTCTCAACTTGGCATTCACTAGCAGGTCTGCAGATATTAGTATGGCTGAGAGATGCTTTGACCAGGCCACTGGAGACATAAGCTGTTCATTAGGGAACATGCTCATGTATTTGTCTTAGAAAGCATACAAGGAAAAAAACAGAGTAGCATATTATTATCCTTGGAATAAAAATTAAATTGTTATAGAAAAATCAAGTTACTATTTCTAAAGGCAGGAGGCAGCAAAAAGCAATCTTTTTGCAAGGAATAATGGATTATAAGGATTCTTCACCTTTATCTGTGTTAGGGATGTATAAAATTTACTGATCAGTAACTAACTTGAAAAGTGCTTGCCTTCCATCTCAAAAGCACTGAAAAACAAATCAACCAAATTCTGCCTCCCAGTGACAGGAGGGGACAAATACCTCAGCAAAAAGAGGGATTGTAGATTGCAGTGGCTTACTAATACAGCTTTACCTAAGACTCCTAACACAGAACATTTCATGAAGGGCTAATAATTGTTTGGTAGTCTTTAAAAAGATTTTGAAGCCCTTTCATAGTGATGGTTTGCAGGAATCCATGCAATTGGTGTTCCAAGAAGTCAAACAGTAGTCTCAAATGCTGCACTGTGTCTTTTTAGTAAAGAAACATTTCTAGCCACTGCAGAGATTAAATCACTGGACTAACAGGGGTGGAATCAGGGTGCTGGATAATCTCATCTAGGCTCCATTTCCCATAAAAGGCTGGACTACATGATCTTTTGAGGTCAGTCCCTTTCAAACTGGGCTACTCCATCATTCTGTGAATCTAATGAACAGGAAGAATTAGGTGTCTTGCTAGCAAAAATTCCTGATTACATGATAATTGGAATCTAGTCAGTTGAAAATCATGTGATGGCAAGTTATGGTTCCTTGTTAGTATTTGGAGGAAGAGTAACAGGTAAGTGAGGTAAACTGAAAACAGCTGCTGTCAGATAAGCACAGATAAAAACCTGCCCTCTAATTCAGAAGTTCAGCTTTGCAAATAAAGATTTGTAGAAGACATACATATAAAATTAATCTCAATCTTAGGAGTTTGAGATTGTTTTATTCAGACTACAATTCTATTTGTTCCTCACAGCTAGAAGTCACTTATTGCTGCTAAAAAGGTTTGAAATTTTTGATTTAGAATACAGTCTTTCAACCTGTCAGGATAAAGCCTTCAACTTTCCAGATGTAATAATTTTTTTCTATTATTATTTTACTTCTGAATTTACTGTCCCTGACTTACATTTACCAGACACTATATAAACTTCTAGGTGTAAGTTCTTTAACTCTGTCTTGTTAAAGCTCTAGAAAATGTTTAGTTGTTGGTTTTTTGCTGTTGTTTTTAAGATGCTTAGTTGGTGTAGGGAAAGAGGTTGCTTTAAACAAATGGTTTAAATGAATATCTACATATTATTTGTTTTTCCAAAACTGTATTACTTAGCTGTAATTCTTTGTGGTATCTACCAACATGCAAACCATCCTGGAAACTTCCCCTTTTTTACTTTGGTACGTAACATTAACTGAATAACTCCTTAAGCCTGAAGAACATTCCCTAAACACAGCTGAGGAATGCTGATAAGGCACTGCATAGTCTCTGTGGACATAATTCTTTTAATGTTTTAACCAGCAACAAAGCCAGTTCACCACTCAGACTTGTGAATGTGGGGTTTTATTGTGGCATGTTGTAAGCCAATTCAAGGAAAGCATCCAGGCCAAGACAAACTAAACCAGCCAACCTTTCCTGGCAAGTTTTATATGTGGTCTCTTCCACTGATCCTCCCTCAACTAGAATAAGAGAGCTAGATTCTGAGAAACAACTTCTACATTGCTTCCTAATCTGTTTTATTTATGGAGACTAGACTGACTAGTCTTAAAAACAGTTCATCTGGTATTCTTCAGCAGTGCCAAAGGTAGCACTCAATCTGTGATCTTTTTAACAAGGTATTACATAGATGTACCAATCAGGTTACAGTTTCAGTCTACAAGAGCTACAAAACCACTGTGGCAACAGTATGCAGTATTTCTAATAGGGCTTTAAAAAAAGAAATAAATCCTATATTTTAAAGTTGTTTGTTCTATCAATTTTAAAAAAGGATGAAATGGCTCTAGGAATTGCTGGTTTGCATAACAGATGGAATATTTTATATACACTGCATTTGGTTTACTGAAAAACCAACTGTCAATTCAAAATAAGAACATGGTTATAACATAAGAAAGAGAAAATCAAGATTTATTTAGTGATTTAAATTATATTAGCTATACAGTATCATAGCCTACTTCAGAATATCTGCGAAAGATCTGCTCATTTTTATGTTGACTTCTCAACTTCTGCAATAATGTTATCTTTTTTATAGAAGCTCTCAGTTAAAAACTGGAGAGGTCATTGGGTTAAAATTCTGTATCGCTAGCTCTGATAATGGCAGGTAGGCTGGAACATCAGGAAACCAACATGTACCTCAATACCACAACCTATGCATAACAATTATATCAATGCAGCTTTTGACTTCTTAGTAGATGTGCTTACACACATCTTAGTAGGTGTATGCTTACACCTCTGAAATATTTATTAAAAAGATGCAAGGATAGGTCCTGAGGAAGCAATGCATGTTTGCTTTTCCCAGCCCTTTGCTTGAAGTTCCAGGAATGTATGATACAGCCTTTAAATAAAAGAAAAATCCAGGGAGCTCTTCCTTTGTGCCATCCCAGCAAGTATGGAAGCAAAAGGAAATAGAAGAAAGAGTTGGCAAAGGATGAAAAGATGTGGTCACAAGCATGCAAAGATTCTGGAACAGTCACTGGTCAGACACTGCAGAAGAGGACAAAGAATAAAGCAACGAGGGCACAACCATCTCAGAAAGTGGGAAGCACACTCGTCAAAATGTCAATGAAGTAATGAAGATGAAACACATCCACAAAAACAAGGAGATAATATAATGGGAGAGGAACTTCCTCAAGCCATAGGGAAGCATGGAATAAAGATCAGTAAGCACTTGATAAAGCCATCATATCTTACATGCATGCATTAATTGAAGGAACTTACTGGAAAGAAAATGCTGTGATGCAGGTCCAAAATCTCGGTGTGCCTCCTGTAACTGTTTAAGGCGATCCTCTACAGATACCTGCATATAAACATATACACTCAGAATCTACATTGCAACACCAAGGTCATGATAAGAAAATCACTTTCTTATATTTCTTCTTGTTTGTGTGTCACAGCAATTATTTGACATCCACCTATTTAAGGCTCCATATTTTTCTTTCAACTTAATGAGAATCATGTTGCTATCTTGCAGTGTTCTGGTGTGAGAACTGTAGATCAATAATGAACAACAGTAGTTTCATGGTGACTACAGCTAGTTGCTGAAGTTTCTGATCTCCTCCCAGCCCTTCTGTTGTCCAAATTCCCATAGTCAGCAGGTCTCAGTTTGATTGCATTGATCTCATGCTGCCTTTCCAGCACAGAACCATTTTGGAAGACAGTGCTTCACTGGCTGACATGATGTTCCTCAGTTTAATTGAAACTGCAGTAACAGTACTTGGGTTGCTTGGTTAACTAAATTTGAAAGGACACACACAACACTTCCCCCCCCCCCAAAAAAAAAAAAACCAAACCAAAAATTGGCAAAATAAGAAAAGAAACTCCGCTACCAAATTATATTTGGAAAGGAAAGATCTGATATAACACAGTAACAGCTTTGACTCTCGGGAGTGACTCATTCAAAATTACTGGCCAACAAACTGGTGCCTAGGTTTTGAAAACTCATTCTCACTACCCTCATTAGAGATGTGATAAGTATTTCCTACAAAAATAAACACAAGAAAAGGAGGAACTTTAAAAATTCATAAATGAACTTTTAACTGATGTAAGAAACTTCACTAAATCATTCATTGTGAAACTAAGTATGAGTTTAAGCTGTAATCAGGCACATGGATTTACCTTTCTCAGACCATTTAAGCAGAATATTCATAACTAAGCAATATGAATCTCTAAGCATATCCTCTTCTGCTTTTTATGCTAAATTGCTATAGTATATGTCTTGTTATAGCTCTACTAAAACTTAAATCACTTTAAGTGAAATTTCCTACAGAAACTGAACATTCAAAGACTGAATAAAACAGCTTTCATACAAGCTGGAAACACAACAGGAATTTTTACACCAGTTTTTGGTGACAAAGATTTATGCAGTAAAATCTACTGCTACAAGACATAAAACAAATGTAGCAATAGTTCCCAGTATTTCCCAGAATTTAATGCAGCTCTGTTCAAATAAACTGCTGAAAGAGATTGAAAGGAAAAGCTTTTGGCCAAGCTACAGCAGGAAACGTAGCTCCTTTTGTTGCATTGGTACTAACAGAAAAACACCTTAGTGACAGAAGTAATGAACAAATGGTAATAAGTGAATCTTTCCAGAAGACAGGAGAGTGAAAAACATCCCTCCCCCCACACCTACGGTACATAATCAGAAGAATACCTGTAAAAGTTTCCACCGCATATTAAGATCATCCAATTGACGAGACATCTTTAAAGATGGATAAAGGTCAAGTGGAGACAGCTGGCTGGACAAATCATTCACTGTTTTAACTTTTAAGTTGATGGGAGCAATTTCTTCTCTAAAAGCCTAGAAGGGTAAGAAACACACTTATGTTCAGCTGACATCTGAGAAGCAAAAAAGTGTCAACTCCACATGGTGCTGACCTGCCCAATGTGGCAGTTTATGCTAAACAACTGCACTCAAGTCAGTTCTCAGCAAAGAAAGTTCACTCACTTCAATATCCTTGCTGTACCATATTCACCTTTAAGGAAAAACAGGATGAAACTTACTGAAATGCCCATAAGAAAATTGCTACCCTAAAATAATTTACTGGATTTTTTGTGGCACTGTATGCCTTTAGAGCTTTTCTTTGCAAAAGGAAATAAACAATGCTATATTAGGAGCTTTAGCAGCATAGAGCCTGCCAACTGTTCTTAAGAAAAAATTTGTTCAGTAGCTATAGTTTTCAAACATTAAGCAGCTGACAAAAATTCAATTTAAAACTATTATTGAACTAGCAAAGCATGAAGGAATGTATCTTCTAAGGAAAAAGAGTAAAATGTTTTCCCTGATTAGAACCAGAGAGTAAAGCTATTACAATGACTAAAAGGAAGTAAAAGGTTTATTGAATCTAATTGAACTAAATATAGTATTAAGAAAAAATTGATGCAAGTTTAGTTACAGTTTAAAAAATGCTTCAAATGTCTTGGTTGCTGTGAGCAGTTAATGTTCAATCCTATAAACAGTTTGATTAAACATCATTAAACAAGCCCAAAACAGCTGGAAAAAAAGTATTTTCTTTGGACAATTTAATTATTTACCTCCCTTCAATAATCACTCTCATTAGGCCAAGGAACAGAAAGAACATACTGTCAAGAAAGAAACACTGGGTTTCTGGACAGCCAGTAGGCCCCTATTCCTTCAGCAAATTTTACAGTTTTTCCATAGCAATGAAAATCTGAAAGACTTTGCTTTCATTTACTTTACAGAAAAAGCCATTAAGATATGACAAATCACTTCTTAGCATAAGAACAAGGAGCTATTCAGCTTTAGCTTCTTATTTCGCTTTAGTATCTATATTAAAATACAAGAGAAGAAGGAAGAGATTCATTACTCTTTTCAAATCAACAGCAGTCTGGATATTAACTCACCTTTGTCTGCCTTTGTTTTAAATATTTCAGTTCCATTAACCTTGAAAGTAGCAATATAACTGGGAGGATGAGGATGCTCACATTGCTTTATGTGAAAAAATGTAGCCCTGTGAATTCACAGACACTGTATACATAGAGAGAATATCTACAGAAACCTGGTTGCAGCCCATTTTATTCTTCTAACACCGGCATCCTATGCTGAAGACATGGATGGTCAGGTACACAAGCCCAGGGTCTTCTAATGCTTTGCTATATTCATTCTTAAGCTTAAAAACTGAAAATGTGTGTTTGTTAAAGAGAATCTTAGCAGTAAATGTCAAATTTGCCCAAAACAGCAATCTTCTCTACCTACATTTGCATACCCACACGTTCTCATGGAATCCATTATATTCACTGCACTATGCTGTTTCCAGTCAGCTTTTCTGGACAATGCTGTCAGAAGATATTCCTTCTTGGGGACCTTTACATTACCAGGTCCCTACCCAATCCATGCAGTTAAACAGGGGATGACTACTACTCATCAAAAGCAGCCATGCCTTGGGATGCTGAGCCCTGCATGGAACCCAGGCAGCAAGAACTGGTTTGCCCATTACAACATTATAGGGTAGTATGTGTTCTTCAGTTTGAAATAATCCTGGTGAGAAGCCAGGCTAAAGTAAAAACAAATGCAAATTTGCTCATACAAAATAAAAAAATAGACAATAGACATGTTTAGTTAGTGGAAGTTGAGAAACATAAATTAAAACTATGTATTTATTTCTGTATGATTAAGAAAGCGCTGAATGTTTTTCTAAAAAGAGAGTTACATTTGATGGCCAAACAGATCTGTGTGTGTATGTAATCCCAGCCAACACTGGGAATGTGGCCCAGCTCTGGACTTTATTTGAAACTTCAGATACCATCTTTAAAGACTTTATGCTGCACATGAGAATTTCAGCATACAGTATATAAATATCTAATATGACTAGAGGGACTAGAATGGAGAGATCTGATGCACAAACAAGCTAAATATTTTCCAGGAGTTCCACACTTACCGTAGTTTTCTCAATGTGATCTGGTAATGAATCTATGAGCAAGTCTCCTACAGGTTTCCAGCCATTCCTCACATTTTCAGCCTCCTTCAAATCAGCGTCAAGGTCATCCATGGCACACTGAAGGTCTTTCAGTTTTTCTAATGCTTTGTCCACTTGCTTCTGCCAGATACTGGCACTGGCATTTAGGTTCTCCCATTTCTCTTTTACCTCTGATGACTGCTTACGCATGGCTTTGGCAATCTTCAAGGCTTTCTCCTCAGGGGTCAATTCTGCAGAGGGAAAGAGCAGTTATACTGTTTATTTCTTATTTTTGTCTAGTTAAACAGATAGTGTTCCTGAAATACACACTCAAGACAGTCAGTAAGTCCAGTGTCAACTGATAATTTATTCCAGCAGGTACAAGGTAGAAGAAAGTCAGCCTTGCTGTAACTGAAATAAATCTCAAGCACTCCTACTGACAACACAATTCTGATCAGAAGACAGGAACCTATTTCTGACTTCCATATATTATGATACCCACAAAGTAAAAACAGCTTACTGCTGATTTATTACTTTTGGAGGGACAGGGAAAGGAAATATAAGATCTTCCTTCCTTCCTGGAAAGTTCATTAGGTAATCTTTGCATCATTTCATGTAGAAAGAGCAAGGACAGTGCTTTGTTCCTGGATCTCTTACCACTGCCCTTCACTGAGGCATCAGGATGTCTCTTCATATTCAGTAGCAAAACCCAAGGTACACTAAGCACCGTGGGGGCCACGGTTCTGCAGCACCACATCAGTTTTTCTATGTAAACACCAAAGTTCAAAAAGGCTGGTTTAAAAACACCTACAAATATTCTATGAAGCTGTTGACTGAAAAAGTATCATGTTTATGGTGTACTATTTCTCACAAAGTTCAGGCTTATGTGTCTAGATCCCACACAAACCAGCAACCATGGAAAACCCTCAGTCTGAGACCAAGCAAGACCCAGACAGCTTGAAAGCTAAAAAGAAAACCCTAAAACATCCACAGGAGGTCCTGCTGCCTACTGCCCCGGGGGTCCTTGCTGAGAAAAATTCAAGGGAAGCTTCCTTCAGCAGGGAAGAGTTGCTTCAGTAATGACAAACAAACATAGCCAGTCTCAGAGGAT
The DNA here is from genome assembly GCA_003676055.1 of Chloebia gouldiae. Classification (NCBI taxonomy): domain Eukaryota; kingdom Metazoa; phylum Chordata; class Aves; order Passeriformes; family Passeridae; genus Chloebia; species Chloebia gouldiae. Next base: position 60,009,128 of record QUSF01000002.1, on the reverse strand, counting down.
TCCCCTTCTACACAAAAGCAGGCAGAGGAAACAATAATGCAAAAAACTGAGAACAAAAGAGGAAGCAGAGATGTGACATGCACTGAAACTAAGCCAATTAGCCTTCTATTCAGTCCTATATAAAAGCCCTGGGAAAGGTTCATCACAGTACTCTTGTGATTAAAAGTCAAGTGTTGTCTATGAATAAATTATACACAATCATGCAGATGAAAGTACCATTTTTGTCACAAGTCAGATGAGACATATCTCCCATTTACTGATAGACTGTCTTTAAAATCACTATAACTGACTGAGCTTGGAGTTGCTACTGTGGTTAGAGGAGGGTGAGGGGGCTGTTGGCTCTTGTTGATTGCTCTTGCCTTCCACTGTGCTCTGGTTACCATTCCTCATTTGCTGTCTCTCCTTTCCCAGCAAAGTCCTTGTGCTTTTGGGCAACACCCTCTTCTCCCTATATCAACAATATCAACAATTGTAATACAAATTATAATTGCATTGTGGGTCAATTTTTTGTTCATTTGGTTGGTGGTTTTTTTTTTTTCCCAGATGGTGTCTGGATTGTCCTGTTGAAAACTCTTCTAGAGGCCATAGTCTAGCATATATCAAGACTTTTATAGGCTAAGATTTGAAAAAATACTTTAGAAGAAAAAACAGCACAAATAAGTGGAATTGGAGGACAGAAATTCTGGTTGTGATCCAAACAACTCCCTGTTACTTTTTTTATCTGTGGCGCGTGTTTTGGCCTCAAAAGAGGGAGCCATTTGAAGAAAGAGTGGTACAAAATACATTTTGAGCTTACCAAATGTCTTAGGTTAATATTTAAATGACTTGTTGGGTGTCATAAGCTATTACATGAGAGCACTGCCTATGCTTACTCTGCCTGTAAAAGCAGAGATTGTACCCAGGCTTAGGGACACTGCAGCGGCAAGAGGGTATTGAAGAGGAGAAACGTGGAATGAAATGACCATGAAAAAAACCCACAATGCTTAACTAGCTGCAAAGAGATATGAACAACATATGTAGCTCTGGGATACAGAGATGTGGCAGTAACCTACAATTTGCAATACTGACACACCAGAACAAAGATGAAGACCAAAGCTATGCTGTGATAAATTGCACCTTGTCTCTGGATGTACAGCATTTTACAGTAGAATAAGCTGCATTATAATACAACATAATTTTGGAATGATCTTTACCCTAAAATCTGCAAAGAAAATATTTCTTTATTTCTTTTGAAAAGAAATAAAACTCATGCTCTAAGTAAAACCCTCTTCAAGGAAAAAAAAATCTTTGACACAGAAAAGAACAGCTGCATAATGCCTATGTAAAGACATCAAAGAAGTTGTTATCATAAGTACTTTGGGAATAACTCACCTTTGAGAATAATAATATTGATGAATGAATGGGAATTCACTACAATCCTGTGACAAAGGGACTGTGAAAAATCTAGAAGTCAAGCTGCACCGAAAGACCAGCATTTAATATTACAGATTCTCTCACAGGCTGAGGTTTTCTATCATACAGCTTAAAGGTTCTTAGCAACCAAACCTCAGGAGTGAAAGCTGCAAGAGTTATAAATGAAAATTAAGGGAGCACCCAGAGGTGGAGTACCTTACATAAGGTAAGGCAATTATGAACTTCACTGAAAGGGGATAGAAAATTACAGACCTATTGGATAAAGCCTCTGAATACAGGAGACACTATACCCAGAAACTGGACTAAGGCAAAGTTCCATATATGCAAAGCTGCAATCCACCATTTTGATCCAACATCATGCAGTGGCATCATTCTTTGTCTATTGTCAGAGTGAAAACCTACCAATTCTGCATAAAAGAGTAGAATGGTGTAAGACCTGAGCAGGTCTACGGTAGATTATTAGCCCATTAAAAAGATCAGTCACTTGACAAGGAACATGTGGAAAGCTTTATTGTAAGAGCTGAAAATCTTACAAAACTCTTTGGCTTTCCTTAAATGTATTGACACAGCAGATCCAATGAGTGCTTCTTGCTCTAACAGAGGCAATAAGAAAAGTGGCTGCAGCAATAAATGGACTGAATGTAGCACTTGGGGATAGGTTCAGGGGTGGTTATGGAGGTGCTGGGTTAACAAGTGGATTAGATAATCCTGAAAGTCTCTTCCAAGATTGATGATTCAGTGATTAGAAGAACAGCCTGACTTCATCTGGCCAGCTAAAACAAGACAGCTTTACTCAGAGAAGAACTAGTCACTTATTTGGGGATGGGAAAAAGATTCCAGAATGACTGGGGTGATACAAGTATCCCAACTGAACTGAAATCCAAAACATGTTTGAAGACCATTTGTCAGTGTCAGTGTTATTGTGCAAGGATATCTACTACATATTGTATTTGAAAAATATTAATTCATTGCAAGACTGCTTTATTTTTCAAACACTTTGGAAGTGCTTGTAAATCTTGCACTAAAAAGACATTTACTAGGGAAATAGAGCAAAAATGTGCTTTTATAAGCTATAAACCATTCAGCATATATTAATTTAAGAGAAATACATCTTGTATAACTTTGTTTTCCATCACAAAATCCCAACTTATTAATGAGCACCACAGTCTTTTTTTTCAAGCAGAGATCACATTCTTCAAGATACTAGTTCCATAGCATAAAATTGTAAATCTCAAAGAAAATGTCTTAACAGTAAGATTTTTCTTCTATTAGTCTGGAATTCATTTAACCAGCCTGTCATTACACAAACCAGCAGACAGGATTACTTTTTGCTGTGAAAAAAATTTTACACAGTAGTCATTGCTCTTTTTTTCCTACTTAATAAAAAGTTTTCTCAATCATCAGTTTGATCAGTGTCTTCCCGTCCCCCTTTTTTTTAATGGTACTTATTACATTATCTTCACTTCAGCAGCTACTCAGAGAGTAAACAGCCTATATTCATTGGACAGAGAGGACAGATATTAACTGACCTTGCAGTTATGGGAAAAAAAATGTCTTCTTCTGCAGTGAAAAGAAAAAACCAACTTGATTTTAATATATATTTTCTGTCACAAACAAAGCACTGAAAGCTCCAAAAGCTTTTCTGTGTCTCTAGGAAAGACTGAGTGCCATAGAAGGAAAACTTTCAGGCCTGAATTTTCAGCATATAGTTTCCTTGCATGCTTACATATATAGATAACATCAGTGAAGAAAATTCTTCTTGCTTAAGAATTTATTTTAGACCTATAAAACAATTTGGCTGTAGCAGTTCTCATTCCAATCAACCGATAATCCTTATTATGTAGCCTAGTGATCTCTTTACATCTTGCCAAATTTACATTAATTTCCTCTCATTTCTGTTAAATTCTTAACCAAATATACGGGAACTGGAGACGATTTCATGTTGCCTCCTTCTCACATGATGTCAAGCACTGTCTTTTCCTTGGTTCAATCAATCTTTGCAGTAAAAACAACAGATGACACAGCACTGTCCTCATGACAAAAACTTTCAGAACATCAGAGTAGGCACAATGGCCTATTATCAAACTCCTACACAGAATATCCAAAAGCAGGGCTATCATTGCATCATGAAGTCTTTAGCATTGCTGCAGAGAAAGCATTGTCTGAATTTCTAACAACCTTGACAGAAAACTTAGTCCTGATGTAATGGGGAGAGGAAGTGTAAGAAGAAGCAGCAGTTAGTTAAATGTAAACATGCTTCCCACCTGTAGAGAACACCCTGGATTTCAGGTAAAACTGGGGCACAACAGAGCCTACAGGTCAAAAATGAATATGACTAGGTTTATATCCCAAGGTCCTCATTAATAAAAAAACCCCAAACAATCAACCAATAATAAAATTAACTGTTTTGAACTCAGGCCATCCTGTTTCCATTAACATCCTCTAAGTCTGCACAACACTCAGCAAGTGGAAACAATTTCCTTGAACTTTACTAATATGGCTCTGAGCAGACAACCATGTGGACCCTACAGGAAGAATTTCAAAGCTTTACCAAAGTGGACTAAACTTGTAGGGTGACCAAAAGATCTAATTGAAAAGGACAAAGAGAAGTATTTTGTGATTCTCTCATGGGTAAATGCACATTTCTCTTATCATAGGAAGAAACTCTTATAAATCATGAGTGAATGAGCTCTAACTAAAACAAAAGTAGTAATGTTGAAAATAGCATAATTAGTTTCTGGATATGATTCCACTGACTTCCAGTGGGTTACATCCTCTTCATTCTCCTAAGCACTTCTAATTTACAGTCAAAATTTCATAGTCAGTCCAACTGCACAGCCGAGTTAAAAAAGAAATCTCAGTAATGGATGATAGCTAGAGAACAAACACAAGTGATTCGGAATAGAAATGCTGCCTAGCATATACCTGTTATATATTAGAAAATAATAAATTGCCTATTTTCAGTGAGATCTTCCTTGCAAAAGGAAAAATTAGGGCCAAGAAATTTACCTAAATGTCAGTGGTGGTAAGCAAAGAAGTTTAGCTTTTATTTATGCCTGAAACAGGTAAAGATATTATCCCACAACAAGTTTAAATAAAGTATCTACATACAATTCATTGATACTTATTAAAATATTTCTTTTATAACACAGATGTGATTTATGGGGCTTTCTATTCAATTAATAGGAGATAACAGACAGTAAGTACTTATTTTTAAATGCCGTGCTTATCACAACAACCTTTGCTACCAAATAGCAGCTTTCAAAGCTAGGAATCTAATTGTCTAAAAAAATTAAGTTCCTAAAGTAGTTAGACAACACTGCCAGAACCATTCACTATTACAATGAGAATCAGTGTAGTGGCCTGTGATGACTTGCTAGGATGTTCCACTGCTTCAGTGAAAATATAAGGACAGAATTTCAGCAAAGCTTTATTATTAGTTCATAGAACCCCGGGGACATAAAATATGAAATCTGCTTTCCTTTGTCTTTCCAATGGCCTGTAACCCTACAGGACACAGAATTAAGAAGCCAGCTGTAACTATGCCATAGAAAATTAAAATTAACATTTTTAGAGCAAAGTTTTCTCCTATACTACAGAGAAGTGACAAAATAAGCTAAAACCATAAGAATTTTCAATTTCTTTAACCTGTCCATCCATGAAATTCAGTGGCTGGCCTGCTGCTTATAAATGAGCTCCATTCAGGTGCTGAGGCAACTCAAATACAGGCAGATTGTGAATCTTGCTTTTTGTGATGGGGCCTCTCTACAGAAACATGGCAAAACAAAAGCAGAAAAAAGAGAGATGGGAGATATAATTGACTAAGAGAGTAGTTTCCTGGAAAATAGAGAACTCTGACTGTGCCAGTTAATCTCTAGTACAGTAGAAGGTCAACACAAGAAGCATAAGGTGAAGATGGGGAAAGAAGAAACAAAGGCTTACTCATAACCTGAAACTATATTATTTTCATATGTTTGAAATGAACAAGACCATTACAGAAAATAATGGGTTATCATAAGGCATGCTGTAACAAATATTCTCTTTGGATGGAACAGTAAGTCCCTCAAACAGGTCTCAGTCAGACAAGTTCAAAACTGATTCTGATCAGTTTTCTCCTAAATTTGTCTTGTTCTTTGCCCTTGCAACAATGCCCTCCCTAGCATGAAAAGATCTGTAGTGAAGGAGAAAATTATGAAAAATATTGATTAAAAAATTAGATTCAGAGGTTGAAGAAAATAGAAAACAATTTCACAACCTTTATCGTCTTCATGTTAGCTAACCATTCCCCCAGAAAAACCCCTTCCCTTATACAAGGTAAGAAACAAGTTCAAGAAACTGTGATTTCCAATTAATGAAAGTTTGAGTTAGTAAAATAGTTTTGTTATATCTATTATAGAACCAGCCAAAGCAATGTTCAAATCAAGGCTGTGCAGTGTTGACTATTTGTCAATATTTTTAGAAAGCAGACTGTCAGTTTAGAATCCATAACCAAACTCCACGTTTATCAACATGAAGTGGACTTCATTGAAGTTAACAAGTTAACTTCAATCAGCTACAGAGAACACCAGTGACCAAGGGCCTGACAGAAAATTAAAAAATTATCATCTTAAAAGCAAACTAAAGTTCACGCCCTTCACTGACAACAGTTAATCTGAAGAAAAATTGTGCGTGTCTGGCTGTCTTCTAGTTCAGACATTAAGCTTTCTGGAGACTGGTGGCATCAGTTGTCAGAAAAAAATTACTAGACTCACTCCTAGGTGAAAATTAACAGCTTATTTTATATATATGAGCTCAGACAGAATGATTTAAAGTCAGCTTTTGGCCTGAAGGTCTATTAATCTACAGAAAGTGCAGGCCTGCTCTGCACAGGGTGTGAGTACCCACTGCCGGCAGCAGGAGCTTCACTGGGGTCTCTGGGAGAAGAGGCTGGGGCTGCCCAGTGCCAGGGACAGCAGACTCCAGTCAAGTCACCATGGGGCACACCTGAGACCCTCAGCCACACTGGTGGCACCTCAGGGAAAGTGTATTTAAGAAACAGAAAACACAGGCAGATTTAAGGCAGATTTTCCCCACAGAGACAGCACACAGAGGAAAGGAACTGCTAGGCTAACTCTGAGTCACCACCTTCCCACTCTCTCATGCCACTTGCTGCCTCTTTGAGCATAACTGGCATCACAACAAGGCAGGGAAGAGACAGGAATGAGGGAGTCAAGCCGAGTCTGTGAAAGGTGGGAGCAAAGCTGTGGTTTTAATGTTTGTGAGGATTTTTTCCCCACTACAGACCAACTTAGTATTTAATTATTTATTTTAAATGGCAATAAATGGTTTGTTTTCCCCAAACTAAACCTGTTTGGTCCACAACAGTAATTTGTATGGGATCTGCATCTATGACTCATCTGATCCCCATCCTGACCCATGAGCTTTCTCACTCATGTTCTTCCCACCTCCTGCCTCCTTTCCACTGCAGTGGAAGATATAAGTGGATGGGTGGGAGTTTGGCTGGTATTCAAGACTAACCGATCACATGCTCAAAAAACAAAGTCCATGGAAGTACTGAAGAAGAAAAAGGAAAAGAAGTTCAGTGCACATGTATGAGGCTTCCCAGTCTGAACATATAACTGGTTTTTTCAAATATGATGACTAGACCAGAGACATGCACACATCACTTGCAGGCCATGGCTCTCATTGTGATGCAGTTTACCATGGTCATCAAATTCCCTGTTATACTGTTCTCACTGCCATTGGGATTACACAATATAAAAACTATTTTCATCATAATAGACTGGATAGCAAGAATTTATGATGCATCTGAAGTTTGCCCTTGCTCTTTGCATCCCATCAATCAAGACTGACTAGATCATTGATATCAAATCCTGTTAGAAAATGAACATTTTGCATTGATAAGATTTTATGTACTGGCATCAGTTGCACTGAGAGGTTCTATGTTTTTTGAGACAAGAACTTGCAATTTTAAGCTTCTGTATGAAAGAAGGAACAAATATACAAAGAGCATCCATCCTTTTCAACTGCAAGGTTGCTTTTGATTTAGACTAAAACAGTAAATACCATAAAGCAAATGGGTTTGAGAGTAAAGAGAAACTGAGTATTTTCAGGAGTCAGGAGTTCAAAACACAAGTAAAGCTAAGGTACCAGCAGCACTAATCAATGAGATAAATGATTCATTTGCTTTAATCACCAGATATTCAAACTTTGTGCTAAAGTTGAACTAGGGAATACGTAACCACTTAAAAATTTGTACAGAAATTACACAAAGTATGGATGCAGGAGATTAGTTGTTTCCACTGAACAAATTTAAGAAGTTTGCAATGGAGATGTATAAGATAATGTATGGAAATAAACTCACTCCTGATAAAAGCAGATATACTGTAATTTTGTAAATTATACAGCACAGTAAATTGTTAACACCTTATAGCAAGTGATAGTTCTGCAAAAGCAGATTATTACATTTTCTGAGAACAGTTCTTGTGTAACTAAAAGTAAGGCTTCATAATGCTATAGTTTATATCACAGATATAGCTTACAGAGATAATTTCCTATTTTGTGGAGGAGTGGAGAAAAATTATTAACTTCTTTAGGTCTCTGACAGAATAATATCTCAACAAATACTATGCAAAAACACTTTCCAGGATAGCTGTGGTTCCATTCCTTAGCAATGATTCACTTAATATTCAAATGTCTAGGATTCTGTAATGACTGCCTTCCTAAAGCTTATTTTACTTCTAATGAGATACATCACTAAATATGCTTATTTCTATTTGTGGAGTAAAACTTTGCAGTAGACATATGGATGTTTGAATGGGAATCCTTGAAGTACTATTCTGACTACATTTAAGGTGTGTATATTATTGTGTTAAGAAAAAAGAACAGAACTATCATTAGTATTTTGAACCAAAAATTGGAAAACGCAGAAGAGATTATTCTACTTCTTCCATTAAAATGTAAGTACTTACAAAGCAGAGAAGTAACCCTTGAGTCTAAAACATTGAAATAAAAGCCATCAGGATGCCATTTAGAAAATTCTGAGGTCTGAGCAAATAACTGGGATATAAAATATATACTAGAGACATGCAAGTCCTTTCTCTCTTTTTTTGACCCTCCCCAGTGAGTATTTTCTGACCTGTTTTTGAATGCAAACTCCTCCTTGGTTCCTCAGGCCCCTCAATTGGCTGGTTGGCAAGGAAGACTCGTGCCTGGTCCACAGCGTTGAGAATGGTTTGCTCTTTATCCTTCAGTTCACGCCTCAGTGCCTTTGGGGAAGAGAAAGAAGAATGCATTTGTAACTTGACTTTGTGAACAATATCGTTTTCTCTGTTTTCATCTCTCCAACCAGACCTGCCTGGTGAGTGAGAAATAACCAACATTAATCAGACTGCAAGATAAAAATGCAAATTTTACAAAATAGAAGGAGAAAGAAATTGAGGTTGGAAGGGTAATTTTTAGGAAACTGACTTGAAGAAAGGAATACAAGAAAGGTGATGACGCTATGCTTAAAAAAAGCCTAATAAACTGAAACTAACACATTAAAATTCCATTAGAAAGTAAATGTAATGGTTTATTGCATTCAACAGGATTGCTAATATATAGTAGATTACTATATCAGAATGTTTATTTTTTTTGATAGCTGGAATAACAGCAAAGTGCATCTACTGAGACTTCAGAAAATTATTTCACAAAAGTTAAGATGAATTGCAAAAATTTTTAACATTCTTCAGAAAATGAAACATCTTGTTTCTGTCTGCTATTTACTAATAGTTTTAAAATTTAGAAAACATGCATCAGAAATTTTATTGTGGTAACACATTCTGAAAAAGCCATCTTGTAAATTGCTCAAAAAATATTTTGATATTTATTATGAAAAAACCCTTTGACATTTATACACAAGAAAAAAATCAATTTTTATGTAAGATTTTTTCATGGTGGTAGAAATAAATTTCAGGATATTTATCTCTCCAGCACTTAAGACTTTATTAAAGGGTTAAGTGTTACCAATCTTTTTTTTTAAAAAAAAAGGTTATAAGTAGTCAGCTGTTATGTGTCTTATGAAGCATTTCCTTCCAGCTTAAAGGATAAATCTGTTCCACCTAGAAGGAAACTGCTTTTCCTGTTTTATTTGTATTATTTTCTACACACAAAACCACAAAAGAAGATACTTTAAACATTATTAGAGTCCTAATTTTATTTTTTACAATATATTATAAGTCAAGGCTTAATTTGCTGTCACAATTTGCTAAGGCCCCATTCCAGATCAAAAAAAAGCAGTTAGTGCTGAAAACATTCTATAATAAAATGAGTGTTCTACTACAGAAAGTTTGAAAAACAGATATCACAGAAACATCACAAATGATGTCTTATAATTTTCATGAGTTAGTCTCTTGATGCCACAATCACAAAAAAAGCTCTCATCTTGACTTTAGCTTAGCAGGAAGCATGATGTTATTTTTCTTCCCTCCTCCCCCACTGCATTCTTTTATCTTCCTCATCTTTCTGAATCCTTCCATTCTACTACTTTAAATAAAATAAATAAATAAACATGTAAATAAATAAATAAATAGCCCCAAAAAAATTAAGCACTGAAAACACAGTAACCTTCATGACATTTAAGAACCTGCATTATACAGTCCAACTTTCAGTAAGCATTAACTGTTGTATTTATACAAACACTCCTCAGAACACGGTTCTCTGTATACTTCTGAATAGTAATAATATTCTTTGTAGGATTCAGTAGGTACTACATGTATTAAGTAATGAAAATTGCTATTTAAAAAACTTCTTTATTAAAAAAAATATAAATACAGAAATGGAAGTATTGTAAAAGCAACATTCCTGAAGAATCTCTTCAGTTCTTCACAGTATGTATCAATATTTTAATTTCACATTACACACAATAGGATAAACCACTTTGAATTATCCACAGCTTATAAATCATTAAAGCATTCTCTACACAGGAATTTGTTCCAAGAAATAAGGAAGGCAATATTTATGGCTTGAAAAATTCCCCATTTAAAAAAGACTTTTGGTTGGTAGAACCTGTGTGGATGCATCAGTAAAATATAACGTATTTTAATTTTAAAAATTTTGTCAGAAACAGAGGGCTGATTAACACACTTTGAAGTAGGGAATATTTCTAGAACTACTTTTCTCCCCTCCATATAATTTCCAAAATATTTCCAAAGCATACAAGAAAAGGGAGGCTATGTCACATTTTGAGTATGCTAATAAATTCCAGCAGTTAGAAACAATCTAGAGATGGATCTCTTTTGCTCTGTCTCTCCTGTTTACCCTCACATAGTGTGTTTCATCAATTTCCCCTGACCCTCAATAAAACTTGAATCAAGTTTGACCTAAGAGACCTTGGATTTAATTCTCCAACATCCCTGCCATTGAAGTAGTTCAAATTGAAGTTGAAAACACAAAGATTTTAAGAGTTTGGCCCATACAGCTCATCAGCTACAAGTCATCCATGGCAATCCTTATCAATATTTTTGATAGAGAACACTCTTAGCATGAAATAAACCATACACTGAATTATACTAATAAAATCATTTAGCAGTAGAGTGCCTTGAGCAAACCACAGACTTTCTAGGTTATGTTTTGTTTTGGTTTTCTCTTATACCACAGGTGTAAAAATGCACTCAGAATTGCATAACCTTTTCCTAGCAATGCTCAATATATTTCTCTGTGTCTCTCTGCCAGTAAACAAGAGCAATGAGACTACACAATGCAAGGATAACCAAGCACACCAATAATACTATGTTATCCCAGCATACCTTTGCAATAGAACAAAAAAAAAGAAACCCACTAATAAATCTGATCTTGAGCTAAAATATCATCTGTCTTGAATGGACAAAATAAAGATTTCATTGGAAAAATCATATCTGGAGGAACACTACAGAGTAAAAGTAAGTCATAAAAAGCCCAGCAAGGAACATAAAACCTACAATACTGGTTTTGCTGACTTTAAAGATTTTTATATAATAAGAAGTACAATCAAATATTTTAGTGGTTTATTTAGTTTTTCAATAGATTCCCCTCCAGTGGCTATTTAGAATGGATGTGTCTCCTTCAGCAGAAAAGGCTATTACTTCATTCTCCTTTTGTCATTAAGAAATAAAACAGTTAAAGCATTTGTTAGCATTGAGTGGAGCACAGGTTTTAGTGGAGGGTGAATTCCCCTCCTGTTGCTGGCTATGTGTTTCAGGAGAAAATTAGGTGAAAATTGATACTAGAGTTTTGGTATAGATTCAATAGGTGAAGGTATGGCAAAAAAAAAAAAACCTTTAGAAGCATCTCAAAACTTGTCACTGAAAACTGCCCACTAATTAGTTAAACACATGGATGCAAGTATTTTTTGAATCCTGTTAAGCATGCAGATGTGAATACAAAATGAAAAAGTGAACACTGAGCACAGAGATAACATATTTATTTTGCCCACACTATGCTTTTTTTTATGTTTACAAAGCACAATAATATTTTAAAGTTATACTGGTCATAAAAAAAGGGGCTGTACACAACTTTGGTAATAATTCATACCACTGCATTTCATACAACAATTATAAATTGCAAAATTCCTGTATACTTTAGGTAATGGTTTAAAATTAAAGCTTCACTTCCCTCAGTAATCTGACAGACCAGTAAATCCAACTTTGGTTTACACAGTTCTGTTGCATTTGCAAATCCATTGTTACTTCCTACATAAACCAGGACGTGCCAGAGTCCTGGAAAAACCAACAATAATTTTAGACATTCTTGATTCTTATAAAAGAGGGGAAAAAAACCCTGAAAACTTAAATCTGGCAGTCTGATACAGCGTCAACACAAACTGTTTTCATAAACAGTACTAGCCAAAAATACTTTAAAAAAACCTGCTTTGAAAAAAGTCTTCCACTGGTATATGGACATGTGCTTACAAAACTACACTCTTGAAATATTTTATGCAGTATGAGACAAAGCAATAACTACAATCAGCACTGCAGCATTCATTTTGCACGTATGAGGTCTCAAGTTAGCCAACTATGGTGGAGTAACCCAAGACTCCACTAACACAATCCTCCTCTCAGGGAAGGGAACAGAAGTGCCTCCATGATTTTCAACCATGAGCCAGTGATTTAGTCTCCATTTTGATTTGTTCCTCTTTCAGTGACTGTGAAACATATGTTACACCCTTTAGAACTCTGGAAATGCCAACAGATAGACCAGTTGCTCTGTTACACCAAGATAACCTAACCCATTTGCCCTCTCTTCATTAAAGATTATCTGATTTCTACTATAAAATAGATCTGCTTTCTAATATAAAACCCAACTCTTCTTGTAAGGTAAAATTTTTAAAGGAAGTTGCCTAAACCAGGGCATTACAAAGTTTCTGTTGAAAATACTTAGCAGCTGAAGTCTTTTTCACTCTTGAAAAATTTAAAAGCTATGAAACTTTTACTATTGTGATTTTTACACTGTTTAGTGTATCCTGAAAGCACTTATTTCCTTCAACTGCACCTTAAAATTGTTTTTAAGCCTAGTAAGTGGACTTCCAAAATTACTCACTGTTAATTTGCAGTCTCTTTTTCTCATTTGAATTGTACAGACTTGTACAGAATAATTCAAGGAGCAGAAATGCTTAATAGTTCCAACAGATGAAGGCAAGCTAATTTCAAAGAAAACACATGGGATGTTTCCTAAAACCAGAACATATTTAAATCAGGTCTCATTATGCACTCTTTCAAGGAAGTAAAGATGCATTTTATTGTAACTCATATCAGTTCAGCACACTGTAGCCTTATGTGCCAATCAGAAGCTCCTGTAGCATTTAATTACTTATTCATCTTTATTCTGCACCCGGTGCTTGAAAAACTCCTGTTACTTTCATACACCAAAATGAAATGGAAAAAAATAATCCATGGCATTTAACAGGATGGGAAGAATAAGCAGGATGATTAAGAAAACTTACAGTGAGATGAGGAATTGTTTATAAAGATCATACTGATAAAGGTTGTGACTGAGTCTCTACCAGCTGTCTCCATCACTAAGGAATGAACTAGAAAGAAAATAAGCATAGCATGTTTAAAAACTGTTCCTTCCTATCAGATACTATTTAATGGAACACCTACACGTACAATTTTCAAAGCACATTGGTCTCTGTACACATCTCTATGTAAAACTCAATTTTATGTGTCGACCCCATCTGATAAGGAAAAATAGTCAAATAAAGAGCAATATTTAACTTGAGACCATGCAACCCACCATGCATTTACCTTTTACTACTTCATACAAAATCTATGTGGCAAGAGAAATAATGAAGAAGAAAAATGGTGTCTAATATACAACCATTAATACCTAGAGATACAAAGTCACATGTAGCACATGAGACTTTAAATATGAGACTGTATCCTACATGTTCTGATAAACCAGTGACAAACAGTGACCAACACCAGAATAGAGGAAGAGAAGGAAATATGAGTGTTGGGCGGGGGGGACAAAAAAAAGACAACGCTGTTTGCCTTCATTATACAGCTATATTGAGTATTTTAGATTTATTTTTTGATAGAGGAATCTAAACAGACATCTCAAGAAGGACCAAAGAGAAGTGATAAAGGCTGCATTTTTTCTAAATTGTCTCTCAGTTTACCATTTGCCACTTGCTCTCTCTTTTGCTGTAGTGCCAATAAATAGTGCACAAATAGGGTGTCAGCTACAAGGGTTCAATGTGAGTGTAGATCTGGAAGTCACATCTACAGCAAATTCCTCTTTTTTGCCATCATGCACAAGGAAACTAAACTGAGAGGAATTAAAAGTATACATGCAGACAAAAGAGAATTAGACTATGCATGCTGGTGATCTTTTACCAGAGGCAAATAAATGTTAGCTTACTTAATACTCTCCCTTTGATTTATCAAAATAAATGCTTCAGGGCAGAAATAGGGGTACTTTTTCACTGAGAATGTCTTGTCTCTTGATAATTTCCCTTCTGTCTCTGGAGAAGTGCATGTGCTCATGGCTACTAACTGAAAACAACACCTACTTCCAAATATGCATTAAAAGACAACCAATACATAAAATAAGCATCTAAAACATCACTCAAACAAAGTACCTTGCAGTAGTGCAGCCAAAGAGATAGAGGGAGGAAGTATGCTGTATCACTACTGCTCAGGCTTAGAGAAAGGAAACACAAAGCTGTCACTGACATTGTAAAAACCGATAACCAATAAACTGACAATCTCAAATTGCATCTGTACATCCCTGTGAGACACTTCACTATAAGGAAGGGTAACTGACTTTCTTCTGAACTTGTTACAGTTCAAAACCAGTAAGGATATTTCCTCCATTTTCATCTAACAGCAGTTTGAAATCAGGAGATGTTTGGAAACCTGTTTGGAAAACCCACACTCAAAATAACCTTGTGAAGACTTTGAAAGGGCTCCTTTGTGCACTAGAAAAGAATCAAGTATTACAGCACAAAGGCAGAAGTAAGCTTCATTGTCACACAGATTGCATCAAAAAAGACATTAAAAAGCTATTCTTAAATTAAAGATCACAGGGCTATGGTTTTTCTTAAAAATTAAACTAATTTTCTTTACACAGTTAATTTTCCAAGAAAGAACTTAGTCTTTTCTGAAGCAAGAACTGCAAGTCCTGTTTTCCCTAGAGATGCTACAGGATCCAAATCCAACTAGACATGAAGGGAGACCCCACTTAATTGAGCAAAAGTTACAAAAAATGAGGCATAATGATGTTCATTAATATGTCTTCTAGCACCAATCATCTTATGTAACTTCATTTCTTATTTCCTAGTCCACAGAAATGAGACTTTATTTGTGTTTCTAGGTCAACGATAACCAAGACTTTGTTGCCCAGAGAAGTTTGGAAGCTCAACAAAGCATAGTCTTTAGGGACTGGAAAACATGGAATGCCTAAAGGCATTTCTTTCTTTTTATTAAAATTTGTTTATTTTTGTTGGGGTGGGATGTGGTTTAAATATGATTAGGAACTATGTTGGGGGGGAAAACCCCACACCATACATCCTTGAGCTAATGCCAATGACATTATTGTTAAAAAGCTTTTATAGAACTATATAATTATTTTCTTAACAAAAGTGAAAAGACAGTCTTCTGTGTGCTAATGTGAATTCTCTACTGAATCTACTACTAAAATCCCCAGAAATATAACTACTCTGGCCAGTGGAACCCTTTTGTGATGGGCTTGCTACACAGTGCATATCCACTGAACTTGCTTTGTTGGCTCTTTTTCTCTTCTTCAGGAAAGCAATTTTTTTATTCAATCCTTACTTTGCATTTCTCTGTACCATGAGTATTACAAAAGTGTCATACAAACAGCAGAACAAAATCTGATAGAACATGCCTATTTTGCTCATCCAGCAAGTTTACAATATAAGTGAGCATATTTTGGTTTAAATCCATTGTAATATAACAGCTAAAAAAGGTTATGAGAATCATTGTATTTGAAGGCCTGCATAAACTACACAAAAGCAGTAGATTAAAACAGGCTTTGTTTACAATGCTATGCATAGAAAAAAATGTTTTTAATTGAGCTTTTAGAAAAAAATATCTGTTTAACATAGCTAAGCAGGATTTAATACAAGAATTCATACAGAATGTACTCCAGAGACAGCAAAAATGCCTGAATCAGTGTGGAGACTGAAAGAAGAAGAGGGAGGGAAGCTGTTGCAACTTTCTACTCTTCATGTAGTGGAGAAAATGTATTTACTTTTATACAACAGCAGTCATCACCCTGCTAGCAGTGGAACCAATTTTCAAATGCCAAACTGCCAGTAAAAACACATTCAGTTTTACATCAAAAGGACTACAGTGTGTTTTTGGTGAAGGAAAACTAATCCCACCAAACCCTACTATGGAAGCATGACAGCTATCTGATATCAACAACCTTGGAATACTTGACCTCTTTTTATTTTTGCTTTTATTTATTTTATAGTAAACCAATAGTGTCATCAGAGGCATTTTCATACATCTGTGATCGACAGAATGCAGGAAGAGAACTAACCCTCTACTTGCTCTATTTTTCTTTTGCTTGTCTCCCCAGACTCTGCTCCTGGCTCCTGTCAGAAACAGGACAACTACTTTTATGTAATGTAGGTACAAACCAGAATCTTTAATTTAAAGTATACGAGAACCAGTGTCTGGACATGGGGGACTGGCAGTAAGAAATCAGAAAAGATAAAATAACATTTTAAACTGTCTGCCAAAAAAACCCTGAAAAACCCCACAGGAAAAGATCACTGTACAATGCCAAGTAAAGCATTGCACTGAGTCTATTTCAAAGACATTTAAAAATATTATATCCTCTAAAAAGCAACCTTAAAGATACGGCAATATACCATCAAAAAAGGATCCTTCCATTTCAGATGAAACTGTTTTGTAAAGGTGTTTGCAGAACAGAAGTTACATTTCTTCCACGCTCTTCAAAGCTGTACCTTTTTTGAAGAAGCAAAGGAAATTTGTGTCCTCAATGCTAACTCTAATTAGCTTCAAACTGTGTAACTGTGCACTGCATAGTGTATAACTGGGTAGCTTTGGATAACAGTTAATACTCAGTTACATAAAACCCAACAAATGAGTTTATGGCAGAAACACTGTCAGCATCAAATTCCATCTTTTCTTTATGGGTAGCAACTGGTATAACTTCTGCTTTTTATGTCACAAAATACTCACAGAAAAAGGGGGAGGGATAAAGAACACACAAAAGAAGCATTATTCTGTTTATGCATCCAAAACATGTATTGCCTCCAGCCTGACACAAGACACACAAAACATCTGCTGCATATTAAATGCTTTATTATTTACTTAATTGAGCAAGAGCCCTCAAATATCCTGTTAGCACTGCCTATTTTCCTGTGCCCTCAGCAGTAAGCATCTATCTCTTCGACATAAGAGACACACATTCTATCTTTGTTTGCTGGCAACAGACTGGCTTGGGTTTGCTTAGGCTGTGTGATTGCTGAGCACTGATGAACTGCCATTAGTTTCTTGCTTCAAACTGAAATGATGCCACCATTAACAAGTTGGATGCTGCATTGTTGTTAAGAGTAGTTAAACTCAGGTCACCTTTTGCTCATTTTGTGTGATAAAGATTCCTCTTCATTTCTTCAAAAAACCACCAATGGGACAAGTCAAATATGTTTGGTATCATAAGCTACCTCACAGTTAAATGGTACCTATCATATTAATGCAGAGGTCTTGAGAAAAACTTTTAGTAATTACAGTTCAAACTCAATAGAGTTTGAACTCAATAGAGTTTGAACTCAATAGCACTTAAAAGAAACTTCGCAATATGCAGAACTATGAATATTCATTCAATATGCAAACAAAGGATGCACTTTGTGAGCATGCCCACAACTCCTGAGAGGTTTCCTCCACATGAGTCTCCTTAGCGCAAGAGTGCATCAGCATCCCTGACAATGAATTGTGATCACTAAGAAAAAGATATACTATACAGCATCACCTATAAATTATAAATAATCAGATCACTGCAAAAAGTCTCAAGGGAGCCTCTCCTGTATGAAAATTGTGTAAGGGGATTAATATTCCCTTCAGGGGAGGAAGAAGCACAGGCAACAGAGCCCAGCTGAATACTGAAGCAGAAAAAAATGCTAGGGACCAGTTGCAATTTGAGGCTAACTCTAGTGTTCCCATTCTGTATGCATGCATGCATATATGAGAGACGACTGCTACTGGAAATCCTTTCAGAAGCAGAAACCTTGTCAATGTTAATTACTCCTCTTTCTTAGAAACAGTCACTTTGGTTTCTCTTTGGAAGCAAATGGTCCAGACAGACAGCTGAAAAATCACCAAACAGCCAAACTGTCTTCCTCACCACAGTCTACTTCGATCTCCCTTGTAGCTTTTTGCTCTCAACTCTTCCACTATGGCTTCCCATTTTCAAAACTATCTAAAATGACAGCGACTTTGTAAAGCTGTTAGCACACAGTTTGTTACTGTGACATGATAGATTATGCTGGATCTCTGCTTTGGGTCACTTCTCCAAAATTTCCTGTCTCTGGACTGTGTGCTAGTATATCGAACATCTGCTCAGTACAGAAAGATTACTGTAAAACCATTACTGGAAAAAATAAGTAGTGTTTGAAAGAGGAAATACTCTACTTCAGACAATTTTCCAGGCATTTATGAGAGAGTCAGAAGGAAATAATACCCTAAAGGCAACATGACTTTCCCTTCTGCTTAAGTCACGTCCTTCAGCTCATTCTAGATGCCATCAGAAATTAGAGGAACATGAAAACAC
The DNA here is from genome assembly GCA_003676055.1 of Chloebia gouldiae. Classification (NCBI taxonomy): domain Eukaryota; kingdom Metazoa; phylum Chordata; class Aves; order Passeriformes; family Passeridae; genus Chloebia; species Chloebia gouldiae. Next base: position 59,990,432 of record QUSF01000002.1, on the reverse strand, counting down.
AGAACCTGGCACCTCTGCCGTATCTGTAAGAGTCAACAGCATTTAAGAAGAAAAAAAAAGGCAAAAAAGGCAAGCCAAGTATAATATTTCATATATTCTATGGCACAGCAGCAATGCAGCAGGTATCACAACACAGCTGTGGTGGCGTGGGATTTTTTTTTTTCCCAGTTGGGGGGAATGTGCATTTGTTTCAAGTAGCAGAGAATTTTCCCTTGTTATGAGCCACACAGAACATAAATAACAAATAGATGTCTGCTGGAAGTTTAAACCCCTTGTCAAATAGGGGACACCCAAACTTGTCCCAACATGCAATAGTGCGTGTTGCTTTATTAGTTCCATTTATGCCTCTGCAAACTGAACTTGCCCAACACATCAGCCTTGATCAGTCTTTGCATTTTCAAACAGATGATCTAACAACATCTCAAAAGCAACAGGAAATCCAGCTGGACCTGAAAATTCAACTAATAGGATAAGCAAAAAAAAAAAAAAATTAGAATACTGCTGGGCATTCAGGATACGTATATATTAATACAAAACACTGAGCAAACCCACTTCAAAATTGTCAGTGTTTTCAAATAGTGTTCCATCACCCAGTTACAGAGTTGTGCCCTTCTCCTTTCCAATTCAGTTTGCTATTTGATTTTAACAATCTGCTTCAGGTTTTATTCAGTAGAAAAAATTGAAATTAAAATAATCCAGGCAAAGTTCTGCAAAACAGCCATGGACAATAATGATAAAACTTTGCCTTATTTTTACCCATGGTAAGCTCTTTTGTTGTCTGTTCACATAAATCATATTCCTTGATTAAAAATAATTCTTTAAGAATGACTGCTAACCTGGAAAAAAAGAAAAAAGGCCCAACTGAAACTGATTGCAAAAGTTGTCACAAGCCATTTTTTGGGATGACTACAAAGCGGCTTTCTGCCCATGAGAAAAAAGTCATTTAATATAACTGACAGTGATTAGGGGTCAATTAGAGAAAGATACCAGGACTTAAAAGAATACTTCTGTGAAGCAGGGCTATTTAACTTAGCTCCACAAATACTTTCCAATATAGGGTGCACACATCAGAGAGATCAGAAGACAGACTTATTACTCATGTTCTCTCACTTCATTTCCTTTCTCTGCTTTGTTTCTTCCTATGACAAGCTTTTTTATTTGTAGCTCTTCAGGCAAAGAATTGTAATATTTTATATATAGTAGAACTAGCATGCATTAAACAGGTTTTCTTTTCCTTTAGAAACAGAATTTGAAACCACAAACAATTTCTCATTAAGGAAAAACAAAAACAAAACCAAGAAATCCAATTGTTATTTTTAGTCCTCAATACTTAGAAACAAGTTCTATGCCATGGCAAAGTTATCTAGTAAAGGTATGGAGAAAAGTAAAAGCAATAAGTAAAATACTGAAGGTATAAACAATAGCACTGAGAACACAGGGAATGTCTCAAAACCAAAACGTAGAATTGGTTTTAGTGACTGAATGTCAAAGAATACTTCAACATATCTGCATCCATTTCCCAGAAATGCAGATTGTCAACTTAAAGCCATTTAAATAAAGGTGAAAACATGCAAATGCAGCAAGACACCTATATACTGCTCTCTTTACCCAGAAACCTTAGTGAAAAGAGTACACCATAAATACAGATTTTTTAAAAAGTAAAAGAATTTCACTTATTTCTTGGATTTAGTTCATTTATACTATATTTAGCAATAGGGTGCACTAGCTTCAGCACTTTTAACTCTGAAGTCATTGCTTTCTTAGAAATCTCTTCACATTTTTCTGCAAGTATAACCAAAATGCAGTAAGCTCACTTGCTTGCAGTATGTCAAGATTTTTTAGGCCACACACATCATCTTGGTACCCAAGCTGTTTTTCCAGAACAGCATTAATAATGTGATTTACATCTGACCTGTGTCTGTTTAGTTTTCTCTCTAGCAATAAAAGTACCTTTGTTTTTACAACACCATAGGGGTTTTGTTTATTTGTTTGTTTTATATAATGTGCTGTGCTTACCACTAGCCACTCCTTCAAAGATCTAGCATTAAGATAATAACTTCTTCCTTCTCTTCTAGTGCTGCTGCACCAGCACCATGCAAAGCATAAGTAGGAAGAGACAGGTGAAAAAAGAGTTTGAAAAACTGCAGCCAAGCACCCATGCTCACTGGACTAAGAATCTTGTAGCAGCCAGAAATGTCAGAAGGTATTATCTGCATGATCATACAGAGGAATAGAAGATCATCAGAAAACCATCCCAAATGAAGCTGACCTATTGAAAAGGAGTGATTTCAACCAGGCGTGACTGCTTTGTAGCAGTTTGTGCTTTAGTCAAAGCCTGGGGACTTGTTTCTGTATCAAGGACTGAGGCTCCTGAAAGCGTCCCTGCCCAGTGTGATGGCAGGTGCTGAACACAGCGCTGATGACAGCATCAAGTACTGCTCAGTATCTCACTGCCACAAAACTTGAGATTGAAAAAACACATGCACGGGATAAAATTAGCAGATACTGTTGGAATTTACTTAAAAATTACACCATCCCTCTCCCTTGCATTTATTTGATGATAAAAATATTTTCACAATTAGTCTTCCCTTTCCTTTTAGCCTTTCCTCTCCTTTCAGGGCATGAAAATGTTATACTGTCAGCATTTTGTTCTGTTGGAGGGTTTCTTCCCTAGCTTGAACCTTATCCCTTCAAGGTAGTGAATGCTTATATAAACTTCTAGCCTCTCTTTTCAGAGGCATACCCATCAGTCAAAAAGACCATGGAACAACAAAAGAGAAAATGTACAAATAGCTGTTATTTTAAGAATAGAAAGAAACAAGGAAGACTTCATATCAGATTTGATTCCAAGGTAAATAAATACAGACTGTATAAAATCTAGAACAAGGTGAAAAGAAATTTTAGATGACATGCAGTAATATATAACAGAAAAATTATGTATTTGTTCCAGTAATTTCTTTAAAATTATCTCATTTACTATTCTCTCTTCTATTACTGCTAATATTAAATTCTTGGTGACCTGTTACACTGGCTTAATGAAAAATATACTAATAAAAGTAATGATTGGATTCAATCATTTCAAGCTCTGTTGGTACTGAAAATTTTAATTTAGATCCAAGTAAATCACACACTTATAAAGTATGCATTTTTAAATAACTGTTTATAAAGTGATCAGCATAGTCCTTTCATTAATCACAATATTTTACTTTATATTTTAAAAATTCTTCAAGCATGTAAGTTGCAAAACTTACATGTTTCAAGGTGTTTTGACGGAGAAGAAGTCTGCAGCTTTTTTAAAAACCTATTCTATTGCCTATATTAGGACCTTTAGACTAAAAGTTCCTTAGTAACAGAATGCAAAAAATTCAGTCCAACTTCAAACAAAAGGGAAAATAAATGTATCAGAACATTTTAATGATTTATGGCTTTGGTTTACTCTCTCTCAAGCTTCTAAATATTGTTTGAAAACACAAAATTGCTGACAACAGTATTATAAAACTGAGTAGGAAATATCATCGGCATATTGTTATACCATCAAACACTGGCATAGAGATTTTTTCTCTAGATTTACACAGTCATTTAACAAGAAAGCTCTAAAAGATTAAAATCCTTTCATAAAAGCCATTAATTACCTTTAGCAGCAACTGTTAAGTTCTTTGAAATGTTCTCTCTCACCACAGGTTATGCAGTTCCTTTAAGGAACAGCCCCCAGTGGCTATAAGTTCAGAACTATTCAGCTTCCCATAGCCCCTCAAAATCTGTTCTACAGAGAAACAGGTTGTAGGTGATGCCTTGTCAAGGCTGACCTACAACAGAGGCTAGACGAGTTAAAGTAGGTATTTATTAAAGGCCTCAATGGATACACCTTGGGCAGTACAAGAGCCCAGCCAGGGCTACACCCAAGATGAACCCAAAATGGTCACAAATTGGATGACCAGTCATGAGGTCTCTCACTTTTGTTAAGTTCTGGTCTATTAGCATATTGGAGTTAATTGTCCAATTATAGCTTTAGCTTATGAAGTCCCATCCTTGTTTTTTTCTCTTCAGTCCACCTTGTTTATGCTCGTGGGCCTGAAATTTGGGTCAGTTGTTCTTGGTCCCCAGCTAGAAAATGAATTGTTTTGTCTAGCTACTCTGTGAAGAGAGCTTACCATCCCTTAACATGAAGCTCAGAACTACACACAAAAGCAGTTCTGAATTGGAAAAATAGAAAAATGTAAAACCTGAGGTATCACAGGTATAACCAATAGCAACCACCTAACAGCACAGTCAGCAACACCTGACACATGTCAGTAATAGCATGGCATCTCAGACTATCAAAAACTAAAGTTAATGCTGATCTTCTCACTGCAGAACCAGAAAAGGCTGCTCATGTCACAGAAGCTACTGCATTTGTATTGTCTATTTAGCAGAGCAGGCTATGAAGTTTGATATCCAGTTAATATATAGTGCTTGAAACCACTTTAAGACACGGTAGCTTCACTGCTAGCACTGACATAATGCTCCATTGTCATTAAGCAACAAGACAGAAAGGACCCTCAAGAAATCTTAGGTTTTGTACAAGTTGCTTTTAAAGTATCCTCACACATTACAGGGGAATTATTTATAAGATAACCAACCAATCACGTTAAATAACTCATTAGTAGTAAAAGTGTGAGCACAACACAGTATTCCTTCCAGAAAGAGGTGCCTAAAGAGCTACCCCAAAGCCAAGACATAAACCAAAAGGAACACAAACTCCACAACCAGCAGCCACTTTGTCAAGCAAATATTTTCTATCTTAATTACACCATGCTCATAAAAGTCTGTAACCTACTGATTAAAACAAAGTAATTTCAGTAACTCTAAGGAATGACTGCAGACACTTCAGACCTACCAGGCACAGCCCTAAATGGAGGAATTGTACCTTAATACTGAAGCTCAGGGTACCCCAAGTCTTCTGATATGGACAGCTACTGACAATACACTAAATGACACAAGGAAAAGAATCATGTTGCCAGCCTCACAAGATGAGAATTCAGGTTCCAAATCTGATTAAAAGAAAAAAACCTCCATCTTTCCCTCAAAACAACTAACTCTGGATGAGTCTGTAAATGATAAGAACCTCTAGAAGCCCAAGGTGCAGGAGTGGGAACTCTAGACCGAATATAACACCTTTCTGAAGAGCATCACTGTATTCACTTTGCAGGAAACACATGTTAGCAAAAACATAACCACCAGCAGCTTCCCTAAAAAGAAAGATTCAAATCTTTAAGCATCATTTTAGATTTAGCACCCTTTGCCATCCAAAGCTGAAAGACCAAAACTTCAGAGAAGAAAACTGCTTCTAGTAACATTCCTAGGAATTCCCAGCCCCACAGACTAACCATCCTGGAGGAGAAATTCACTGAAACCCTGGTCAGAAGATACAGGTGTGTGGTAGTCTAGGAACAACTATTAGCTATGGTTAAGAGTTCTTGGAAAGAAAATAAAATAGAAAAAAAATACCTCCTGTGAGATCACCTTGCCCATTAAACCAATACCTACCCTTGAATTCTAAAACTACAACAAAACAAAAAAAAACTAACAGAAAAGTGTAAGAAAAAGCAGAATCCCATCCCCTCCCCTATTTTGAAACCTAGCCTTCAGTCTCTAGAATCTACATGAAAACAGGAGTGGGTGGCTGCTATGGAAACACAATTTTTTCAATTTATTGCTGATCTTCCTAGGGTGGATTACTGACTGTAATAACAAGGGATTGAGGATCCTCGAGGTCAGGAGTTAACTGGAATAAATATTCTTCTTCCCTGAAGAGCCTGCCTGCAGCAGCAAGAAGCAGGATCTAGATTAAGATGCTCTTAATAGAAAATAAAGATTCTTCACCAAAGTTACTGCAAATGCAGTAAGTTTCAGGAGAATTTAAAAATGGTAATGGCCTCTCTCTTACTGCATATTTAAGAAGTGCATCATAAACTAATGCTTCTGTTCAGTTTCTCCAAAACAGTGATGCATAGGGGACTCTGTTCACTGAGAACACAAGAAGAAAGAAAATAAAACTCTCTAGCATTTGCACAAAATTCATATGGAAAAGTGACAGTTATATAAAAAGGTTCTTATTGTTTGCATTAATCCCTACAAGCTCCAGTCAACACCTTGAGTGACAAGTGAACAGCCTTGTTAAATAGAGTAAGTTTCTTCTTAGTGATCCAGTTTATCAAAACAGATCACAGAGAAATCAAGGAAAGCTTAGCTGGTTTTATTGACTATACAGAAAGAACTTCAAATTGGTGTCAAAATGAGAAAGATATGAGCAGGACAAACAGTTTTCATCTCTAATACAGGCTATGAAAGCATCTGGAAAAAATACGGCAGTGGGCCCTGTATTATTGTGGCTCTCTAGCAGCACTCCCCAGTTGAAAAAACAGATTCACTGTGACTGTGCCAGTGTTTTTTCCTGGCTCTCTGCCTTTAGAAAAATAGACCTCAGCAAAAAACAATATTTGCATTCAGAGAAATGTCCTGTTTCATTTCCTTATACCATCCTATCTCTGGGATCCAGTCAGGCAGCTCAGCTGGTGACACAGCATCCTTAGGTTTCAGGTGGTACCCAGCATTTTTAAATGCAATTGAAATACTAATTGATCTTAGAAAATAAAGCATACATAAATTGAAATCTATGAGCATTTTTTCTGAGCAGTTGCAGCTTAGAAAAAAAGGTCTTGGGAGTTTCATTGCCAGGTCCCAGAAATAATTTGCTTAATATGCCACTACAAATAAAAATAGCCAACAAAATAGTGAGCATCCTCAGAAATAACAAAACTAAAAGCTACTGTTGTATTACAGTATCAAACATTGCATTGATGCAACTTCATCCTAAGTATCACATGCAATAGCAGTCACTTTAATTCCCTAAGGATATAGTAGAGTCAGAAAAACACAGCAAGATGAACAACACAGGAAGCTGAGAGAATAGAGTGGTCGTCTTATGGGTGGAGATTAAAAATCAGTCATTAATATGCTTGTGCTCCATCACCTTCCCTGGCTGTGCTCATGGCTCACCCCTGAAGGTCAGGCCACAGCTCAAGACACAGGAGTGAAACAGATGTCTGGTACATCTCAGTGCATCAAGATGTTACAAGATGTCATTAGTTGTAGATGGGCAACTACTAACAATGATGGAGCTAGAGTGGTCTTTTGTGAGGTGAAATAAAAAGACACCATAGAAACAGGCAGCCTTTTAAGGACAAAAAGAAAGGCTGATCGCTGTGCTGCTTCTGCAATGTAAGCCTAATTTATGACACAAGCATTCTCCTCCACAGCAATGTCAGAATGACCTCTTTAGGTATTTGAGGATATCTAAAAATCTTCCTTTATTCAGTGTTTTGAAAAAGACCCAGTGAAGGCCTAAAAATTTATGTGAGAGTCTTTGATTAAAACAAATGAGACAATGGGTCCTCAGGAAAGAACAGCATGAGCTGTATACATCAAAATGGTATTATGAAAAAGGCAACCCCACAGAAATGTTTCATTTACCCTACTGAAAAAGTGTTTATGAATTGGTTTTTTTCCACAGTAAGATAACCTGCTTTACTCTGCATTAGTAACAGAATAATTTGTTCTTTCATTATCCAGGTTATTTATTATTTTAGTTACTGATCCGTTGCAACTTTCCTGACTTATCGCACGACAGCCACACTTCTGGGAACAAGATGAAATACAGCCAGGAGAAACTATTTTTTTGTCAAAGTTAAAAATACACTGCACTGGCATCTTAATTTAATACTTCATTCTTTGTCCCATGCTTTGGTTTACACATAATTCTTCTGGAGAAAAATCCCAGGAGAGCAGTGACACACACCTGAATCATTAATGTAACATACAAATCAGTTTAAGTAAATCCTTAGTGAGCAATGGATTTACGTCTGTCCAATTAAGAACCCTCATTTAACTTCAGGTATTAACTACACTCTTCCTCTTCTGTAACAAAATATTTCCAACCACAATTGCCACTTCCTCCTCCTAAACACACCACAAAGAAAAGTCTCAGTTAAAGATTAATTAATTGTACTGTCCTTGAACAGTACAAACTTTCAGTGTAGTACAATAGATTTTTTCACCAATAATCAACATTCAGGACTCTCAAATATGCAAAATTTCAAGAGTTCTTAAAAAACTCTTAATCCCTTACAAGTTTACTTAAGGATCTCTCATATCCCTGAGTAATGCTGACAGACTATTGGGAAGGCTTTTGCCCTTCCTGATAGAGCAGGTAGTTTCTCAAACCACATCCTGACTTTAAAGAGCCACTTCAGAGCAGCATGGTACATCTTGCTCAAGCTCCTTCTTCCATCACATCCTTGTACATCAGACCAAGTTGCAGCTCTTCCTCTAAGCAAGAGGCTGTATTGCTTTCCACTTCCAACCATGGACCACTTAAATGTCCCATCTTACTCCCTCATAGCTCACACTGTAGTCAAAATTAATGTTTTAGCAACCACCCATTAACCAACCAACCAGTTTAGCTGACCACCTCTAAGCAGCAGAGATTTTGCATGCTTTGTGTCTTATGTGATGAAATGAGTAACAATTAATAAAGCTTTTTCTATATTATAATTAAGGGTATAGCCTAAAGCAGGACCAATACTTTAATGCTTCTCTTTTCATTCTTAGATTTAGTAATTCCTAACATGGAGGTGGATTTTAATACAGAAAATATACCAGAAAAACAAATCTAAAATAATTAAATAAAAATTAATTTAAGAAGAAGCCCATTGCCCAAAGTCAGACAGGCAAACTGAAAGACCAAAGAAAACTTTAAGGCTAGAAATATATTTTTTTCCTTATAGGCTTTTCCCAATGTTTAAGAGAATAACAGAATTACAGGCACCCTGAAGGGATAACATGTAGAACGTAGTTTCCAGTTGGCTATGCTAACACCTTTGATTAAGTGAAAACAGCTGAGTAAAACATACAACTTTCATAATTTGATTACTTTAACAAAACAAGTCTGAAACATGAAATACATAGACAGCAACCCCAACAAGACATAAACCAAAAGGAACACAAGTTTGAAGAGTACTTAAAATATTAATGACCTATCCATAGATATAAAATTATCAATCAAACATTCACAGGTCCTTTGCCAATTCATTCTGAGCTCAAATGAAGCTAAATTAAGCATCTCTTTGATCCAAGATGCATGCATTATTTAGCATTAGCTAGACATTTGTTCATTTATGCAGACACATGCCAACAGGATTTATGCAAGAGGGTACCCATTTCTGCTTAATTTGAAATGTCCTGGTTCTCTCTCTGGAATCTAAACCACAGTGATTTATAGCTTTTAGGGAGTCTTTGTATTTTAGCAAAAGAACACTTTCAAAAAGCTACAGTCAAAAACTCTTCCAGTGGAAAAGTGAGATACATAAAGGTCTCAGTGCATCTCCAGAGAACAAGGTGTCAGGACCTGTGCTGCCTCCTCTTGTACACACGTGTGACTCTAGGTGCTTCCACATGCACAAAACCAGCCCACTGATTTTTCGTGGTATTTTTGCAGATTTTCTTTTCTGGCATACTAAAATACGCATGTAGGAGGTGGATTTTCAAGGATTAGAGGCTGGGAGGAGCAGGCTAGGGGTGGTGGTTTTGGTTTTTTAGTTTTGGTGACTTGGTGTGGGGTTTTGTTCCTAGTCTATGCAGCTGATCAAAATTTGCATTACACACATTAAAATCCTAAATAAATATCTATAAGGAAGACTGGTAAAGAACAAAATTAAAGGGAAACATGAGCTGCTAAGAACTAGCAACAGTGAGAAACTGAAATTATGGAAAAAAAATGGCAATAAACTCTGAAAAGGTAAGTGCCTTCAGTTTTTGTTTGTTTTTTTTTTTTTTTTCTATAAACCTCTCCCTATGTCCCACACTTCTAGAGTATGAATGTAGACTCAGCTATAAGTACATTCTCTATGAACAACTTTTCAGCTCAGGTACTTTTTAAACTTCCTCTCAGTGTCCCAAATTTTCCAATATTCTTGGGACTTCTGCGTCTTCTAAAGACAAAGAAATTTTGAGAATAATCAAAATAGGAAATTCATGTACCATTGTTTAAGCTTCCTTTTGCCCTGCTCCCTGCAATACACAGAGCAACACTCAACATCCAGACTGGATGTGCTCATTGATAGACTGAGCATTTAGCATGTGATAAACTTCCAGACAATGGAAGTTTGGCTGAACAACACAAGAAAGAGTCAAAAAATTATAAATATTTGCCACATCCTGAAAGGTTTCTGTTAACCTGGGAAATATAGGCTAAATCTGTTGCCCTAATTCAACCTATTAACAGTACTCTGTGTAATGTTTGCTTTTAAAACACAGAAGAATGAGAGATATCTAAAACAAAAACAAGTTTAAAAATCAAACAGCAGACCATTTATTTCCTCCTGTCCAAACAGATCTCAGTAGCACTGAAACAATGTGAGCCAACCCAAACTGTCACATAATACTGTACTTATCTATCTAGCACTGCTGAAACCAAGTACTAAGGGAGGGAGATACTAACAGAGGTCTATAGAATTAGTGCCATTAAGTTGAAGCAAAGAATTCATCCCCTGTACCTGAGGGGGGAAAAAATAGGTTAATAAAAACAACAATTATTGAGTAACTAGAGGCAAAAAATAATGCTAACACAACAGAACTCAGAAAAATAAAGCGAAGGAGATGGGACTATCATGAGGACACATCTTACAGAGCTGAGCTACTATTTTACCACTTACATTTTGAAGTGCCAGCAAGGACAAGATCAGGCAAGCCAGTGGAAAATTGGAGAAAAGTGTAGTGGAGACAAAGTGAGGTATGGAACGGCTCAATTTGCATTAAGAAAACTTCAAATCTACACTCAGATATGAAACTAAAGAAGAGGAGAGCCTGGGAGAACCTTTTCAAGGGGAGCTGATTTGGTGCTGCAGAAACTCAACAAGGGATCATAAAAAAAACCCTTTGATCAAAAGTAAATCTTAAAAATTAAATGTTCAGGAGGTTTAATGCTTGAAGAAGAATGGGCAAAGAAACATTTTAAAAAGTAGCAGGACAGCTGGTGATGAGAGATGGAATAAAGGGAGTATCCTTCCGAGCTAGAGAAATGAAGTCATATCTCTGCAATATTCATCTGACAGTTACACCTCAAACTTGAAACACTGAAAACTCCCAGCTTAAAAGAATATTCCAAATGGAACACCTTAAAGGCAAAGCAAATGACACCAGCCAGCAATACCCACACTACAAGGCACAGAGTAACTGATGACATGAAACTACATAAAGTTTACAGAAAATCCACTGAAAGAGCAGTTTTGGCATAAACTTTTGAAAAGAAAAAGAATAAAAATCACAGGAATAAAACTTGTGCTTCTCAACCAAGGACACTTCATCTAGCATCCTAACCACATCAACCAATCACTTAACCTTGCTGAGGAAGCAGAAGGACTTCTAGAAGGTTTGGGGTTTTATTTTGTTGGCTTTTTGTTGGCTTCCCCCCCCCCTTCAGTTTTCACTTCCTATCTGTAAAAACCACAACTTTTCAGCTTGATCAAGTTTATTAGCAAACTGCAACTTCAGCAAGGAATGAACAGCTCCTGCTAAGAAACAGCAGTGAAGCATTGCCATGAGAATAAAACCTATAGACAGCTGTGGTTCAGCTCCCCTCTTCTGGCAATAGCTAATAAGCAATACTTCAACAGAATGTGAAATGCTGCCTGCTAATAATTGGTATTTGGTATAGTACAGTATCATTGCAAGATATATGTGAATCTCTCGGTTCCCCCTAACAAGATAACTGTTTGGAAATAGTCATCCAGACATCATCTAAGAAATATCTGCAAGTGTATACAGTATTTTTGCTGGCATAGGTATATAAAAAATAAAGTGATACTCAGGGTTGCTTTAACTTCATGCTGTTGCAGACCATTAGTGCAGCTCATATTAAATACTTGACTCAGGGAACTATGTCACTCACTATGACATTGCAAGAAAATTGCCTTTTTGAAAAATGAAAGAATAATCTGTAAAAGCTCCTGAATGCACTCACTAGAGTCTTAACCTTGACACATAACAAAATATCAGTTATTCTTTAAACACAAGGGCAAGGATTAAACAACCCAGAGGCATCCTCTCCTTCATATTGCTGCAGTTCACTAGTGGTCCAAATGAGACATCCAGCACCATTACTACTAAACTTTTCCCCTTCAGAATAAAGCCCCAGTTTTATTAATCAAATTGAGTTCTTCAGATGAGAGGCACTTACTAGTACTTTGCTACTATGATGCACATACTGTAATCTACACAAAACACAAACAAGCCTTTAGAAAATGACCTGTAGCAGTCTATCACCTTCCACTGACCTCCTTCAAAATCATATTTGGCTCTGTTTCAGCCTTTTATTGCTCCTTGGCACTAGTAATCCACCATTTGATCATTATAAAAAGAATCACAGCAGATGTGCCTACAAACAGAGCATGATGCTTTAAGTGGATTAGGAAGAGATGAACTCTCAAGAAACAAAGTTCCTGAGTTTATGCTAATAAATTTACTTTAAAAGACTAAATTAAGAAGAGATGCATGCAGATTTCCTTAAGCGCTTCTATTTTGGAGTGAAGATGCAAAAGTCATGCTCATGACAGACTACATTTTCTGTGCTTCCCCACTATTCCAAGTATTTCTGGTTAGTGAGTTTTTCCAAACTCAAATTTTGCCCTCACCAAACACCAAAGCAGAAAAGAAACCAGTGTAGTTGGTAGAGGGGAACATATTTATCACACAGTTAGCTATATAAAGCTGCATTGTGCTCTTTCCCTGTTTACACCGTTCAGATCAACAAATGAGGTGGAACCAGCTTTACTAGATTTAATTTTTCCAATGGCAAAACCATCTTCACTTGATTACTGATCAGAGTTGGCAAGATGGGCTCTACATGCTACATGAATAAAGAAATGCAGATGCAAGTGACTTTTTTTCTATCAAGAACTAGTTACAACAGTGGAAGGCACAGAAGAATTGTAGTTCTCTAAAACAGTTTTGAGTCATCTTTGCAGTGTAAATGTGCATGGGTAGGGGCTGCTATCACTGGTGAGTTTAGTAACATGAAGAAAGGCACTGTTCACAATTTTACTGAATTTACATTCATCTTTGCTTTCATGATTCTTGGTCACTTCTTATTTTTGCAAGCCTTCCTTAACTTTTAGAGTAAAATAACAGTTTCACCTATCAGAATTCCAAAAATATCAAGGAACAGTGAAGAAAAAAATGTTTAGACTGAACATATATCTCAAAAATCGTTTAGATGAAATTTTATAGCATATCTTAGTTGTGCTTTACTGGGCAAGGCAGGTAAGCAAAATGGCTGGAGATCTAGAGCTTTTTTATAGACATTACTCACCAGGAAGCATTCATCATTTCTCCTGTACAAAAATTTGCTTTATTCTATAATTCACAGTATCATACCCATAAAACTTAAGCAACTTACTTTGCAGTGGTCATACTGCTGCTGTAAGGTTGGAACATCCCCTCCAACAGGCATTTGTTTTTTAAGTTCTTCATCTTTTGCGTTCAGCCATTTGATTAACTCTTCCAGAGATGTCAGCAATCTGTTCCATTTCTCTGCACTGGCCTCCAAGTGAGCCCTGTGAGACAGCATAACAGCATCTTTAAAGCCCTGAATGGCAAAACCAGCATGGGAAAACAAACAAAATTACTCTGTCGGTAAGTTGAGAATGTTTCGAGTGTTTAACTGCAAAGCAACTTTGTGTTAAAAAAACCCATCTATTTCAGAACACTTTGCACAGCAAATCAAAATAAACAGAGGAGAAACAGGGGGACACAGACAAATATGTCCCCAATGCTTTAACTCATCTAAAACCTTGAACACGCCTAATCTAAGCAACATTAAAAATTCCTGTGTTTTGTTGTGACTCCACCATTGTGCAACATGCACATGCATCATTTTGTGAGCTAAAGCATTGCAAAACTGAACTCTTTCATGCCAGGACCTTGACTATACAGAAGTAAAATCCAGTGTGTTCTACTAGTAGCCATCAATAGCAAATTGCTTGTGCTGCTGAACATATCAGGCAGTGACACAGGTTACTTAATAAATCATCTTCCATCGATGTTGACTATTAATACAGTGAATCTGTTCCTCACTTTAAATGACAAAAAAGTCAAACTCCACAATATCTTTTTCAATAATTTCCAGAAATACCTTGACTTAGTGTCTTCTCCCTGCAGTGTCTAAAATATGCATAGAAATCTTCACAAGGGACCAGCTACCACTCTTTTACTGCAGTCATTCTGTGTTATGGTATCATTCAAAACCAGCATGTACCTAATTTATATCAGCAAAAAAAAAAAAGCTTTTCTTCACATAGATAGGGGAGTAGAGCTGAATGATTTTCAGTGTAGTCTGACACCTGTTCTGAAAGTTTCTCCCCTGCTTCAGAAGGATGAATGAAGTAAACTCTATTCCCTTTTCTATTTTGCACATTGTTGGTTATCTTTTTTTTTTTTTCTGATTAATCGTGACTTACACCTAGAAACTTTCACCTGGCTTGTCTTATATTATAATTTCAAATGGCATTAGAGTGAATGATACAGCAACATTTGGATTGAAGGGATGATGTGCTGCAAGGTTAACTCCAACACAAGCTTAGGTTTGGCCACACTGAGATCTCCCAGCAATACACTAGGATAGGTGAATCAATAAAGCAGTCAAGTAAAAGTGTATAAGGAGGGAAATACAAAGAAAAAAATCCACATTTCTGAAAAAGGATAAACCAAGTACCTTTAGGAAGAGAAACCTATTCTCCTTCACTCTTGTTAAGGAAACACTTAAGTAACTACTTGGGGGAAAATTATGAAATTTAAGTAGTTGTTAGAAATAACATTTTCCACCTACAGAAGTAACATTTTATTGCCTACAGTTTTGCACGTTATGGTTTCTATTATCCCTTATTGATCTCACTGATACTTTTATCTCAACACAGAATTGCAACAAGCTGCTAGCAGCTCAGGCCTAAAGAGTAGAGTCAGCATCCCACCCTGCACAAGCAAGTTATTGTGTTGTCCTTGGTGGGCAGGCCAGCAGTTTCTGAGTGGAATGTATGGTCTCCACTCTCCTGATATTTTTTCAGGTACTCAGAATTGGCCCTTCTTTCTTGAAGTGAAAACAGAGCTATACTTCTTACTTATCAGGCAGAGGAGAGACATTGCCCTCACATCTAAGCCAAGGCAGCCCATATTTGAAGTTACAGTGTTGCCATTAGACTCTGATCGCTAAAAAAGTATAGATATATCTTTGAGAATTTCGAGTAGCAACTACAATTAAAATGTTGGGGTTTACAGCTTTCTGTACATTTGACAGTGTAATCTCTATTCACCATGATTTATTACTGTTTCTAGCACATATAAGCAGCTCTCGCCTCTAGAAAATGGCACTCTGAGGCTTCAAGAGTCTGCTCTAATTATTTAGTGGAATTCTTGTATGCAAAATAAATGAGCTTTGTAAGGAGGGGGAAAACTCCTGTAACTAGATAATGGAAAACTTAAGGGTGATTCACCCCTATCTAACATACAATGCAATAATATTAATAGTAAAAAACCTAATCTGATATTAATGTGAATAATATAGCATACATTACAGGATTAGATGCATTGTAATTTACCACTTAGTACTTGCATGCATGTCAAATTAATGCCAATACCAAAAATAACATTAGCAAGCACATGGTTTCAAAGTCCAGTGTGAGTTAATCCTGCAGAGGTAGAGCAGTAAAGGGTGGAGAGGAAATGGACTACACCAGCAGGGACTTTCACTGAGCACAAAGTGACCTAACCTCCCAAAGAAAGAAACTAAAAACGGAAAAATATACAGGGGAAAACTCAGCAGCCTGGATTTTCCCAGAATACTATCCTTTTAATCTTATTGAAAGCAATGCTGAAAATGAAAGCAAGATGCAGCAGCTGAAGTGCAGACATGGGCATTCAATTCTCCTGGGGAGCAAAGAAACACACATTCAGTAAACACCATTCAAAACATATGCTGCACAGGAGCCAGAGAGTCAAGATATGCTTTAAATTGCATTTCAGTGTAAAGTTTTAGCATCACGTCTACATTTGTCACACAGACATTATCAGAGACAGAAGATAAACTATGTATAAGTTCTGAAATGTTTCTTGGGCTTTTCTGTTCTCTGACTCAGGATTTCTAGTCTTTATTTTGGAACTGGTACTCTACTGATAAACAATCTGCAAACAAAGCTTCAGGTGTTTCTGTTCATGCGACAAATGAATTGGCAAACTCAGAGATTTACTAGGTCAAGTGGTGGCTTATGAATCTTCTCTGATCAAAATAGAAGTCAGTTATAGGTGATTGTTTCTGAGCATGAGTTGGGGCACAAATATTCACCAGCAGCAACCACTTGGTATGCAAAAGCACTCCTAAGGGAATCCTGGATGAACCTGAAGAACACAGATGCTCCCATCCAACTGACTAGACTGAGACGAACCCTCCTTCCCCCCCCCCCCCCCCCCAATGCTGAATAAAATAATCAGAAAACAGCAACTCTGACAACTCCCCTTCTGTTGACCCTGAGAAGCTCTCTTCACAGCTGGAGGCCTCCTCAGCTTTTGATTCTGCTATGGAGGTAGCACTTTTCCCACTGAGTGACAAGGGAACACACGGAATAAAAAAAGATTGGTGGGTGGTCTAAATATAGAGAAACAGAGAGAAACTCCTTTTCGATTTCTCCCATACTTTTGCCTCTACCCTCCCCCAAACATAAACATCCTCACACCTCCTTCCCCACGAGAAAAGAATTCCCCCTAAACATTAGGCTTTAAAAAGCAGACCCCCACAAGTCTACAGTTTTGTTTTCTTCCTGGGAATAAGATAAAGAG
Organism: Chloebia gouldiae; assembly: GCA_003676055.1. Taxonomy (NCBI): domain Eukaryota; kingdom Metazoa; phylum Chordata; class Aves; order Passeriformes; family Passeridae; genus Chloebia; species Chloebia gouldiae. Next base: position 59,973,512 of record QUSF01000002.1, on the reverse strand, counting down.
AGAAAAATAAAGAAGCGCAAGTCTGCAATTTCAAGGAGAGAGGTGCAGCATCATAGTCACTCCAAGTTTAAGCAGCTTCTGTGCATTTAAAAATATGTCAGAACAGCACCACTTTTCCAGTTTGGAACTCCCTTTACTGAGAGTAGCAAAGAAGTAAACTCATCACAGTGACTAGCAACACCAGCTCTGAGGACTGATGTTGTGACAAAAATTCATCCTGTCTTTCTGTGGGAGAGCAGTACTTTCAGCAATTAAAAATCAGAATGTACATATACATGAAAATATGCTAAAAAGCTCACAGAAAGTTTTATTTAGAAGCATTATCCCAAGCTAAAACCCATTACAAAACAATCAGCTTTTTCATTCTTCAGTCCTAACAACTAATAGTTACATGTTCTTCTCACTATGGTCATCCACACAGTTTTACTTTCCAATTCATCCTTGTAAAAAGATACAGCAAGAAAG
>QUSF01000002.1:59898375-59973037 GCA_003676055.1 Chloebia gouldiae | reverse complement strand
TATTTTGAGAATGCTTTTGTATTCTCTCACATGGACCTGTGAATAGAGCTCATAACAACTCAAGTCCAACAGCTTCTGCATTAAATTATGTATGTGGTGGAGCCAGTCTCTGCAAGCCCCCACACCAAACTGTTTGGTTCTTTGGGTCCAAGTTCTGCCTGTGGGCTTTCAAGGAGCTGATTTAACAGTTTCATTTAACTGTTTAGCAGGTTTGTGACAAGTGGATATGTAAAGTAAATATGACATTTTCCCCTTTATTTCGATCACTCAAATTCTTGTGTCTGAATGTCAAGGTCAGCTCATTTTCCTGGCCTTTGGAATATTCATATGAATGTTTGACATTGTTCTTTTCTTTTAAAAGAACGGTTTCTCAAACTGACAAGCGAGTGGCTGCAATTAAAAGCTCTAGAAATTATTCTCTATCTAATTCATTTTCATATAGAATTCAATCATGAATATGGCAGTATCTATTTCAAAAAATTGCATCACAAAGATATAACAATTACCACACTTGAGCCTGGCACAGATAGGGTCAAAAAACTGTAGAATGCATTCCTTGATTATTAAGTACTTAAAAAAAATTTTCAACTGAATAGCAGCCATTGAATTATTAATTTGAATTAATAATTCAAAACCAATTAATTGGATCAGGATACTTAAGATGCAAGTTCTGTTAATTTAGTAATTTCAAAACAAAAATTTTGTAAAAACAAAACCATTAACAAACTCCTGATTTCTCCTCAAAGCAATGGCAGATTTGCAGAATTATTTCACTGATACTGCCATTGATTTGCAATAAGGAAAGACTCAATGCACTTTCTGGAAATTTTGGTACAAGGTCAGCAAATTATGACTGTGAAGCTCTGATGAGAAAACAAGTAGTTAAGCCTACCAGGTGAACAAGTTCACCAAGTTTTTATATTTGTACTCAGGGGTCCCTCATGAAAGAGAACAGGTACTTCATTTCAATGCTGTGGTCATATTTGTCAAGGCTCTTAGAAGACAGGAACTGTGCCCATCACACCTTGATGTTTTCATTACTCACCTGATGTTAGCAGACTTTGCCTTCAGGTCATTCCAGCGCTGGTTCATGTCATCAAGCCGGTGCTGAAGCAGAGCAGCTTCCTCAGAGTTTCCCAAGGCTTTCACCATTTTCTGTCTGTTTCCATCAATACTTTTAAAGATGTCATTGTGGGCATCAATCTCAGCTTGAATGTCCTGAAACACCAGCAAGAAAAGTTCAAACATAGTTCTGTGAGTAGACAAGGAGAGAGCTGACTTTAATGAGCATCCCTAAACACTAGGACAGAGCATGTATTCCAGCTTCCTTGGGTGTCTCTGATAAAAGATACACAGGAGAAAACCTGCAATCCTACTAATATCACTACAAAAGGTCTAGCTTTCCTAAGTGTGAGAAAAGGAGTCTGAAAGTCATCCAAGGCTGTGAAAAAGGAAATAGAATTATAAACACCACGTTCTGTGATGTTGTGTTTTGTAGCACTGAAGGTAACTAACTGTCTCCTGTTCACCCACGCATTTCACACAGTGTGGCATTTGCAAATACACTAGAACTCATTTCCTCTCCAGAAATTACACTGATTCAACCTTAGCTATGTCATCGCTTTCTTCTTTGAAACAAAACATTCTGGAAATTTTAAGCAGTCTAGTGAAATGCAGCTTTTATCTAGTATTTTAGGTCACACATAATGAAAGCATTTAACTAAAATCTTAACTTTAAAACCCTAAACTGCAGCTAAATGGCTACAGCAACCAAAAGTTCACTTTTACAATTAAACTACTTTACATTATGGCCTGAATATATGGAGAGGTAGACATAAAATGGCAGGATGTATTATAATCTGAATTTCATAGTAAATACTGAAAAGACAAAGAAAAGCTTGTGATTTCCATTCTGTTGATTCATTTCTCTTCCCCTTAGAAATTAAACACATTTTATTCTCTCATCTACCATCTGCCTCAAGAAACACATTACAGATATTGTCTTCATCTAATTGAGCACAGTATTATTTTTAAAACACATAAAAAGAGAAAACAAAACTTCCTGCACCACTGCCAATGGTTTCTAGCATCCATACATCACATCTATCTATACTCCATTAAAGCAATGTAAATGTGTGGAAAGCCAGGAGGTGTACTGGCTGTCTCAATAGGATTAATCAGCAAAGATTATGACAGGAACTTCATGCAGATGTAAATAAACTTCTTTTGCAAAGGAGGAAATCAAATAACTGAAATTCCTTAAAGGTTTTTATTCTTCCAATCAACTCCTCTGTAATCACCATCTGTTCCCAGAAGCAGAAATGGAGGGGGGGACTTTTGTACCTCCTCCTCCAAAAGATGTATTCCTGCTGGCACGTATACAAATGGAAGTGGAAAAGTAGCCAAGAATTTGAGAATGAAAGCTTTCTAGAGTTAGGAAAGAAAACAAAAAAGTCAGGATACAGGTGAAGAAGAGGAGGGAGGAGAGATGGGGCAGTGGGAAAGGAGGTGAGAGAGGGAGGGAGGCACTGGTGAAGCTCTGTCTGGCCAGAAGAGCTACTGTGTGTCTTTGGACAACTACCTTTATTTGCACTGAGATTCACTTCTTTAAAGCAGGTAAAAAGACACTTTTTTGGTCTTTGAAACAGCCAGATAAAAATCACCATTCTAAACACAGAAACAAAAATGACATTTAAAAGGAAAAAAAAAAATGGAATTGTCGGATGATTAGCCAACCCAAATAAGATGGCAGACTCACTAGCTGAATTAGATGCTTACCTAAAAATATTTGCAGCTCCTCTCCTCACAACTCCAACATGCATGCAGGTGCAGTGAAACCCAGCTCAATCCCACAGAGCAGGAGATACAGCGATGTACAGCAGTTACCATTCTAACTGCAATGAAACTGAGCTACAAAAGCCGGGCCATGCAAAACATTTCTCTTTGCCTCATCAAAGTCACAAATGACAACTCCATTGAAAACAAACTGATCTCTAACCTTCCTTCTACAATCACAATATTAACTGTAAACCTATTCATTCCAGAATCTTCATAAAGCATTCTTTGATTTTACTTGAGAGGACAATTCAGCATGCATGCTCAAAAATGGTTCATTCACAATGGGTTTGATTCTTACATTTTCCAATCATAATGTTACATTGATTAAGATACAATAAATCTGCTGTTCACAGTCATGAGTCCCATCTGTAATAACCATGTTGAGACAAATCAGTTCGAAGAACAAAGTTTCATAATTAACTTCTCTCTCATTTCTGCTTTCCATTTTCCAGGTGAAAAAACCAACCAGCCACTGCCAGCTGATAGATAACCCAACAGAACTGATAAAGTTACTGAATGCGAGTTTGTCACAGCCCTCAGAGAAAAGATGGGGAGAAATTCAAATAACATACCCCACATCAGTGTGCACATGGAAGAAGTAGAGCAAAAAAGTAGGATGTGAAAAATGACTAACAGCAAGAAATGAGCACAGTAACTAAGTTATTCTCCAATAATGATATAAAATGTCTGGATTTTTATTTAGGTACTGTCTTCTGGATGGTGGGCTCCCATCTTATCCTAAGACTGCTGTAATTGCTAGCAATTGGTAATATACTCCATTACTCACTGTGTTATGAAAGTCCTTAAATTCTTATTTCTAAATATGTGGTTGCCCTAGCTTTAAATGTCTTTCTTTAAAGTGGAAAAGACCCTATCATTCTGTAAACCCCCCAATTTATGTTCCTCCTAGTCTATTATTTCTCTTTTTCCTTCCTTTTTCTTGGTCTTTGAGTCTCCATTGTCCTCTATGTGGCAAAAAATGGGATGGAAAAAGTTGATTATGCCTGCTGAGGCCCAGTGAGAATTAATTCTATAAGAGTTAATCCACTTTCAATTTTGCAATACTTTAGAAGAAACTCTAAATACTCCCCTATTATTACATGGAAGTTCCCATATTCAGGGGCAACACACTGGAGAATGCAGGAGAAGAATTCTGTTACTTCTGCCACATAAAGAGGGGGATACAACTGTGAAACTCCATCACTGCTCTTAGCCCAGTGCTTAAGGGATCCTTGCCAGAGTGGTCTCCCAGTGTATGTGAAACAAATCAAAGGGCAGAGAAGAGAAGAGGGAAAAAAAAAACAAAACAAAAACAGAACAGAAAAAAACGCCAAAACAGTAAAGAAATACACTATAAACAGAAAATGTCTTGTTGCTTTATCGACTTTTTTTTTCTTTGAAGCACCACTATAGAGATGCCACTATAGATATTTTTGCTATTTTTTTAAATATTTATGTGCACTTGGCTGTTAAACAGAATTGATAATTTATTGTATGAGGTCAACGTATTTGTTCACATGCAAGTGCTTGCAGGATTAATGCCCTAAATTGAAATAAAGCTTTTTGAGGAAAGAATTGATCCTATATATAAATCAAGGTGAAAGCTCCAAAGTTTGAAAGATAGAAAGCTAGACTGGCATTTAGATATGTACTTAGCCCTAGCCAGCCTACTAAAGCATTGTCACTTCCCTAAATTCCTTTTAAGTATTAAAATGAAGTATCAAGATCAAACTGCTGCCTTTTCCACTTTGATGTGGTGATTTCAAAATTTTATTCCCATTCTGAATCTCCTCTGACTTCTTTGCTTCTCTCCCTCTTTATCTTTCTTCCTGCAGAATTCAAATTTTCATTTAATATTTCGATTTGATTTTAATCCTTGTCTCCATAATAAGAAATCTACTTCTTGCTTTAACTCCTACCAAATAAAACCTAAATGATCATGATGACAACTGAAGAGCACGTGTCTTTAAAGAATGTATAAATATGTGCCACATAGTAAGGCTGCAGATGGAAATACTGAAAAGGACACAAAACCAAGCTGCTACTAGAACAGCCCAAAGGCAGACTGGAGTGACATGGCCAGGGTAAAAGAAAGCCTATGAGAAAGATTGGAAAAAAAACCCAACTTATGAGCCCAACCCAACCAGCTACTAAACTTTTATCTTTTCTTTCCCCCTTATGGACTGCAAGGATATGTTAAAAGCAGTTATAGCATTAGGCATAATTGTCCTTTGGAAACTATCAATATTTTAAAAAAGGCGAGAAACCTCCAAACCAAACCCACACATGATGTGTCTTTTTTTTTATGATGAGTCCAGAGGGCCTCTAATTCACTCTGCAACTCTCTAAGCTATTAACAGATGCACATCTACTCACATTTTTTCAGGTTTTGTCTGTATTGTCAATATACCAGTAAGGACAGTAACACAGGCAAATACTTCCCTTTTTATAGGGCCCAAATACTTCTGTTGAAGATAAAAACACAATTAATGAAGATAAAAACACAACTAATGGAAGAAAACTCCATAGCCAAATTAAAGTGGAAGAAACTATGCTTTTAAAAATATACAAAGTGTTACTGTATTGAATTCTCACTATTAAAAATTCTGGGGTAATAATACAAGGATCTAAAACAGGGAAGTTTGGGGGTTTGTTTTTGTTTTTTGCTTGTTTGTTTGTTTTTTGTAAGGGAAATAAGTATATTCTCATAGCATTAAAGATTCTATTATCAAGAAACTCTAATCAAATTTTTCTTACACATCGGACACAATACTCAACTTAGTCTCTCAAGAAAAAAGTCAACAGCATTCTGTACCAAATCTCATAGCTTCACAGAGTGTTTAAAGGCAGGCCTCATCAGTGTTTTACTACAAAGTTTTTTGAACCCACTATATACAGCAAAATTCTGGATACTACTCCAATTATTTGTATGTTTTTTAGGAAACAGAATTCCACTGTATTTTCATAAACATCTGACCTCATATCAGGGATAGCAAGTCATGCCATGCAAACCACATATGGCCTGCAAGAAATGGACATACAGGTACAATGCTGATGGTGTGCAACAAGCCTGGCAGCATTTTGTCTTGACACATAGAGTGCTACCTCCTTTTAATCCCCAGGTACAAGCCGTGCCTCTCCATTGTAGGTGGCTTTTGAACCACACGTTTATCTCAAAAGGACTTAGTGGGCTTGAAGTTGATTCTTCATAAATTAAAATCAGTTTGAAAAATTGCATTTTCCCTAGCAAAAGTTACTCCCAAGCTGTTGCCAGAACAGTTTTGTACTTCTTGCATCCAATACTGCTGATGCCTGTGAATGGAACAGGTGCACAGAATTGTAAGTCCCATGAAAATGATTGCCCACTGCCTTCACTGACAATGCTCAAGTCAGCAAAGGCAGTCACAGAAATGCTGCACTTGCCTCTTTCAAAGGTCAGGAATAAATGTGATCACTGCTCATCAAAGTACCTGCAGAAAAATCTTCCAGCTGGAACAGCTGGAAGAAAAATGTCAGTGACAAACAAAGGACATAACTGCACGCCACAAACAACAGCCAGAACATCACTCTTTGAGGTCTCACAGCAGGTAACAAAGCAATGGACCTTTTTTCTTTTTAATAGCACATTGTTTAGTTTATCTTGAACCAGGTACATTTTACCTGCTTCTGCCAACCGCCTCTGGGAACACTGCTGTGGCAGATATTCCTTTTAGCCCCTACTTTACTTGTAGCTTTTCACTTCCTGATGACTCTTAAGGAAGGAGTAAGAATTAGGGCATGACAGAGGTGTATCAAAGTGGCCATTGTGAAAGGGAAACTGGACTTTTACTGGTCTCGGCCTTAAAATTCTGGGGGTAGCTGGGAAAAAGAGATGCTTGTGTAAAAAGAAGGCTATAAAAATCTCATCTCATCCAGGAAGTCTCTTCTCTGATATCAGAGAACAGTCATGTCTTTAGAAAGGCTCATCCCATCTGCTGTTTCAGAGGCCTGCCTGCAGTAGCAGTTGCTGTTAAGCAATCCATTTACAATGAATTCACACTGAAAAGCAGCAGTACACATTGAAAACTTTTAGGCAGACTTGCCATTATCTTAAATCCACCAGTACAAGAAGTGCATAAAGATGGACATCAAAACCACTTTCAGGTGTCATACACAGACCATAGTGAATATCACTACACCCTAGTGATATCACTACTAGCATAGTGACTATCACTGCAATATAGTGTAGGATCAAAGCAATTTGCTGTAGATATGATAGAAGTGTATTTGCTACTTAAACTCTCTGATATTTCATGAGGAAAAAACAGAACTTTTGGGGGGGAACCTGCTTTGGGACATTCTTCACTTCTAATTTTCAAAGGCCTGTATTACCAAGAGCCTTGTATCAACACATCAAGTTTCTAAAAAGTTGACTTGACTCGCACTTAAGCCTCTTGGATAGTACCATAAGAGGTGACATATGGTGTAGTTAAAGATTCATTTTATCACAAGAATGATGATGCACTTACAGGAAGGCTGAGAACACTACACTGTCTTCAGCAACCTCTGTGGCTCCATTGCATGGCACAGACTCAACATCTGAGGGGCACCATAAATGTGTTAATACTAATTCCAGCAGTCACATAATTATGACTGAACAAAGCCAAAGCAGCCCTGCCTACTGCAGTGTAATGTGACTCTGTGCATAGGAAGGGAGTGCCGTGCAAGCTTCTGCAAATGCCATCTGGCTTCTGCATTACCACCACAGTAACAACACTCATCATTCTCTCTGTAGAACATATATTAATAAATCCAGAGAGCTGAAAGTAGCTTACAAGCCAGGATCGCTGTCATAACGCTGTTTCTCCTGGCAGCGAACATCTCAGGAAGGACAGGATGGGTGTGTAAGGAATCATAAGAGGGACAGATGAAGCAGGGGAGGAGGGGAGCTTGTTTAAAAAAAAAAAAAAGAAAAAGAAAACGTGCTAAATAAGCACAGATTAAAATTTTAGAATTTGTGATCATAGTCCACCAAATAAAACGTTAACCTTCCCCAGCACCAAAATAGCTTTTTATGTTGCATCACAAATTTCAGCACAGTAGACAACAAAATTTTACAGCGAGCTTCAAGCTAAAAAACACAGCAGAGCTGTGAGACCTCTAAGTTTTGGTGAGAATTGCTATGACCAATTTCTTTAAGATAAACACTGGAATATTCAAAGTCACAGGGGAGGGCTTGGAGTTTGCAAATACCACGGCTTATATGGTTCATAAAATATTAGAAACACTGGTTAAAAATTTCTCTCTTAAAGAAATCATGAAACATCTCAGGGTCTGGCACATGTCCTTATCTTAACAGGCTACCACAGCAGCAGCTACAAGAGATGAGTGAAGGCCAGATGATGCACTGGGAGCAAGAGAGGAGCCAGTGACCTATACAGTGAAGAAGTCAGATCACAAATGCTTTTACTGTTACTCTTAGCTACTTTTGAAAGTGCTGGTGGGATCCTGAATAGTGACTGTCTCAAGCATACTTCTCCCTGATAAACAAAACTGGTAAATTGGTAACTACCGAGGAGAAGAATGCTGGTTTACATTTTAAAAGAACATCCTGAAGTTTAGAAAAACACAGAATCAGGCTTTGCAAACTGCTCTCCTACTGTGAAACCACATCTTTAAGGTGTTTTATCTTAATTCATAAATAAACTACTTTGTATTTTGTTACATACTGTGGTCATGCAGGATACAGGAAGTTTGTATGGCAAAAAAAAAAAGACAAAGCAAATCTAACAGTGGTTACAAACACGCAAGTGAGGTTTCACTAGAACTGCTGACAAATAGATGAAAACAATCTGTTCTTTAACATTCTCATGTCTCCTGCTCATCAGCACAATCACTTCAAAGCCAAACCTCCTGCCTCTAAGCATTACTGCTACCAAACAACCTGGAAAGAGAAAGAGTAACTAGTTGGAATAAAAGAAGTACAGATGAAACAATGGGAAAGTTGCATATTCATTGGAAATAATTCTACTTATAAATGTCATCATGAGATCTTCCAGTTCAACTAAAATAACATTCAACTAATTTTAACAGCTAATTCCAAAGCACTTGCTTTATGCCAATAGTGGAACAAGGTCACAGGCAGCCTGTAATGTCCCCTTATACCCTTGACTTAACAAAGCCCAAGCTGATCTTCATTTCCTTTGAAACTTAAAATTAAATAAATAAGTAAATTAAAATGCCCACAATCAGAGGACATACTCTAAAAATAATCTTGTAGGACCTGAAATGAGGAAGATAAGCAACATTAGATTTCCATAAACAGAGTGCACATGAGGACGTAAACAGCAACACACGAAAGCCAAGTTAAACATCAACCTGCCATTTTATTTACTGTGTAATTTTCAAAGGCATGTGTGCAAGTGCTATCATACCTTTTCAAATTTTGCCAGCAACTCACGTAAGCTGAAGTTCAGGCCAATCATCATTAAGCGTCTCCCGAAGCCTACATTTTCCTGGTATGTTCTCCAAGCCAAGTCTATAGCCTTCAAAAAGTTTCTCTCCTTTCCCACCTATACAGTCTCAAAATACTCCAAGCACTCCAGCACGTGTCCCTCTTCTGGGCTCTGTTCCCCTGGGAACAGTTCACACAGCGCCATCGTCACAGTCTCCGTGTCCCTGCTCCTTCCCATGGGCTGGGCACCCAGGGGTAAGCCACTGACACTGGGTGCTGCTCCTTGCAGAGCTGACCTGACCTCATGGCACTGTGGGGATCTCCTTGGCTCCACACCTCCCCAGGACTGCCTCCAGCTCACCTCAACAGTGGCCTGCAGGACCCAAGTGCTTCTGGCAGGCCTCGAGCTCAGTGCATGGTCTCAGTGACCCTGAGTGAGAGAAGCTATAACCTGCTGCTGGTGTGACAGATGGAGAGGAGGAACACATCCTTCCATGTTGCTCCATTCAAGGGAAAAAAAAATCCCCAGAGAAATTTCTGTCTATAGAAAGCATCAAAAACCAACTTCTCAGACAAGTTAAAATGGGACGAGGCACACTTCATACTAGGAAACGTGGTGGTGTGACCAGACGGGAGGCCATCTCCTCTGACTTCCGCAGAGCCAGCACCACGGGCTGGTGCTGCTATGGCAGTAATCGGGTTTCTCCAACCCTCTTCGTTTCACCCAGGAGATGCTGCGCCACAGAAAAGCCAAGGCCCATTAGGAGTTGTCTAAAAAGTAACTTCCTTTGTGCAAGCAAAAAAAAAAAAAAAACCAAAAAAAAAACCACGTCCAGCAAAGGATCCTGCTGCAACCTCCAAAGCCTTCACTGGGGATCTCCTCCTTTGGTGCCGCCTGTTCTGACAGCCGTGTGGTAATCTATCCCCAGCATTTGTTTATTATTGTAATCAGCATCCTCCCTTCCAGCGGCCCTGGTGCTGCTCCGAAGCCAAGCACACTCCCCCTTCCGGGAGGCCTCCCTGCTGGAAAACCACCACCACCCCTGAGGCTGCAGAAACCCCAGACCAAAAGCCCTCGCTTTTCCTTCCCCTGGAACGGAAAGGTGGCTGTTCAGTCACTGAGTAAGCTTGGGAGCTGTAAAAGCAACCAGTGCTGCACAAAGCCACCACAGACTGGGGCTGCCCAGGAGGGCATGCTCAGCAAGCCAGATTGTTTTCCATATGAGCCTTTGCTCGCCCGCGGGAAACCCGACACCCCATGGGTGGCTGTGAGGAAATCAGTCCATTCCAACCATTCCCACTGGAAACCCGTGTGCATGTGAAGGCCTATTTAAGCTGCTATTAATGCCTTCCGCACAAACACACATTACTCAACCACCAAAACCAGATTGAGTAATAGCTGCCAGCAAGTCAGTAAATGTATAATTAAAACCAAACCAGCAACCCATCACTTGCAAAACCCGTTACAACTAATTCTCCTATGAACACATTAGGTATGACATGTTGCTTTTACTTTTTATTTTATTTCACCCAACCATCATATGAAGTACCAATGAATTCATCATTAGCAAAACTGTCTCTAATATTATTCTGAGCTAGTGGATTATACTGGTATATCTGGTATGGGTCGGGATTTTAAAAATAACTCTACAGGGGGGAAAATATTGGCATTAGTAGGATTTTTTCTTGTTTTATTTGTACTTTGCCTCCTGTCTGTATGTTTTATGTGGGCATATTACACAAACTGCAGAAGTGCTTGCAAAATAAACCCGGGAAAGTTTTCCAAAGGTGACAGAACTAAACTAGCTTTATAGCCCATATAACAGTTCAGCTTAAACAGTCTGAATTTATTCCACTGCTTCTGCAAGCAGAAAGCCTATTTATCATGTTCACATACTATTCCCTTCCAAATTAACTACTTACAGAAGGAAAAATTACACATTAGAGTGAAAAAGTAAAACCATTCTGCAAGTAATGTAACTAGCATCACTATTTGAGAATCAATCTCCTTTCTTCTCCTCAAGACAAAGTTTTGAACCTATTCCTCTGCACACTAAGGGTTTCTGCTGCTCTTGGAGAAAAAAAACCCTTGCAAACTAGAAATGAACAGAGTTTGGATCCACCTCAGAGATGTTAGTGCATATAAATAGAAATGGGTGTCAGGCTGGATTATAATGAAGCTTCATAACTCCGGGACTGAATCCATATACCGAACATTAATTTTACCTTTGGTCTCAAACTTCATAATTAGATAACTTGTTTTCCAATTTTCATTTGGCATTAAAAAAATCATACATTCTAGATATTTCAGCAATATTAGATGCAAATGAAATACCCTCTAAGGTTAATAGGTACCATTTTGCATAATTCTATAAAAGGTTATCAAATATTTACATATATACATGATGTTGGACCAAGGCTTCCAGCAAAACTACTTTGAAAATAATACTGAATAATAACTTTTTCAGTTGCATTCTCACATGAAAGCACATTGCAGTATTTGAGAAATTCTGAATATATAGAAGAAAAAGTAACTGAAATAAGCTCTACATTAACATGTATTTAATATAGCCTCTGCACAGCCAGCAGTTCTGTAGATATATGACAGTGTTAGATCATAAGCTCCAAAAATACAACGTACATTTTCAGACAGCCTTATGTTACTTATTGCTACTAAAGTTTAAGTTTTCTTGATCAGCTTCATCATAATTTTCTTTAAAAATAGCTCTGCATACACTATTGGCAACAAAAATATATACTGCATACGGAAAACTACAGTTATTACACAGATTAAATACTTGAATTCTAGAGGCCAAAGAAATTCACAATCTGAGAGTTTAAGCTCTCATGGAAATACATAATCTACAGCTGAAAACAAGCACGCCACCAACTGTAACAAAGCATCCTTCCAAAGCACTCTCATAGATACCAAGAGCCTCAACTGGGAATTTAAGACACTGGTAACAACGTACAGCTGCAGAAGATTAGATGCAGTGAAGCTTTTTGTTACTTTTGGTATTAGAGTAGTTTGGTGCATTTTCTCATGTGTCTTAAATAAGAACATAAAGTTGTATAAAAATAAAACAACCAGCAAACAGCCTTTTATAGCCATTGGTAATGTTACTAATGGCAGCCTGCAAAATGCAAGGGCCGTCAAAAGAAAAGCACTTCTACGAGTGGTAGGAAAAGGACAGTCAGCACAGCAGCCTGTGACACAACTCTGATCACATCTGCTGGAAACTGGTTTGAGGCGTGGGTTCTGCAGTGCACACCCCACAAATCCAAGCTTAAGAGCCTCATCATTTAGCAAGGCACAATGCAGAGATCATAAAACTAATTGCAGAATTTTACATCAAAAATCTTATTACTTATTAGAATAAATGAAAAGCCCTCTGCTTTTATCAAGCATAAATCCAGAAGCAACTGAATGCTAAGATACTGCAAATGAACAAGCAAAATCAATTAAATCAAAATTAGGTAAGGAGAAAAAAAAAAGTTATTCCATTTCTATTTGAAATAAAGATACCTGATCAACTTGGAGATAATTTTATACACACCTCTCAAGTTCAATTTCAGGAAAGATAAAAGTCTCTTAGACTTTACTGTGTGAAACAACATTAAATATGTATACAATAAAGAATTTGCTTCGCACTTGAGATGATGTGCAAAATATGCAAGAAAACTGTCATGCTAAACACAACTTGATTTTTGAATGCAAACTAAAGAAAGGGGAAAGTTTTTTTTCCATTTTCTAGAAGAAAACTGGAAAAATAAAGAGCAGCAAGAACCTTAAGTGTACATGGGGTTGTTTATACTAGGAGCATACATACATCTTATGTGACTCACAACAGCAAGTAATGACAACAGACAGATAAAAAGAATAGTGTTGCCTTGTGTGACTCAGATGTAAAGGGCACAGAGGTCAACAGGCGGTTACAGAAAGTCAATACATCCTGTTTTCACTCGAGACATGCAGCTGCAGGCAGGAACACAAAAAATCCACCAGTTCAAAAGCACTGTGCTATATTCACCTGCCTTGAAAAATATCTGATGTCAATCTGATCAGACCAGGAGAGGGAGATGCACTCTCCCTTCCTACAGCAGGTCAGCTTTTACAATACAGAGTTAACACACTGCTCCAGCAAGGTCAGTTCTACACTGAGGCTTATTATCAATTGAACCCAACATAAAGGTTCAATTAAGGAGAGGCTCACTGATAACCTCTGTCAAAAGTCAAATCACTCAAGCAACATCACTCAAGGACTAGCAATTCATCAGGACAAATGGACAGATCAAATTCCTACAATAAAGAGCTACAAGAGGCAGGATAAGACAAAAGTAAAATAAATATGATTGCCAACATTATCAGTTGGGTAGCTATTACAGGGGTGTTTGTAATGCAGATCATTAATTACATGAAAGTTCTTAGAGCTTGGAGCAGGTCACTGCAACCATTGGATTTGTCTTATTTTCTTTTTTTTCTTTTCTCTATAAATAAAGATATTGGTTTGACTTGCAAGATATTTTTTCAAGCATCAACCAGTCACATTCAACAGTTTACCCTGTGCAATATCAGCCACATTCAAGGACAGAGTTCTGCATTAGGTAAGCAGAGATAGACTGTGGCCTTCCTGAAACAAATGAGACAAGGCTTTAAATCTCAAGAATAGAATTTGGTAGAACTCCAGATGTGATCTTGATGACAGACAGTACTATACTGCTATGAAAGCTTTGTGGAGGATAGGGTGTTTTGGTGGTGGGTTTTTATGATCTCTTAACTTGTTTGGACCACACATGGCTTTCAAGCTTTTGAACCAACCATGATTTTGTAACAGTTTAAACTTAAATATAAACTGTTGTGTTCTTTAAGCTTCCCAGAAGAATCCAGTCCTAAAAACAGAATATTTCAAATATACTCAAAAAAGAACGAAGTACCTCATACTTGGAGTATACCAAAAAGAAATTAGATGTCAAATGGAGGAAAAGCACCAGCATTACATCTATTTCATTTCATAGGACATTACAAACTTTACTGAATAAGAGACTGAGATTTAAATTCAAATTTATGGGACAGACCAGAACATGAAGATTTTAATCCTGACCCTAAATTACAAAATGAAGGAGGCAGCAGATAGTATGGATGAAATCTGGCTTTTATGCCAAGCAGAAACTTCATCATTGGGTGTCACTTTCCAGTTAGTACTGGTGACTAAATAAAATTTTCCTATTTGTCAGCTGTCTATAAAGACTTCACTGGGGAAATCTCCTTCTAAAACTAAGTTGCCTTTCCTCCTTGTTTCCCTTCTTTGGGTATAAGATACTAGTGCTTGCTTGCAATAAGCACACTGGAAATCAGAATGCATCAGGGCACATTGTGGTCCATTTTAAATAGCCTTTATAATGCTGTTCCCTTTGCATAAAAATGAAATAAACACATATAGATGTACTTATTCACATTTTCATTTAAAAGGTTAAGGTGAAAAATAGGGTGACTGCTTATAGGTGATATAACGTGACAGACTGCCAAAGCAATACATCTAAAAAAATATTCTAAACCCTGCATTAACCCACACCCAGAGTAAATATCCAGTTTCTCAAGTTTGAGAAATAGGAATTCCAGTATTTTGACCCAAGCTAAAAAATGTTTGCCTTAAAAATTTTCTTGACTGTAATGAAAACAGTTTTATAGCTTTCTGACAGCTTAGCACAATAAAAGCCTCATTAAATCCATGCATATTCTCCATCTTGAAAAGAATTTTCTACAAGAAGGGCTTACTTATATATTTATTACTTAGTAAAGGGTACCCATCTCTCAAGATACTAAAACTGATCAATGAAAATATTATTAATTTAGTAGCTTTTAGACAAGTACTCAATCCAAGTAGTGGAAAGACCACAAAAATATATTTTCATTTGAGGTTATAATAAATAATTGATAGAGTGTCTTAAATTCTAGAGCACTAACTCAGTATCTGTAGATTAAAATCTCATTCAAATAATGTATTGCAGTTTCCTCTTACTTCACTTCTTAGCAATAGCACTAGATTCAGGTGTCTAACATGGATTGAGAGTAATTTCAGTTATCCTGTGTAATTTATCATTTTACCACACTCCAAGGTTAAGTACCTTCTTACTCAGTCTGCCCACATATTGTGCCCTAACTTGTCCTATATTCTCAGTTAACTAAGTGGCATTATCTTGCAGAAGGAGAAGTATTACCTGGATCTAGATGACTTGGGGGTTTTGTGGTCTTTTTGAAAGCCACTGGAAATGGGAGTCCCCCTATCCAATGAAAACTCTATTCACAGCAATAAAGATATACCTTAACTATAAGCTTTTCAATAATCAGCTTTTCTCTATTTGAATATTAGCTAGGCATTTTAGGAGGTAAAAATAATGTAATTGGTATTATTTCAAGCAATTTATTGTCTACAAAGCATCTTTAAAACACCAAGAAATGTGCCTCTAATTCAACTTTAACATCGCACAAGAGAAGAACAGTAACAAAGTTACACTTAGGAGTTTAGCAAGTGGCCATCTACTCAGAGGTTCTATCAAAACACAGAAGGTCTATTTCCTAATCAAGCAAGAAATACCAAAGTATACCATTGCAGTTTACAAAAAAGGTGAAGGTTTTGTTTGTTTTCAAAGTTCACTAAAAATGATCAATGACCCTGGACTACAGGGACGTTCCACTAACACTTTAAAACTTTTCATGGTATTGAAACTGCATCAAAGGTGCAACCCACAATGCTTCGCCACCAAACTGAGCTTTTCCTGTGAGTGCAGAAAGAAGAGTATCTGATGGGGGCCTTACTTAAAGGCCTTATGACTGATACCATAGGACAATCTTGTCTTCATCTAAATTAATTTTCAAACCACAGCATTTAACCTTAAAAACTGGTTTTAAGATCAGGGTCTAAGTGTTGTAGCACAGAAAGGTATTAATTCTTCTCATTTACTGTGTAATGATCCTCCAGCTCTGCAGTTAGAAAAATTAAATGAATAAAATATACTCCTGTATCTCCACTGTACATATGAAGATAACTTTTTTTTTTTTTTTTTTTACTGAACAAGTCAGTATTTATTAAATCGGTAAGTATCACAATCACAGGTAATATAAAAAGCCCTTGAAATCTAAATTCTGATCAAAGCCAACAAATACTCAGTGCTGATAAGAGATGAAATTATTCTATTTTGTAGCCAACACAATTGGGAAGAATCATACATTCATTGTCCAGAGCTCAAGCACATGCAAGGAACATATGAGAAATACCCATGTGCAGTAGTGACAGTTGTGCTATGTAAATATTTTTATAGGCTCGTGCAATCGAACTAATTAATATTACATTAATCAGTGAGGCAAAATGAAAAAACTGTAGTTCAACACTGCAGTAAAGAAAAAAGTTAAAGTAGAAATTGCAGAGATTCTTTCACAACCACCTCTGTTTCTGACCAAAAAAAGGTTTCCAAGGCAGTTAGAAAGCACCACAGAAAAGAGGGGACAAGCCTCCTCGAAACACCTTTAGAATTTAAGAACAGTAAATAAAAGACTCAGCTTATCAGAAGGCATCAAGGGAGCCAATCATTTTATGTTTTCTAGACAAATTATATTAATTTAATTAACATTAAATTAATTAACATTAAAACTTCCAACAACCATTATCTAAGGACTTCCAAGGGAATACCACATGCTCTTAAATAACAGGATGGTTGAGAGCAATTTTTCACGTAATGATGCTGATCTTTCTGACATCTCCCACAGCAAGTGCTCTCCACTGTAGTATCTGAATAATTGGCCCACAGTCTTTGCTTCACACAGATTGTTTTGCTCTCTTACTTCTCTCATTTTTTTCCCCCCGCTAAATTCAGTCTGTGAAATTATTCCTAGCATTTACCAGAGTAAGAAATTAACGTAAAATCTCATTAAGAATTAAACACTTAGCTGTACCTCCCAAAGCCACAACACACAGCTCCTATCTTGTTTCTTTAAAGGTAGTTATACCTGATTGCTAGTAGCAAATTCATGTTTGCTTAGTGAAGAATCAAACTAGCAAAAAAAAATTAAAAAAAAAAATACTTTCTTGTGCACTTATGTACTGTCACCCCTCAGCATGAGGTAAGTAAAGCTCAGAAAATAGAGGGAACAGACACTGTGCAGACAGGAGACTGTCCCCACACTCATGCAGAGAGACTCAGAACTTATTCCCAGTGCTACTGCTGTAAGCATGCTTTTCTTTCAAAATACTCCATCTGATTTAAGTTATTAAGCACTAAACTGAATTTCCACACAGATTTATAATCCTTATGCATTCTGTGTCATTTTGCTAACTGAAAGCTCTCATGGAGATCTTATCACTGGCCTGTTGACAAAAGTAAAGAGCATTTAAAATTGAAATTATGATAATATAATATTTATTCTTGAAATAAAAGGTAAGCTGCATTATCCATAACTGCAGCTTTTGCTCTTGTTTGAACAAGAAGCTTATGTAAATACAATGTGCCTAAGGCTTCTCTAGCCCCACTTTATTACAGGCTACTATACAGGAAACAAATAGGTTTTCCAAATTTATTCAGACAGAGCTTTCATTGTCTAATGTCAGTCAGAAGCTCCATTTCCACATTTCCATTATTGAATGCTTTTATTCTCATTTAACTCTTATTTAAAGTCAAGAACTCCACCTACTTTTGAGAAGAACCCAAGTTTGTGCTGGAGAAAGTTGAAGATCTGCACACAAAAGCCTAAAATGAAGGTTATAGTTGGCTTCACAAGACACAAGGCATGGACACAAGAGCACGGGATCACCCTACAGTATTTGCAATTCAACTATTCTTGGCTTTTCATTAGGTAGTAACTTCTTGAAAGGAAGCTTTGGGTTTGTTTGGTATTTTTCGTCACAAAATAATGACTAGCACTGACAAAGTCTGGTCAGCATAAAGGAGATTTTGAGGAAATTAATTTTAAAAACATCCACTGCTTTACATTCATTCATACTGAGTTTTTTTTTTCTTAAGTAAGACTGAAAACTTAGATAAAGATTAGCAATTCCTGAGAATTTAGGTAAAAACTGTTTAACTAGGCACAAAAGACAAAAAGTACACCTGGCAGTCATATTGCTGAAGAAATATAACAGTTCATTATACGTGTACTAGCACTTCATCCATGTTAAGTCCATGTAGGATCAAATTCTGTTGGTGTTTCTGCATGCTTGCAGGCCCACCAAGGTGAGAAGGAGGAGACGAAACACATACAGAAAACCATTATAGAAGAAGAATTCCTAATAAGTTGTGAGGGTGGAAAAACCCAAGGGATATTCATGTCTGCGTTGAATAATCACCAAAATGGCCTTTCTACAGAGGAGCAGCAGAGAAGAGTAGGAGTAAGTGCCCTGGTAAGGCATGGCAGGTGAGCACACCCATTTTAAACACACTGATTCCAACAGCTGTGAAGGGCAGAGGCACTGGCCACTTGCACTCCCCATACCTGTGGAACACAGCTGGATGAAGGCTAAGAACTGACTAGCCCAGAGCAATATGTATTCCCAGAACAGGTCCCTTCTGCTGCTACCTTTTCCATTTGAGAAGTTTGTGCCTAGTCAGACGTTTAGTGATAATGTGAAAAAGGTTCAACATGGCAAAAGGTAAAATACGCAAAATTACAAAACAGAAGAAAATCATAAAAAAAACCATATTTTAAAATAATTTTAAAAATTTTAAAGCACACCTAAAGCTTATTCAGCTAAAAAGTCCTGTGCCTGTGGTATATTTAGTAAAATCAAGCTATAAAAACTTCAGGGCAGAAAGGCATAAGCAAATATTCAAAGTGCCTCTCTTTAAAACCCTTCTTCATCACATATTGCTTGTGTGCAAAAACACTCTGTTAAATGTGAATTGTTCAACATATTGAGCTATATTACTATTCTAGACCTACTTTAAGAAGAAGAGCAGCAAAAAATCCTTCAAATTGCAAGATGAAACCTATGCCCTTTCACTCTTAGCCATTGTTTCCTTGAAGAGCAAATAAAGGCTAGCCCAAGATACCAGCCCAGAATGGCTTCTTCAGGTCACTTCCCATTGGTACAGTCAGTGCAGACCAACTCTGAAACTACCCTGAGACTTCTCAGTAACTACCAAGAAATAAAAAATATCCACGTTTGTGCATAATAGTTTCCTCTTCCCTCTGTGCTTTTCATTCATACATTGTAAGAGGGGGGCATGCAAGGAGTAAACAGATTTGTAAAAGAGCAGATTTGTTATAAAACAACATTGGATCATCTGTCAACAATGCCAAGTACTTGCAGCAACCCTTGAGACTGTGGAACCTTAAAGGCAATATGCTTCTCAGAAAAGCCTAGTATTTATATAACTAAAGCTGAAGCATACATGAGTGAAAGCTTGCCTGCAAGGAAATGAAGCCCATCAAAGAATAGTATTCAATAGCTCCAGAAAGTCACTGTAAATGACAAATGCTTCTTTTTATTGTGTCAGACACTCCCAAAAACAAAGAATCCTCAACTGTTATTACTGCAGCTTAACACAGGAATCTCTCACCTGTAATAACCTTGTGCATTTTCCTCCATCACTTGACAAAAGCCGCATTTTCTGAACTCACATCTCCCTTGAGTAGTATGCCTTGTGGTGCCTTTGGCTACCCCACATTAAGGAGCATATGAATTTGAAAGGGAATGAAGTAGCTCGGTGCTCATATTGGGGTCCTACTGAAATTATGGCAACACGTGGTAGTTCACACCCTGCTACACAGATAGCACTGTGGATAGCCATTTTTAAATATAACTTGAAGTAGTACCTAGGCCACACTGTCAGACATGATCACAAACACTCATTCTATGCTACATTTCATGCTTTCATTCAGCTACATTATATGCTGACAGTTGGTGAACAGCAGTTTTTGTGTACATTAATGAAATTAGATATACAACAGCTTCCTCAATAACAGCAGAACTTTTGCCTATAAAGACAGCCCTTTTGCCTGTAATGTTTAAAATGTACATCAGACTTTTACAGAGTAACAGAAAAGATCAGTCATGGAAATACAAAAACCAGGCATTTCTCAGAACAGGTACTCAATAGGGACAATGAATTTAAAACTCTTAACACTTGTGCAGAGATGGAACTATCTTACAGAGGGCCTGGAAATAACAAAAGACACAAGTAGTGAATTTTTAAAGTTAGTTTTCTCTCTATGACTGTTTACTGCCTGTCTAGAACAGCGGAGAGGAAAGCAGCATTAGCAATTTGGCCTAAGGTCTTCAGGGAAAGAGTCTCTGCCCTACTTTAACAATAGAAGTTACTGAGGCAAATTAGGTCTCTGACAGGGATAAAATGAAGTTCCACTGTAAGCACAAAGGAGCTCCCATTGATTTTGGCCTTTTTCAGCTGATGTAAATAATCAAGTAACCGTAAATTTGGCAAGGAATAATTGCTGCTTTGTCCATTACATAGTGTACTCAAAAAGGCATTTAAAATCACCTTGAGCAGAAGGCAAAGGAGAAAGGAAAGCTGAGCTAGGACAGTTCTTCTCCTTCATTAAGCTCTATTCTACAATGTCACCTGCAACAACACAATCATCTTTCAGTGAGAGTGTAGGAAGTGGTCTAAACAGTAGGTTTGAAATTCCATGCTCTGACAGGGTCAATGGGCTCTTAATTCTGACAAAAAAGGAATTTATGAAGTTTCATTTAACCTGCAGACCAACTCATTTGAAGCAAAGGTGAACTGTGAGCAGTGGACCCAGTGATGCATGGCACCCAATAAATTTTTCTCCAGGTAAACTTCCACATGACTCCCCTTAGTCTTAATGGAAGATCAGCCCATGTTCCTGCAGCCTTGACACAAGATTTCTTTCACCTGATTTTCTTTCATCTTTTGACCTGTATGCACAGGACTTTTTCCAGCAGTCATCTCCACTTCAGCCAGTACTCCAGTAGCATTACAGTGTCCCAACAGGACTTTTCTTTATAGAGACACAGTGGTTACATGCTAAGGCAGCAAACACCTTTCTCCTAAGTGATATGCCACAGGCATCCCCCAAGACTAAAAGGACTCACTAGTCAATTTGAGCTGATATCCGTGCCTGGGTAGTGTAGAAAGCAAATACATCTTCTCTGGACAGAGACTCTCACTATCACCACACGGAAATAATTTTGGCTTCAGAAGCTGCAATGAAATTCATCCAGCTTCGGAAAAGTTGACAGAGCGGCCTTCCACAAAGTGTGGGTGTTACCTTCCTATTTCATGCAAACAAGAATCAGGAAGGCATACCCCAAATAAAGGGAGTATAATGATTACCTTTGTTATTTCAGGCTCTTACAGACTTGCAATCACCTTTTCAATAAAATCTGGTACATCAAGTTTTATACAATGATACACTAGTATTGAAATTTGCTTAAAATAGCTGCTGCAAAAAGAATTGGAAATTGACAGTTGAATTTCCTATGAGTCTAAGCATGGGGATTATTAGCAAACCTGCATGGGTCATTGCATCATAAAGGGGCTACATTTACTAAATACAAATAATTTTCCCCCTACTTATTTCTTTTTTCCAAGTAACTTTTTTTGTCATCTCAATGTAAGTTTAAAACATTTTCTTTTCTCTTTCAGTATATAATTTTGCAAGTGAACAAAATGGCAAGACACATAATCACACCTAAAATCAGTTTGGATTTCTTTTTAATTAATATAACAGTATTAGTGAAACTTATGAAGGGAAAGAAGGAGAACCAGAAAAAAAAAAGACCATAATTATTTCACGAAGCATATTAAGCACATTTAGGAATGGTAGGTATCTTCAGAGAATTTTATGTCCATTTTAGCTGCTACCTCAATATCTCTCCAAAGAAAAAAAAAAAAGTGGAGAAAAATTGTACTGATCTCAGAAGAGCTCAGGTAGTAATAATAGAAAAAAGCACTTTAACTTGTCAGGAAAAGAAACACAATGCTTATACCAGCCTTTATGTTAGAAAGCAATAATGCCTGAAAAATATGTACAATGGCATCTGTGGATAGAAGAATCACTATTAATTACTACTTTTATTAAGTCGGGAAATTAGGGAATAAGATGCTTATGAAGGCTCAGGTACCTAATTTAGGTTTATTTGCAATATTTTCAGTATGTCTCAAGAGGCTGCTGTTATGGTAGACCACTTATTAAAGAAAGCAAAATTAGTCCAAAAGATTTTTGTAATATCAAGAACAAAGGAAGATACCAGCAAAACCTAAAAAAAACCCCCAATGTGGTTAAATTTTATATATTTCAACAATGACATTCTGAAAAAAAAACATGCAACAAAAATTTAGTACTCTGACTCATAGAAAACAGAATATTTGAAGAGTTTTTAGCTATTTCCTCTTGCATTTAATTTACATTGCAATATTTTAGCAAGTATTGCAGGACATTGCATTGACTGTTAATTTGCTAAAAGTAGATACCCACTGAATGCACATGACCCTTTTACCAGCTACTTTCTTTTTTTCCAGGACAGAAATGATAGTTATGCTGATATGCAGTTGTTCTGCAACAATCAAAATAAAGCATCCAAACGTCACACCCATGCTGCATAAACCTCAGTGTTCCTCATGTTACCTTCTGTTGATGTTCTGAATGCTAAGATAAATACCTGGCCTTGTTTAAAACAGTACTAAAATTTTTTTTTTCAATTTTTATTTTTAATGGCACTCAAAATACTCACTTCCAAAAAGCTCCATTGGAACAACAGCAACACGTAAAGAAAATTCTTCAAAAATGCACAAAATATGTGCAAAATTGGTACTGCTTTTTAAGTGAAAGCCCATGCAGACCAAGGTATGAACATTATTAGAAGCACCAAAAAATACGCAGAAATACCAAAAATTCACCAACACTATTCTTCATCTTTAACAGATTTACCTAAAACACAGCATGACAGCTTTTATAGAAATGGCAGTTCTGTGCAAAAAGCCGTTGAAACAAATGCAAGAAGAAAATTCTCATTTATCACTGCATTGCAAGAACTGAGATACTGCAAATTAATGAAATCTACACTGAAGCTGCCCAAAAAATTCAATTTTGTGGTTTTAAGGTATCAAAGATAAGTACAGAACACAAGGAGTGGAAATACAAATCAGATCCATCATCAGTTAGAAAATAAAACACCAAAACTCAGCTGGTAAATCTTCAGCCTATAAACAAAATCATTGATAGCTTCTATCTCCATAACAAGGATGACCAAACCACCTCTGCTGGGCACCATCTGAAGGCTAACTTGACTGACTTTACGTATTTCAAATTGAAAAGCTAATTCTTGTTGACTAGTATATCAATCTAGCAAATTTCTGCAGTGAATTGAAACCAGAAACCAATGAGAATATTATTTGACATGTGATCAGCACAAAGTTCTGAGGATTCATTTATATGCAATACACTTTAATATGCAAAATATCACATAATTATTGCTATTTTAAAATAGGAAACACTTTCAGTCTATTGTAACAGCATACAGATTCTGAAGAGGATTAAAGGGATAGCTCTTACAAAGTCCTTTATATATTTCCAATGTTACATCTCAAAAATTTATTTGAGGTTAAATTACCACCTTGTTTATGCAAAATCCTTTCACTCACCCCTGAGGTTTTCTCAGTACTCTTTTCATTATTCACCTCCCTGTTTAAAGGTACCTCAGTTTAGCTGAAGTTAATTCTGATGATAGTTACCAGCCTAACCTTAGTTAACAGCCTAAATCTTAGTTTAACTATTTTTAAAGTATTTTAAATTATTATGCATTGTTCAATGAAACTTACTTAAAAATCACAAGTGAAAACAGTGCAGTTTTCTAGACAAATAATGAAAAAAAAAATCATTTTGCTGCAGGGGCTAAGAATTGAACTTCTGATTTTTAAAACTACCGTGTCCCTAAGAAGTATTTATGCTCATTTTGGAAAATGAAATAATCAAACATATGATGCAGAAACTGTGGTCAGCTGTACCTTAACTGTCTTCTACTACTCTAAAGAGAAATATGATATCCTTTAAGGAACACTAGCAATCAGAAAAGTGGCTTGTACTGACATGGAGCAGCATTAGTGGATGATACAAGTAGTTATTGAAATGTATAGTTAGCATTATAAGAATCTCTCTCTCTGAACATACAGTTGCAGGAAAGATGCATTTTGTGTACACAATTCTTCATTGCTTTAAGTTGCTGGATACTTCATAAACCTCAAATATAGAGGACAGTCGTAATCTAGAAAGGTTATAAAATTGTGACATCCAAAACTTTAAAACTGTGTTGGAGTTAATCAATGTCAAACAGGTGTGGGGCTTTTTGTAACCTATATCACCTTGGTACCATTTTCATTGTTTTGTACTTGTTTAGAATTTCTACTGACTTGGGTTATGGTCTTATACCAGTACAGAAGCGAGAACCTCCAGAACTGCTGTTGAACTCACACTTCAAATGAGTAAGGGTGGTTTGTTGACCTTTTTTCATAGATTTAAATTGGGAAAGGAGTCTTCCCTTCTCCGCAGCCTCTTTTTTTTAACATCTCCTTTTCTATTTCTGGCAAATGTAGCACTTCCATCTGGAAGTACTAAGGTTTCATAATAAATGAAAGGAAGAAATGAAAGAATACAAATTGTGCCTTCCAAATTATTTGCAGTAGGCTTCACAATGTTCTCTCTCCCCATAGCACCTGTTAATGAGGCTATTTTCAGAAATTCACAGACTTAATAAATCTCATAGGGGTACCTGCACGTATAGGGCTCATGCCAGTAATATGCTGAAGACTAGCAGACTGCAACTTTTTAATAGAAGCTCCCCATTTGATTTTACTAAGAAAAAAAAATCTACTTGAAAGTCCATATAAGTTCATAGGATCCATTATGGATGCTAAAACCAACCCAAATTAAAGTATATTACTTTTATTTGTCTCCTTTTCCCTCCAGGGTGTCACCACACTTGTCTTAGGTGCCCTTATCTGTACATTTGGATCAAATAAACCTGTTTTGGATCAAGTTTTAACTATACCTTATAACACAGTTTAAATGTTCTCTTTCTGAGATATGCAAAATTTTTCTTTCAACACTTTAATTGCCAAAACATACCTAAACCAATTCCATTCACTTAATCTTATAGAAATGTCTGAAGAAGCCACTAATTCCCATCATTTCCAACAGAGAAGGAAGGACAGAAGGAAGGACAAAGACTGACTCATGCTATCAGAAAGCACAAATGATGAGTGAATCCCAGCAGAGATGGTGATCACTTAGAGCAGCCTCCTGTAAACATTCCCCCCTGAGAAAACAGAAGCTGCCAGACACACTGGAAGAAGGAAGTTCTTACTGGAAATCTCTGTAGAAATTCTCTAGAGTGAAAAATTACTGGAACAGTATAAGAGACATTAAACCTAATTAAAAAAAGATTCTTTCAAATACAGTAAACACAACTATAATTAAGTAACTGTATTAGTCTATCAAAATTATTTGGAATAAAAATATTTTAAAGCCACGCCAGATGCTGTATTTGACTTGCTTTTCAAATATTTATTTCCCAACTTGAAGTATTAACTGAACACATGGGCATTCAAAGCTCTAAAACAACACAAAAATGTGCCTTTTAGGGAGAAGATATTTATAGCTATTTTAAGGAAAAAGTTATATTTGAGATCAGCTCTAGAATGCAAACAGTATTGTTATTGCAAATGTACTTACTAGAACTGGTTTCATTTTATAGGAGTTTTTTTCAGGTACTGTAGGTTTTTCCTGCAGTCTTTCATTTATTAGTCTTACTTTTTGGAAGTGAATATTGGAAAATACTCATCTCTAAAACATATTACAATTGCAAAAAAAAAAGAAAATATTTTTACAAACTATACAAACAGCAGGATGTTTTCTAATCTCTGAGCAATGGGCAATTTTTTCTCTCTTTTTAGCATAGTGAGGATACTGTAGGCCAATCAGCACATCAAATCTGAGTTTAATTTGAGGATGAAGCAAGTGAGAGAAAGTTCAGGAAGTATGTTCTCGTGACAAAAGAATGGATATTGACAGAAGGGCATAGAGATAACTGAATGGCATATACAAATTAGTGCACTTAAGCTCTGAATTACTGATGAAATGAGAAGCTACTGCTTAAGCTTTTTTTCAAAGTCTCAATTGCCCCACATAATTGTTATGTGCAATGTCCACCAAGTAGAGTCTTCTTGTCTGTCCTTTTCCTTGCTTAGCCACAGTGATGAATGACCCTGTGAGACAGACCCTGCAGAATTTGAGGAACTTTACAGATCTAGAATACAAATGCCTATTTAAAAACTAATGATGTACAGCATGATTAGACTGAAACTGGGAAAAGAGCACTGAACACACCCACGGTGATCCCCTGCAATGCCATCTGGCAAGTACAGGCTAAGAGAGACTCTAAAAGCTCCAGCACTTAAAAGCTGATGGGAGCAAGACAATGGATATAAAGTGAGATCAATTAATAAGGAGATGCAGCTGAGCTCAAGCCAAGGGCCTGGGATCACTAAAAGAAAACCTATTTCTGGAGAATCTTGTTCCACTTAGATCCAGAAAAAGCAGTCTGATCTGACATTTAAGGAGCAGCCACAATGGGAAAAGAAAATTACCAGATGGCAGGAGCCCAAGGCCTCAGCCAACAGTTCCAGATGGAAATTAAGAAACTATGCAGCACTGAAACAAGGAGAAGGAATTACTCCTGTAACAAAGTAACCAGTTTTTAAAAGGAGTTTAGACAGACAGGTTACTCCTCCAATCACAATATAATAAAGATATAGAGAGGCTGCTCTTTTGATTGCTGCAGATTTGAGATATGCAGCAGCCTTAGGCATAGGCATCTCCTCACTGCTACACACTACAAGAAAACTACTGGCATGAAAGCTGGCCTGCATGGGGCACTGACATCTCAGGGACCTGTGTGTCACAGGTAGAGAGGAAATCATCCTTTTCACATATCAATAACAAGACCTGAAGTACCAGTACGGCACCCTAACAAGTAGAAGACAGAAAGAAGAAAAACCAAAGTAACACAAAAGAAATATACTAAAAACTATGAAGCAGTAGAAACAGCATGCATCTTTATGGATTAAAGACAAAGGGCAAAGAAGGAAAAAAGAGAAAAAGCAAGAAGTAGTGGATGAAGTAGGTTTTCTCATTTTTCTCTACTGGGTTAAAATTTAAAAAAAAATCAAACCTTTACAAAATGTTGCACTATAAACCAAGTTATGCTGCTGCATAAGGTTATAAAAATGACTTATAGAAATGATTGAAGACACAGAAAAAATATAGTCCTGTTCCAGTATGTTTTTTTTATTGCACTTATTATTAAAAATTTTTGCTACATAGCCTGGGAAGATGCAGTGAATTTACCTATGCCATAAGCCTACTGTCAAATCAACTGATCATGCATCAGCATTTTTAAGAAATGGATGAATTTATAACAAGATCTACAAAGGTGATTCACTGCAGCAAGACAAGCCCATGTATTAAGTCATTTCTATACTCGGCACACATTAGCTGCTTGCTGAAATAAGCACTTTCAACGAAAGTCAAAACAGCACAAAGCACCATCAAAGAAACAGCTGTGGCTTTTTTCTTGGGAGGAACAATATTACTTACAGCAGCTTTAAAAAAAAATAGCCTCCCTCTTTATTTTGAACATCAAACTTAACATGCCCAGAGCTGAACTCTGTTTTAGCCACTTCCTTGGCACCCAACACTTGGGCACTTTCACGCCAGGGGCACTACCAGCTTGGGAACACATCCACCCCACTGCAGACAACTTTTCCCTCCTTTCTGCTGCCCTCAGTAAAGGATGGAGGAGAGCAGAAAAGCTAATATTTGCAAGGAGCTGAACAAGTGAGTGGTTGAGTGGTTTCCACTGTGAAAAGGTTGCCAACAATCAAAGCATAAATGAATTGTTAAGAGTGAATATTTTGCATTCCAATATATCACTGAGGGAATGCCATTTGGAGTTACAAGTAGTTCATCAATCAAGAGAGAAAAACATTATTGCTAATGTGAGATGTAGAGGGGAAGAACAAGCATTTGCAAAGGCAGCCCAGACAGTCATATCAGGGATAGAGGAAAGTCAAGAGCCAGAGCAAATGATAACAGTTGCAAAACAAAGTTCGCATTGCAGATGAAAAGGTAAAGAAAGAGTATTTTCATTTAAAATAAATCTGCAAGAAGTGAATAGAAACAATTGTTCCTTGTCACTGAGGAAATGCCCTGCATGAGCTTATGAATAATATTAAAAAGAAAAGACCTGGTTTAGAACATAAAATACAGTCTTCACCATCAGTGATACATAAAAAAATTCTCTGCTTCAGAAGATTATTCCACAAAATAAGCATTTTTTGAAATACAATGATATCTTCTGAAGCTAATAAGCTACTTAGTGTACCATCCCCAAAACTCACCTTCCAGGTGTGAGCATGTAGCTAAATCACCAGAATATTTAAACTGTTCATGGTTTTGTCCATTTATGTAACACATGCTCTATGTATTAAATACAGTTTGCTATTTTTGCTGCTTCTCCTATGACTTACTTTTTACGAAAAAATTCTCTCTCTTACTTTAGATCATTGCATATATACTGATGAGGGTTGACATTAGTGTATTATTACAGCCACATATTTTGATCATGAAATTATCTTAATCCATGGAATTACCAAAGTGGCAATATGAGGCTTACAAATTTGAAATGCCATCCTTAGTGCATCATGTACCTGATGTTTCCTGATCAATGTAGTGCCATCAAAGGAGGCTGAAAAATGAATTTATTACATCAGCGATGTGTCATGACCTCTAACAGAAACTATTTCAATAATTACAATATTTAATTCTTCTTTCCCTCTTAAAATTTAAAAATAATTTATGCACATAATGAGAACGAAATAATGCCTTACATGCATCTGAACAGGACATCACACTTTTTCTGAACTATTAAACACACCTGTCTAACAAGAACTGCATCATTCTTTTCTCCAGAAAATAATTTCTCTATAGTGAATCGTTGGCCTGCTTACTAAGCCAACACCCCAGGTGATTTTGGTAATTCACTGTGGGGCAGCCTGCAGTGAATTATCAAAAAGGAAGCTGCAGAAACTTCAGAATAACCTATACATTTGCTCTTATTTTTGTTCAAGGTTTCTCTGTGAACATTCAATATCTTCTCATAGTTGGACGCCACCTAAGGAAAAGGTTCTTTTCACACATGGGATGGTCCTGAATTCGATTCCGTTACTACAGAGACTTGTTCCACTCTTCTGAAGGGAGATTTGCTTCTGTATTATATATTACACAGAAACAACAACAAAAAAATCTACAGATCATACATTTTTTGAAATGTGATGGGTTATTGTTTCACCTACAAGCAGCAGGCTTAGAGAAGAGTAAATTAGTGTTTCGGCTGCCTACCTTTTGTCTCCTTCAGAAGGCCTAAAATTCACACTGTGACTGTTGTGCCTTGTGTGGCAGCTCTGATGGTCCCACTAGACAACTGCTGCTCGGCTGGACAGAAGAATTCTACAGTGGACATTGGACTCCAAAATAACTTTCATTAACAGATCCAAGCATCAAGCAAGCCAGCCAGCCTTGCACTCCATAGGAGGGCTTTTGCTAAGGACAGCACTCCCCAGGGAGGAGGGCAAACAGCAGCTTTTAGAGAACTTTCTGGGCTCAGCTTTCCCCATGCCACAAGCAACCACACCACTGTGACAGGAGGGGGACTGAGCCCTTTGAGAGACAAAATTCTCTCCTGTTATAAAAACAGATTCAGCCCTGACAAAATGTGGCCATTACATTCACATTTGTGTATTTCATATTATTGTTTGATGCATTTCACACAGTCATACTGCAGGAAAAAACATGGTTTCTCTAAGGTTAATGCAACAGAATTTTGTGGTTTCATAATTGGTTTCACATCAGCACAGAACCTAGACTAAAAAAAAAATCTTATGATGTACTGCCATCTAAGAGGAGGTTGTCTGAAGTGACATTTTAATCATATTAAATTACTTATTTAGTTTAAAAATACATTTTCAGAATATTTTCAAATTAAACAAATTTTATTGGTTTGCAATCTCTTTTCTGTTCATAGGTCAACACTTTCACATCCTTTTTCAGAACATTTCTCCCATCATTGTGCTCCTGAGAAACCTTGTAGCAATGAAAAAATGTGATTCTGCAATAAATAACTAGATAAACATAAATATGAGTCTAACTTGGAGTCCATGCTCACATTCAAAGTCAGAATTTGATCTTCAAAAGGTGAAATAAGAGCACATCCTTCACCTGAAATACCCACTAGAACTTCAACATCACATGCATTTCTTTGCTTAGAGTCTTGGATTTCAATCTCTTGAGGCAGATTGATCACCTTTATTTATTAATTACATTCAATTTTTATTTGGGTTTTTTGTTTGATAGCTTGAAGGACAAAAAAAAAACCCAAGGCTCCTCAACAGTTTGCTCTCACTAATATCCCTAATATTTTTATGTCAATTTGTTCCTGTTTATAATATTCTATAAAAACAGGGGTTTGTAAGGTCATTTGTCCTTTCATTCACTCAGTAACACTTCTCTACATTATTACTAGTATGATTATTTTTCTCTAGCATAAAACATGAAAATTATCTACATAACAAAATCATACCAGTATTTTGATATTTTCACAGCTGTATTTAAGTCTGTATGGTGAAAAACTACCACTATATTCTAAAAAAAAAAAATCTTGTCTGAAGAAACCATGCTCTGTTTTCCATAGTTTCACAGAATGGCTGTAAATATGTTTGGGCTAGAACAAGAGGAATTAAACAGAAAACCTGAACCAGTCACCATTTATTTCATTAATGGAAACACAATCTTTCCAAGGGCAACTCAGCACAATTAAGTTATTTTCCTAAAGACTGAATATGAATTATCCTCTCATGGTGCTTCCTCCTTTCCATTAACTACATAGGAGAGACAAGGGATGCTACACATCAGAATAATGAGATTCTAGCACAATTTGCTGATGGGAGTGATAGGAACAAACCAAGAAAACTGTTAAAAAAAGTGTTACTATTTCACCAAGAAGATATTCAATCAAGCACAAAGGAATCCTTTTACTATACAGGATATGTCAGTATACTTATTTTCTTAGTAGCTCAAATCTCAACGAAATAGGAACAAAACTCAAAAAATAGTATTATTTCATTTCAGAAGTTTCAGCAAGTTTCAGGATTTGGAAAACTTTTGTGATGCAGACTCTGACTTCAGTCTGCAGTTGAGGAAACATTAAAACTGTCACTGCTTTTCATCAGAAAGGCAAAACAAAACTGACTTTGTTTTCATTTACATGCAAACATTTGCCAGGGGAAAATTTCTGTTTAGATTATCTACTTAATTTGCATTATTCCTTTCCTAAGCAGTATCTTAGCCAAGTACTAAACTGCTGTCATTTAGAAAAATGAGGAGTTTGAAAATCTACGTTCTCCATTCAGTGAATTGTAATGGGACGATTATCAGAAAAAAAATTTGTTCATTAAAAGTGAGCCCTGGGTCTGAACCACAAAGAAAACAATAGCAACAAAATTCCCATGCAGGTAATCATTGCTTTGCCTTTATCAAAGAAGTCAGTGGATATCCCAATGAAAACATGGAAGATAAGGGATGCAATCCTTGTAAAGCTGAATCATGCATAAGAGAGCACTGGCTCTCTTAGTGAGTTTCAGAATTGAGTCTTAAATACCTCTTCTACCAGCCACAATTTCAATTTTGATTTCCAGGAATTCAGTGGAAGAGGTTATTCTATCAGGTTGCAAATGTCAAGTACGTAAAGATTCAAAATCCACGAGTCAAACATAAAAGCCTAATAGTTATTTCAAGAGCGTTTAAGATATACTTTGTTCCCTCTACAATTTTTTTAAACACTTTTTAAAAAAGAAGAGAGATTACCACCTCTAATAACAAACTCCCAGAGGAAAAGTAAAAATGTTTGTAAACTTGCAATGGTGCTGGCAGTACTGAGCTCAGCAGTAACCCAATTAGGAAGGGATTAACTGAAAATATCTGTACATGCATGCATCCACACTTTCTCCCTCCCTTCTGTGCTAAGTAGTCCTCTGAGATGTGCAGACACCAGGCTGACTTCCACCTAGGAATTGAGGGCTTAAAAATTTCTTTGCTTGACATGGTGCAGAGGGGATAGAAAAAGATAGAAATAAACAACACTCAAGCTAAAGCAAAAACTGAGTGAATTTGAACAGTTTTTGTTAGCTTTTCTGTTTAGAGTATAAGTCAGTGTGTAAGGAACAAATGGAGCAGCAAGTGAACAATTCATTTATCTGTGTGAGCCTTTGCCAGCATTTTATGCACCTAACCTGCAAATGCATACCTAGATCCTTGCCAGTCCTTTTCCTCCTCCTCTTCTGTCACAAACATTTTCTCAGTGGTTGGCTCACTGATGTCAATCAAAATATGTTTTATCTGAAGAGGACAAAAATCACTCCCTAGCCTAAAGCACAGCAAAAAAAAAAAAACCACCCAAACATTAAAAGATTCCAACTTGGCCAATGACTATTTCAAGACTATTCCAATGATATTCCAAGATAGAATGTAGTTTTGAATCAAAACCATAGCTTCCATTTCAGAGGATCAAAACAGGACAACTGACAATAGTGCTATCCTATCAAATAAAAGTACTTAATACAAAGTGAAACCCAAAAAAGTCTTCAGCCTCTTTGTGAGGAAGGAATCAAGGAATCTGCATTTTACTTGTGCTTCTAAATAAAGGCAGAACAGGTAAATGGATTCTTTAAGATAAAGAACAAGCTACACAGTCATGAATGTAACCTGAAAGCAGCTGCAAGAGGTCAGACTAAAGAATACAGCACTATACAATAGCAGGAATCCCTCCTTTGACACACTCTCCTTGTCTTCAGCTATCACTGAACCAGAGGACTTAATGAATCAGACACAATCTAAACATCATGTATAATAACCCTGATGAACTACTTTTTTTGCCATGATTTTGTCCAAACACTCCAAGTTCATTTTTACATCTTGCCACTATACCATCTCTCAGAAATAAGTCCTCCAATTTAATAATCTGTCATATGACAAGGTATTTAATTTTATTTAATAACTTACTGCCTCATTAAATACCTCCTCATTCTCATGTTAGGAGACATAAGAAACAAATCATTCCCTCTTCATCTTCTCCCTGCTATTCAAAGAGTTAATGCACTTAAATGAGATAAGTATGGGCCCATGGCTTTCCATACCAAGAATCATAATTCACTTACTTTCATCCCATTCTAAACTTTTCAGGATATCCATTTACTCTCCTTACTTTTCTCAGTATCTTTTGTAGTTGAAGTGTACTACACTATACTAAACTTCTGAGGATAAGGCAAATTCAAAAATCATAGTCATCAGTAACATCATTTACCAAGGGCATCCAATAGTATAAATAATGCTTTCATTCAGTTCTCTCTTCTTTTATTAGAAACTATTAATTACTTTCAATTCCTGAAACTGTCTTTGCTTGTTGTTGTTTAGAATATTCTGTGTGTAAAACAACACAAAATTCAAACCCAGAATTACCCTGAAGATCCTTTTTTGAAGTGTAGCCAATTAAGAACCAATTACTGTTCATGTGTAATTAGGACTGTTTTTTCTGGCACAGTCTTTCATATGCCATTTTAATCACCTTAGAAAGCACTGCAACTCTTCACAGCACATTTTAGTTTTGCTATCTTTATGTGCAGGTAGTACATTTCAGAAAACCATTATTCATCTTTTTTTCACAAATCATTCACTAATATATTGAACCATAAAAGTTCATCAAGAAATCTAATCCAAAAGAAGATTCCTTCTTATACCATGACAACACAAGGGGATTTGTTTTTTTAGCAATAAAAAACATCAACCACAGTAGCTTCCCCTTCCTTTAATATATACATATAGGGATCCATCAATAGGTTTTGGTATTATAAATATACTGTGCCGACTGAATAACTCTCTATGGTGGCCTTTTTACTCTAAATTTAAAGAATTCTGAAATATTTTTATTGTGTAGCATCTCCTCAAAAGCTGGTCTCAATATGTAACAGTTATTTAATAGTTACCAATTCTATTTCTATAAGTTTTTGCTGTACTATTGGTACTGAATAGAGATTTGCTGGTCTGTGATTTCCAGGACTAGAGTATTTTTTTTTTAATGCTACCATAACATTTGCCACCTTTCCACAAATGTATATGCAGACCAGTGAGGACAAATGTGCACCAGAAACATCAGTTCAGCAATGAGGTTTGCATGAAAATACCTCAGCATAGTAGTCTGGTTATGACTCATTTTAATGCACAGCAGCAACTTCCTAGAACTGCTTCGAATGAAGTTCTCCTTGGGACAGACCCTAAGGCCTGCTCAGAATGGAAGACATAACCTATACCAAATCGTGCACACTTCTCATTCTTCATACATACAATTTACTTACTCCAAAATAAAATTCAAACACTCAAATAGACTGGCTTTTTGGTTTTGTGTTGTTTTTAGTCAGAAGTCTAACTTTTGTCCAACTAATGATGGAGTAATTATTAAAAAATTATTTTCAAAATCTCTTATCAGAGCAAAAATGCACAAGGGTGCAATCCATTTTCCTTCAAACTAACTTACCCCCAGGGTCTCAGTCTACACCTGGGTCTTGTACATAGCATGAATAATAATAAATAATAAACTACATACCAACAATAAAATATTGTACAATAAAAATTATTAGTGAAATAACCATACTATCTCTCTCCTTATGATAGCATATTTTAATCTAATATAGATTTTGTAATAAAGCCCTCAGCTCTAGAAGCCTGACACAGAACAGCTGATTTCAGATTTACATCCATTTATGTTCTCTGAGGAGTTATATAATAATATTTTAATTTAACAGAGGTGACCATAAAGCCAGCACAGTCTTTAATGTTACCTGCACTAATTATAAACCCTTTGCTTTTGCTCATAATTTTAAAAAAAATTTCAACATTCAAGCTAGAATGATCCATTTTTATAGTTGCTTTTCCCCCTTTTGTCCTAATAAAGAAACAAGAAAAAAAACAATATTTAAAATAACTATAGCAGCATACTTTAGGAGCAGGGGTTGGCTCCTCTATCACCTAATTGAAATATAAATCAACATCAAAATACATCAAAATTTGACTATTTCTCTGAGGATTTAAATAAATAATAGATGTGTATATAGATGAATGAGTAAGTAAAAGCCAGCATGTCCACAGAGAGGAGAAAATAAAGCTTTAGGACCCTTAATGCCCCAATTTATGCCCAGTCTGTATGTGTTTCAAACCTAGGCATAGGATTTCCATGTGGAAATTTGCCAAAATGAACACAACTGGCAAAGAAGGGAATAACAAGAAGGACCACCATAGCTGGACCACTCTGTGGAAACATCTGCAACAGAAAAACCAGAAAGAGCAGGTGAGGAGAATGGAAACTGGATAAGGAAGCTGGAGGGAACCTGGGACCTTAACCCAGAGGGTAAAGAGAAACAGAGAGAGGAGGAAAGCATGACTGGCAGAAAAGCCAACTGAGTTAGGAAGCCACAGCAGTAACACTTGGACATGCTGAGGAAGATGAGCAAGATGGGAACAAGCCACCATGGAAAGAGAGAAGGAGGAAGAAAATGGGTCTGGGAAGGTACAGCTGGAAGGATCAACATTTGCAGAAGTGACTGAACAAGAAATGTTGTGCAAAGCCTGCAGCAGAAGACCAGTATGGGAACCTATCCTTCAGTCACCTTCTTGTCAGCAAAAGAAAGGAAGGTTATTCTAGAACAACTGGACTGAATATTTAGTAATAGGATACTTTGTCTCTACCTAGTTTCACCTCCATCACAAAAATCCTGGAGGATGTTTGTCAAAATCACATATCAATTCCCACACTTGTCAAAAGAAACAAAATCACATTCCTTGTGTTCAGATGCTGGACTTTAGACCCCAGGCACAAGTCTGAAGGCTCTGCCAAGAGCCTGCAGTCTCAGATAGAGTGAGTGAAAGGTGTTCCATGAACAACAAAGGGTTTAAAAGGGCAATCACTTACAACACAGATAAGCAAGAAAAAGCATCTTCAAAGATCCAGAAGTTGCTGCATGGTTTATCTATTTTGTTTCTAATTGCAAAACTGAGTAAAAGGTACACTGCTCAGTTCAGCAGACAACTTCACTGTATTTGAAACACCTGGGTACCATAGGGCCACAAATAATGTTCTACAGCACTGTAAAAAAATGTGTCTGACAAAAAATACTGCTCACAAAAGATTTCAAACAGCATGATCTAAAAAGGAATTGAGCCTCATATTAAACTACAAAGAAGAGGAAAATAAAAACTGAGCAGGTGTTCAGTTCGCAAGTACTGGCATTTGCACACTAAATAAAGCAAGAGGAGAGTGGAAAGATTGCAAAAACATATAATTAAGGACTGAATCATAATGCATGCATACAAGGGAGGCAAATTAAAGTTACATGATTGATCTTAACCAGCATCTCCTGATTTTATTATTTAATAAGACAGTATTAATAATGCTTTCCTAATATTTTGTGTACACTAGAAATTCATTATCAGAAAGAAAAAAACTGAGTCAATCCTCTGGCCTCTACAATCCTCTGACTCGCCTTTCAAACACCAAGCCACAGAAAGTGAAGCTGATGCTCAGATTTAACCTACTAATTCTGCTTCATTAACACCAACCTTGAACAAAGGGGCACAAAAGGAGAGACGGCAGTTAAGGAACGCCAGTATTTCTACAGAGAATACATGGACAGATGTTCTCAGCTGATTTCTGAGTTCCCCCTGGCAATCAAGAAGCAACCTTCATATTTAAATCTGAGGAACAGATCTGTACCAGGGTACCACTAGGAAAGGTGGCATCCTATTGTATGACAATGACATCATTAAATGGTATTTATCAAACTCAACTTCTTAGACAAGCTGGAGGGTGGCCGTGTCCCTTACCACTCTGATTACATACCTAGGTCTATCCACCCACCTCCTACTTTGCACTTTGGATTAATCAATGTATGGAAAATATTTTTCATCTGTTTGCACAGCACCTGCTTCAGTAAGACCAATGGAGGATCCTGGAAAGCTGTCCTGATTAAGAGCACTGTAATAGCGGTGCTTCTCCTGTTCAACTATAATATTGCTCCTGCACATTAATGTAGCAGACAGGCTGTGATATAGGCGACATCAGGAAGCTCAGAAAGCGAACAGGAAGAGACCTCAGGAATGCAAACATTTGCTATGTGTCCTTTTTCAGTGCTCAGGGCTTCAGGCTAATTTTTATATGACCCTACAGACTGCATGCCTACCAGTGCCTTTGGACCATGCTTTGATGTGCCTTGGGACTTATCTTCTAGTTCAGTTTAACCCTGAACAGTTTCTGCACTCACGTTCTGCACTTGATGAGACCCAGACAGGAGGGACAAGGCAGCTACAAGAGATTTCCCTCAAGAAACCATTTCTGATTTGAATAGAGAGCCACATCCCACTGGCACTGAACAGCAGCAACCAGATTCAGCATTCTGTCTCGCTCCAACTTCCTACAGTTTTCAAGACCATTCCCTTACTTAGTGGAAGGATCATTCCCTTCCTTCTACAGTTTCCCTTTAGAAACCTTTCAGATTCTGCTGCTCTGCTGATAAAGCAGGTAAAGTGTGAAGTCCTTTGTACAGTATATTAAATTCATTAAACTTTTGTTGCTAAATTTAAATGTACAATCAGAAGAAAAAAACCCACAATGCAGATGAACACTCATTCTATGCACATGCAGCACTTGTATACAAATGATTAATTTCCATGTGGAATTTGCAGTACTGTGAAACTAGCCATTTGAATGCCACAGTAATTTTTGTATGGGGAAAAACATATTGAGCCAATAATAAATAAAACTGCAGTAATAATAGTTCTTACTATCTTTACATCTGCCTATATCCTAAATCTCTTCATGGATGCAAGAAGAAACATGCACTCCTCCGTTTATTTTTATTTTTTCTTTTTTATTTTTTTGCCAACTGAACAGATGGCACTTAGCTATATAAAGGGGAAACCAAACCAGAGATAATGTTGAAATAGTTCTGGGTTTACTTGCAGAAGCTGTCAGGAGCTAATACAACAAAAAAAACTCCACCCTGTTTCAGTGCAACAAAAATCGAGACATTAATTCTGTGGGTATATTTTAAAGGCAAAGATTTTACTTCTACAGTAATTATACCATTCTAAATTTTAAGAAGATTGTTACTCTCAGAGCAGATCTGAATTCAATATATAGCTGACCAGGACTGGAAGTAATTACTTCTAGACACTTTGAGGGAGATAAATAAAATGCTTTCAACTTTGAGGGAGATAAATAAAATGCTTTCATTCATAGCACAGCACACTTCCTTTGTACATGCAGCATTTGGAATTATTTGGGTAACAGATAATAGCCTATAATTTAATCGTCACATAAAATGAGTGAAAAATAGCAATACCACATGAGGCTGCAAGATGTAGAATACTTGCAATAGGACTAAGAAAGGAGGGTACCACTAAGTTGAGTTTCTTTTCCCAAGCACAAATGGCTTGAGAACGATATTCTGTAACACACAGTATTTGCCAAGACTCGTGTTGATACTCTTAATAAGTGCTATAGTTCGTTACTGCTTTTGAATTTTTGAGTTACCAGAGGTTGTGGCTAAAGGCTATTTCAGTAAAACTGCACAGACAAACGACCTTATTTCCATCCAGCAGCTGCATAAACAACAATCTCATTATCCTCTCAGTTATCTGTGACTATACCATGACTTGTTTTAAATCAATAATGTTCCATCCCTCTAGGATATTTATGAAGTGAATATATTTCTCATGAGCTGCTAGAAAAAATCCTACATTACCTTTCTTTCCTGTCAGCTGCACAACCTCTTCCTTTCTGACCATCATATTTAAATTCAATCTACTCAATATATCTGGCACAAAACAATTTCTTCCAGTGCTGCAAGTAGCTTAAGCATTGATTGTTTCAGTTTTCCTTTGAAAGTACTTTCACATATTGTTTGGAGACTCCCTTCAAGCCCCGATTTATGCCTTACAGCTATTTCCTACATGGATATGTGGGAAGGATTCCCCTTCCAGTGCACTAAGCTCCCCTACAACTTCTTGCTTTCTACTGCTAGCACCACCTATTTTGGTTCCCTTGCTAAGAACATAATTAAAGAACTCTGCCAACAATGTGTTCGCAACAATGTGTTTGAAACAGACACTGCTTGTTTAGAACAGATTCTCTCTGATCATGTTTTACAACATTAATCACTTGCTTTGATTAAGACTGCAAGTTCTTCAGGTTTTAATTTCTGTTTCTTTAGAGTGCCATTCTTATCATGCACTATAAATACTAAATAATTATTAAAACCATTAATCTACTGCCAACAGAAAAATGCAACTGGATTAAAGTTGATTAATTTGTTCTACACTTCAGTCTGATTTGGTGGAAAATAATATCTAGGATGGCTGCTGTCTTTCTAGGTTGGTTTGTTTTGTTTTCTCCTTATCCCAGAGATTATCTCCCATAGTAGTACTTTGTTTTTTCTTGTAAAGAATCAACATTTACAAGAACTCAATTTTATGATAAATTAGCTTTTTCAGCAGACTAAGTGCTACATCTTCAGCAATACTGAACTGTGTCAGTTTCCACAGACATATGGTGGACTAAGCCAAAATATACAAGGATCTTTTGGTACAGCTGTCCAGTACTTACACATCCCCATGTGCATATTATGCACAAGTGTCTGCATCTAAAATGTCATTAACATTCTTGAACAGAGAAATATTTTTGCAAGTGCCTGTTTCAAAAGCATCATTACAATACTGATGAAATAACACAACACAAAGCTTCTAAGCTGATTTTAAATCAGGTCGCGTTCAGGTTCAAAAAGCTGACAAAATCGCAGCTGACACTGGTGTCAGCATGGAAGGCACCAAAGCACACTGAAGTGCCTCTGCTAAATCTCAGGTAAAAGTAAATCAGCAGTCGAATTCACAAGCAGACATTGCTGCTGCCAGCTTATTACACCTCTTATATCCAACTTCAAGGCAGTCTCCAGCCCTCTCCAGTTTTCCTTTAAACTCTATCACTTTTTCTACATAATTCTTCCAGGCTATTAAGTGACGAGCTGTCAAAGACTAATTAGGCAGAGAAGGATTTTAATAACCAGCTAGACAACTGGAGTACTAAATTTTGTAGTTCTCGGGTGTGCTTGAGATACCTTGATGTTGTTCATCTTTTTTCGAGCACAAACCATAGGTTGACAATCTTATTTTACAGAGACGTGCACAGAACTGCACATACATATCTGTATTCAAATTTTTTATTTACTTGAACTTGTTACCAAGGCCTGAAAGAAAAGATTTGCCAGTAAAATACTACTCATTGACTCTGCAGTAACATTTAACAGTGATAAAATAATTATACTGCTTATAGTAATTCAAGAGATCACCATAATCAGATCTCCCAACTTCTGGAATCTCAGCACTGATGACCTCGTAACTAAGGTCATACCACAGACAGCTGGGTGGGGTGGCACAAAGTGTGTCTTCCTCCACCCCAGGTATAGCAAAACTTGATGCAAGAACCCATAGCACACACTCACTGCCAGGCAGCACACTGCTCATTGGAGACTGCTTGAGCCTTCCTGCCTCCTGGCCAGCAGCACACATCAGGACAAACATCTGCTTGAGGCTATGGCACAGCAAACTCTGGAGAAGGTGTTATATCAGTGGGAGAGATTGCATCAAAGCACTGGGCTATAGCAGGTGAGAGTGAGTGCCTTGCATTCCATTTCCTCCACACTTAATATATGCTCACACACACATCTAATCAAAAGCTGCTTTGCGTTTAGGTAAACACAGTAATTTAAAACAGCCTTTTTTTTTTTTTCCAGCCAATTCAAATTTTCTTAAAGGGTGTCATGATTTCTTCCATATATGTGCTGCCCAGAGAGATCAGGACTCTTTGGAGAACAATCTATGCATGTCTGTTGCACTTGAACTCACTGCAGAAACTCTAATATTGTGGTTTGTCAGTGACCTTTTTGTCAGCTGATCTGTAACGACACAGCAAGAAACTCAGCCACCCTGTACTGAAAGAGAAAATTGCAAGAAAGAGGGTGCCTAGAATCACTTCACAAGGCAGGTCACTGGGATGCTGTGAAAGACACACAGGATTCTTATGCCAGTCTCATCCTCCAAAGCAAGCTGAAGTAGCAGCAAAGTAAAGAATCAATAAACACAGTGACGAAAGGACTCAGTAAACTGAGGTGCTACCACTAGGTAGGAAGAAGAACACTAAATTAATAAGTAAGCTTTTCGAATACAGTACTAAAAAAAGGTAAAAAAAATCCACCTGAATGCTAATAACTCCTTACCTCCAGCCACTCAGGCTATTTTCACAGTTAAAATAGTCGGTATTCAAATCCAAAATCCATGGTTGCAATTTAAATATTGGGCAGTAGAAAACAGTAAAAACAGATCTGGAAACTCTTCCCTTCCAAAAATGCAATATCAACACATTGCAAGCGAACACCATTTTAAAAACATCTCTGCTATTGAAAACTTCTAGGAACAGGGAATACACTAAAGCTTTATGGAGACTTTGAACAAAAGCAAGCTCTTCTTAAAACACTGACATGTAATAGACAAAGTATAAACATGAAAAGATGACAAGTTATTCTTACTTCCTTAGAAGAGAACAGGATATGTGAACTGATGTTACCTGCCTGGCAACACCATGATCTACTCTGCCTTGCAGATGGAAGCACTTAATCTAGTGCTGAACATTTTGGGCACTATCACAACACACATTCTGTCATTTAGACACAGCTCTTGCCTTTAATGACTCTCTCTGTTCTCTCTTAGAATAGATACCACTCAATTTTGCATGATGTTTTCAACTTCCAACAACACCATGCAAAAAAGGGTGAAAGATCAAACTTGCTTAAATGACAGCAGGTTACAAATTTCCAACCCAAAGTGAGCACAAGCATCAGGACCTGGCATTTCTGTCAGCTAAGACACAGTGATGACCGGTCAGATGAACTACTGCTTAACTTTGGTCACAGCCACAAAAATATTTCCTGAAGAGCAGCTCTGTGTTAAAAATACAAGTAACACTTGTATGTTTCTGAACCTAAGAAACAAACAAAGAAATCAAATCTTACTATTTAGTTAGTAATTAAATTTATGATAAAACCAGGGAGCAACAAAGTTTCCTTTGGAAGGTGGCAGAATCTCACCAATCTTCGTTAATCCATACTGAGATGGGAGGCATTTCCTCTATTATCTTCCTAAAAGTACATATTGTGATTCAAATTATTATTGTACCTATTTATTAATTTGATTTTCAACAAAGGGCCAGGAAAGAGAAAAAAAATCTATTATTTTATTTCCAAAGTTATAATTCACTTAATAAAGACCTCTAGGCAGAAACTGGCATCTTATATTAAGCTGCTTGCA
Source organism: Chloebia gouldiae (assembly GCA_003676055.1). Classification (NCBI taxonomy): domain Eukaryota; kingdom Metazoa; phylum Chordata; class Aves; order Passeriformes; family Passeridae; genus Chloebia; species Chloebia gouldiae. The sequence continues at coordinate 59,930,219 of QUSF01000002.1, read as the reverse complement.
CATTTTCGTTAAAGTCCAAGTATTTTCTGAACAAATACATGTCACCTATAAAGCATGTTTTTAAAATCTTACAAGCATATTCATTTACTTTAGAGGAGCCACCAATCACTGCTCAGAGATGGACTGGGCATTGGTCCACAGGTGGAGAACAATTGTATTGTACATCACTTGTGCTTCTTTTTTACCACTACTCTTATTTTTATAGTTAGTAGTATTAGTAATACTATATTTTATTATTATTACCATTATTATATTTTACTTTGTTTCAGTTATTGAAGTGCTCTTACCTTAAATCAAATGTTTGGGTTTTTTTCCTGATTTTCCTCCCCTTCCCACCAGAGTGGGAGAGAAGCTTCACGATGCTTCGTTGCCAGCTGAGGTTAAACTACAACTGCAATCATGCAGCGAAATGAACACAACCTCGGGTCGACAGCAATACATTAAAAATTATTTGCTATTACACTATAAAGAACAAGCAGAGAGAAGACTAAAAATTCCCTCTTTTCAATGTATAGCACAATCTGAGACAAAGTTAAACTACAGAACAAAATCACTGCACATTAATGCCCATGACAAACAAGGGAATACTTGCTCCAGGGGCCCTTAGACTGTCCTCACATGATGTAAAGACATCCTGAAACAGGCTGAGTTTCAGGCATTAACCTGGTCATCATTAGTAAGTGTCAATCTTTTCTGCCTACACCCAGCCTTCCTGGACAATACACTTTCACATCTAATCTTTCTCATTTTAGTCTCCCACCCACAAATTTTCCTGCATTCAAAAGTCCTGAAGAATCAAGCAGACCATGAGATAAAAGGCAACATTAATCAAGATAAACTGATATTTATATAAATTTCTTTTCCTTTACTTTTTATTAAATTGCATAGGCTGTTGCTCTCAAACCTTCTATGTGTAGGAAAACATTAGAGTACTTAAATGCCAGAGTTCAATGAGTCTCCAGAATTATGTAATCATTGTGTAAAGTTACACCTTGAACAATACATAATAGAAGGCCTGTAAGAAACAGTCAGGCATTCGATGACCTTTCTTTGGTTCCTTACTGTTTTATCTAACTAAACTAAGTTTTTTACATTAAGACACATGCTGCATGCATACACATTTTAAAAAATATTAAATTTGTCTAAACTTGAATTATGGACATTCATGGAAAATTTAGGAAAAATAACATCTATTAAAAGTTCTTCACTTTAGCATCTCCTTTCATCCAATATAAGTGTCACTATTGCTATTTTATGACTAGGAATGAATTACCAGAAAATCTAGGACTTAATGTCTTTTAAGTGGCCGATCATCAGCTTCATGTGAGCTGTATGTCACCCACTATGGAATGATTGCAACTCAATTCCTGCTTTTTTGCAAATGACTTATCACACATCAACATACAACAGACCAAGGATGACCTTTAAAAAGGAGAAATCAAGCCAGGAGTCATTAAAAAACATGGAAAATTGAGAATCTGAAAGTGGATATATCAGCAATTCATATCCTTTAAGACCAGGAATTGTACAGCTATAGTTCTAAATGATAAAAAAGTAATTTTTTACTTAAAATGTGACAAGTTTACTCTATTTAAACATTATCAATACCTTTAAGGGTGGTTTTGCTTTTCAGGATTTTTTTTTAGGATGAATAACTTAATCACAGCTCTGTGAATTTAATCACCATCTTTCACAGCAGAGTAGGGAGGAGAACCCTAAACTTTGTAGCCATCACAGACATTTGGCAACCAGTAGGCCACTCCATTGTCACAAAAAGCTTTTCTTTATTACATTTAAAATTTATAGAAGTGGAAAAATGGTGACAAAAAGTTAGTTTAGATTAATGATGTTAAGTGAGTTGTTTATTTGTTTTGAAAAAGTCTTTCATTTACAGATTACCTCTACCCTACATTATTAAACACTTAAGTAATTTATTATTTATTGAAACTGTAAAAGTATAAATCCCTATTCCCAAGAGAGTCAGAATGATTATAAAAAGGTAATTTCATTTACCAGATGCTAAATACTGACATCCAGTGACACCTCACAGAGAAGTAACCTGCATCTTTTTAGGTGGCAAATACCCCATACACTCATCATAAATCTACTTTAAGATAGACAAGTTTAAGCCTTGTTTTTATTATTTTTATTTTCAATAAATGCTGACATAACTACCAACTATAAATACTGTTATTTAAAAACAGAAAAACAGTAATTAATAATTCATTCTTAGTACATAAACTGAGGAGCTTAAAGTGAGAGAAGAGCTAAATAGTTCTTTAACTGTCCATAGTGGAATCTTACTGCTGCATTCAGAGCTTTTTAATCATGCATTCACTGACCACAATTGTAAAACAATGTCAAGAGACACCAAAAAAATAAAGCAAGGCAAATGAATAAGATAGGCAGAAAATGATGACCACCCTAAGCTGGAAAAAGATGGCATTTGTTTCAAGTCTGCAAAATGTCATGTCCTGTGGAGAATACAGAAAATACAAATGAGCATTCTATAAATGGATATATAAATATGTGGGAGGAAAAGCACAGGAAAAAAAGCCCCACAACACCAGTGCCTTAAACCTGCTCTAAGCATCTTAAACTAAGCATCCACACACATGCATCCACTTTTAGAAGGAAAATAAAAATAAGAGCCCACAGAGGGACATGAGCCAGGAATTCCAACTGAAGGGCTTTGACAGTTTTTCCCATTGGTACCACCTTATGGTATAAGCCTAGGACTTTAGCAAAGCATGATCAGCTTTTTCTGATTAATTAGTTGTGTTATCCTGACACCCAGGAGCTTGGAGACAAGAATATCAACAAGCAGAGCACTGAACAAATACAGGCTGAAGGCAGTCTGTAGCCCAAGCTCAAAGTGAAACACAGACAACTGGGAGGCTAGAGAGACCCTCCATACAAGTCTGCCTGAGAGGTAGCAGTAACTAGAAGCAGCAAACTTCTTCTAGCAAAAAAAAACTTTTCTGAGGCATTTTAATCCTTTATGAAACAGATATATGTTGCAAACAAAACCAAAGAAACCAAACAAAACCAAAGCCTACCCCCTCCTCTGAGATGCACCGAAAATAATCTTCTAGCTTGTGAAGCAGACAATGTATGACAACAGAAAACAGGAAGGTATAAAAACAGCAAAACATTTTCAGCATTGTCAGGTTAATTACTTAAATCTTTTGGAGCTTCTTGCTGTTCATTGTTTATAAATATATAATCCGTTTATTTCCCCTTATTTTCACTGCTGGTCCTAATTTAAACAAAGATTCCATGCAGCTAACAAGTTCCAAACCAAAGATACACTGCCAGCTCCAGAAGAAGCAAGTATTCTCTGTGGATATACAAGTATTATTCTTATCAAAAAACTCATTAAACTAGCCTTCAATATTCTTCATTATTACTAGGTTTCTTTACTGAAGTGTCATTTGCCTTAGCTTTCCATATTATAATTTCTTAAATAATTGTGCATGTCTAATTTGTATTGTGTATTCCAGAAAAAGTCAGCTTGTGAACCACCATGGAGCTTTTTGGAATTTCTCTAAGCAAACCTAAAAGATGATACAGTGCCCTCAAACATTTACTATCTGCTTAAAAAAAAATTTGCTACTTACTACTAAGCCTTTCACAGTCTTTAAAGGTAAAAATGCACAATTTCATAATCCTTTTTAATTCCCTCCACTTAAATTATCTATGCTTAAAGTGATCAGAAGAGAGGTTTTGTTGTAGTTTTAGTCTTCTTTATGCCTGTTTTCCATACACCATTCACTGTCAAAACATGTTCCATTACATGCTCAGTTTCCAATTAGCAAAAAAAGGCTCCAAAAATGCCATCTTTTCGATTGTGAATGTAATTGAGGCAAAATCCCCGCCTTCTTTTCAGTGCAAACTGGGCACGCTATAATTTCAGCCAGATCTTCAAACACCCTTATGTAACCATCCTCCTTGGAAGAGTGACAGGTAGTTGTCATTTTTACTAGATATCATTCATTTCCACACTTGCCTTCAAGTATGAAGACATTGCCAAATCTTTGACCTAAGATATAGGTGGTGTTTGCTCAAAAAAGGCCCCTGCTTTCTAGTATCATAAAATCAGTTATTTTTTAACTAGATATTCAAAAACTGGCAAAGGTGTCTGATATACACACTAGTTCAAGCATTCATGTAATGACACACATGCTGAGGTTGAAGGATCAGATCAGACTGTTTGCACACTTATTTCCAGACTCACTTCTACACCATCCTGCCAAACTTTGCTTCACTGCCTGCAGACCCAACTTCTTAATTCAAAGACAAGCTGTTATTTTTATCAACAACACAACAAAATTACTATATTACTTTAAAATTAAACATCCTACTAAGGAAATAGTTAATTTCCTTTATAGAGAGATAAATTCAATAAATTATACCTTAATTCCTGTATTTATCTGTGATGTTACTTTTTGAAAACAGCAAGCTTTTATTCAAGACAGTGACAAGACCAAAGAGAAGCTATTAAGTAGTTATGCTGAGAAGGAAGGAATGTTCAATACTTTCCTCTGCTTCCAATCTCATTAATAAGGAATATTGTGTTTCAGATAATTATTTAACCACCCAGATGAAGTAGCAAAAATCTGAGCTTCAACAGAAGAAAAGGCCAAAAGTAGTAAGTGTGGCTTTCTCAAATTATGTATAACTTATTAAATCTGACAAATAATACTTAGATAATAGGCCATTAGTGTCTAAGAGCTATTAGCAGTTATCTCCAAGCACCAACAGAAGATGGCAGAAAAATGCAGATATAACACTTCTCTTTAAATTAGGGATTAAAGAAGGAGCTAAGAATTTACTGTCCATAAGCTTTATTTCAATTTCTGTGAAAAACAGAATCCACATCATACATAAGAAGAAAATTAGCACCAGTCAACATGATTTGTCAAAAATCAATCATGTCAGGCTAACTTCAGTGACAGGACAACAAACCTTGGAAATATAGGAATGGTAGTAAGCATCATTTACCTTAGCTTCACTAGTTCTCAGAAACAGTCAAACTGAAAATTACTGAAGGAGTAAATGAGAAAGGAGAATGCACAATAGTCTTCCAATATACATTGAAATATGTGCAAACTACCACAGGAATACATTCTTGAACTGTAAATTCATGTTTGTGGTGAGCTGAAAGACTTCTTTCAATTACAAGGAATAAAATTTAATTTGTATATCAGAATAAAATACTAAAAAAAATTGCTTTAATAGCTTAAAAAAGGTGACGCAATTTGTCTTAAAAGGAGCTGTAAAAAACTTTCCTAAACAGACAAAATATTCTTAAATAACACAGGAAGAGATGATCTCAGCATTGAGCTAAGACTAGGTGACAAGCAGCCTCTGTGCTTTTATCTGCAATGTTTCTCACCACTCAGATTATTTCTTTATGTAATAGAAACATGAAGATAACATCATCTCAAATGCCTACTTGATCTTTCTGTACTGAATTCATATGTACATCACTGAATTACCCAAATACAAAGCAAGTGTCTTCAAATACAAGGGAAGTAACTTCCAGAATCACTCACTTATCTGAAACAGAAACTTTGACCATCTCCAATGCTATTGATAGCATCACACAACCCTTGTATACAGAGCTCATCTTTCCACATGCCAGCCAAAAAATGTGGGGCTACTACCCCAACAAAAATTATTTTCAGCATATTAAAATTTCAAAAGGAAATGCTGGGGCAGAACTACAAGTACCCAATTTATACCTCTCTCTAAACACCAGCAGCAAATCTGGCATGTATTTGCCTATCATCAGGAACAGATGTTCTTAGGAAGGTTGCTCACTAAATTCTATTTGCAATTTCAAAGGCCCTTTGTCATGTCATATACGTCCACAGCACAATGTCTCTCATTTTAAATCAAATCCATTTTATCACTCAAGCTGAATTACATAGTTCACCTCATTCACACATCTATAAAAATACCATGACAGACAAGACTGGACAAGGGAGCAGCTTTCCTTTCCATGCACAGCTTCACTGCGATCACAGGCACAGTGCAATTTAATACTTTCTAGACAGTCTAACCCTAAAATAATGGTGCCACAGGAAAACCTTTTGCAGTATTCTCTTTGCCAGATCTCAAACCTATCATCAGTGAAATCAGATGGCAGTAGCAAATATAAGAAGTGGACAATATATAGAATAACACTACTTTGAAGCCATGACCCTTCTTCATTAGAAAAATCAGAAATAGGTTTCTCCAAAACACACAGCAACAAAATGTTTCATTCTACTTTATGTTTACAATTGCATCTCCACCTACATTGCATCAGCTGGGAAAGTGCTCATGGAGAAGAGAAAAGAGGGCTTCTTCCCTCAAAAAGTAAACACCAAGTATTTGAGGTGCCTCCTACAGAGGAACCAGTAGTGGCTTTTCAATGCACTGAATTTTAACTGACAGGTGACCATTCTGCAGAACTTCACAAAAAAGAAAAAGTAGGGAAGAGGGAGTAATCATTTTCCTCCGGAGCATGTATGAAAATTAATGTCAAATGATCATGCAAAGGAAGTTGCCAGAACCAGCTACAGTAACAGGAGATATCAGCATGGTATCTGAATTCCCATGGCTGTGATCAAATTATAAAGAATATAATTAGCCACAAGATATCAAAAGGAACAGCACCTTATTTACTTCCCTTTGTTCTGCTTTCTTCCACTGAGAAAAATTAAAATGTACTCTCTTTTACTAAAATAAAGCCACAGGCAGTGATAACATGTGAATCTGCATAGATTTACAGCACAAGAGCGAACAAAAGGTGTAGCTTCTTTTAAGTCTTAGTATTTGGTGCAAACCCTGACAGTCCTGCTGCTTGAAGCAGTCAAATCACAGAAATAATGCAAAGTCTGAGAAGGTGCTGTATCAGAAGCAAGAACATTCATTTTCTGTTGGTGAAACCTTTAGGGGTCTGGGGAAGGGGGGAAAGGTTAAAAAAAAAATCAACATAAGTGTCAGCACTTGCCTAGGAATCATGGCTCATCTGCTTCCTTTACTGAGAAATTCTGCAGAGCAGTTATTTCATTTCACCCAGTCTCGCTCTTCTGCAGCAACCAGAATTTATTCTACTTTCACCTTAGAGCATCTACTAAAACACTGAACCAGACAGTGCTGCAACAACTGGGGAGATGGGTGTTTTCTGGAGCTCAGTGCCTAGTTGTGCTATTTTATGTCTTTTTAACAGGTTCATTTATTCTGACCACCCTGCCTGTACAAGTTTCAGGCTCCCTTACAAACTGAAGCCACAATACTCTGAAGTGCAGCAATGACCAACTGCCAGCTCTCTCTTTCACTGTGTTGACTCTGACTTCAAAAACCATGCCAGTAAACACCATTAGGTGAAACAAGACCACGAAATTCATACCGTCATTATAAACTGTAACCCAGATGTTTCTCTTTCTAAAGTGTCTTTAATCTCATTTTATTTTTCCCTAAGTCACTACACAAATGCCACTGCCAAAGACTTATCTCTTGAAAGATGCTGGGACAATACCAAAACAGCCATAAAATGTAAACATATTTTATAATCAAATTAAACAATGCTAAACAAGACAAATCATTATACTTAGCTTTATGCCCTGGGCTTTCTAAGATGATCTAAATCACAGCTCCCTTTCAACATGTCCTATGCAATTGGACTAAAGCCTATAAAAGATATAGTGTAGAGCTTTCCTACACTTTTTCATTTCTATTCTAAAATTTATTGCATACTGTTCTAGATCTGCTATTCAGAGAGTATAAAAACAACTGCCAGGTAAGTTTAATTTCCCTTGATTTCCTACAAGAAAAAAAATAGGTATATTCTATGCATATATGGTTTCTTTGTCCTTAAATCAAAAATGGTATAGGTTGTTTATACATTGACTGACATAACTTCTAGGAGCAGTCACCTGGCAGAAGAAACTTACAGTGGGCATGCTGACAGCCAGGTTAATAAAATATGCAACAGTAACACCTTTAGATGGCTTAATTTCTTCTCCCTTACAGCTGTTAATTTTTTGCTCAGCCTATAATGTCTCTTTTTTCTAAAATCATGTTCATTACATTTCAACACAACCAACATGATCTTCCAGGGACTATATACCTCCTCAATAATGTACTGGACCTTACTAATATGAAAGCCTCTATTTGCTAACAAAATCTTCATTATCTCCTCAAATTTTGATTTGGAGCACTGAGTTTTAAAGATTAATATACTTTTAATCCAGTGAATCATACAGTCTTGGGCCAAAGCATACCCTTAGCTCATTCCTAAATTTAATATCCATCAGGACCTGGACAAACTTGAGATGGACAAACTTAACCTTTTTAAGAAGAACGTTAAAAAGAGGAAAAATTCCAAGTGCAAGGTGCTGCACCTGGGTCAGGGCAATCCCAGACATGAGTACAGACTGGGAGAAGAGCTGACTGACACCAGCCCTGTGCAGCTTGGAGGACCCAGTGAATGAAAAGCTGGACAGGACTGGGCAATGTGAGCTTGCAGGCCTGAAGGCCAATAACACCCTGGGCTGCCTAAAAAGAGGTGTGGCCAGTGGGTCAAGTGAGAATCCTCCCTTTCTTCTCTGCCCTCATGAAACTCCACCTTGAGTTCCGAATCCAGGTCTGGAGCCCTCAGCACACAAACCTGCTAGAGCAGGTCCAGAGGAGGAACACAAAGACAATCAGGGGGGGTTGGACCACCTCTCCTTTGAAGACAGACTAAAAAACTGCGTTTGTTCAGCATGGAGAATACTCCAGAGAGAGCTCATTGCAGCCTTTCAGTAATAAAAGGAGGATTATAAAAAAAGAAGGAGGAGTGACATTTTTCATGGGTAGATAGTGATAGAACAAGGGGAAGTGGTTTTAAAGTGAAGAGGAGACAAAGATTAGTTGTTAAGAAAAAAAATATCACTATGAGGGTGGTGAGGCCCTGGAACAGGATGCCCAGAGAAGCTGTAGATGCCCTATCCCTGAAAATAGTCAGGGCTGGATGGTGAGCAGCCTGGTCTAGTGGAAGATGTCCCTGACCATGGCAAGTGGGAGTGGAACTAGATTATCTTTATGGTCCTTTCCAATCCAGGCCATTCTACAATTCTATGATGCCTACCACACATTGGCTTTGGTTTTCATATTTTCTATGCTTTACTTGTTACGCCATACAACTGTTCTTTCATGTTTCTTCTTGTAGGAAGATTCTATGTTAACTAAAACCAAAAGTTCATTGCAAATGCATGGGGAAAATTGGTTGCTCTTCAGCCACAAAGGATCATTCCACTGAAACACCCTTCTGATCACTGTTACCATCAGCATGTGTACCAACAACTACTTGTGTTCCAAATGAGTATCACCTTCTGTGCCACAGGAACAGGTGAATAGCTTTAGACAATCTAAACTGGCTGTCATTGTACCCAAGCAGATAACAGCAGTTACCCTCCTCTCCCAGTCTCTTACTAACAATGACAAATTAAAACCACGTTGCGAGTTCCAGCAATGCTATTCCCTCTGACACTTCTCATTCCTTGAATTGACTTTAATCCATAGCAGGAAACTTTTATCTGGTACTGGCAATCTATGAGGCTGCTTTAGACAACAAAAAGCACTCCTGGAGTGCGGAAAGCTAGGCTATACTCTATTAATGCTACTGAGTGACAGTTTAAACAAGAGGTTTTTCCAATGGATAAAGTCTGCTATAGGACCTGATCATGACTTCCAAAGATGTCTCCACAATCACAAAATCATGGCCTAGATTGGGGTTGTTTTGCACTCTTTTCCAATTAAAACAATAGTTGACATCATAATTAAAAGGCAACCCATATTTTTAGTGCTTTTTGAAAGAACATCTCTCACCTCCATCCTCCATTTCAGTCACAACCAAACACTTGCAAAATGTGTATTTAGATTCTGCTGGCAGAGTGACAGTTTCTCCTTATGGAAGAGATCACTACCACACTTCTGCCACTGAAAAAAATGAGAGGAAATACACTTGTTTTCAACTAAAACAAAACTGCTCTCCTCATCCCATGGAGTCTGAGATGCAATGATAAATTTCAAGATTTCATGTAATAGTAAGACAAACTCAGACATCCAGTAAAAACGAAGTTTAGACAAAATGAGTATTAATCAAAATACAAGCTGAGTACAAAAATTCTAGAATCCACTTGTTTTCTAAATCAAAATAATTTTAACTAGTTCTATGTAAGTGCCTTATCACATCAGTTCACTTAGAGACAATGCTCGTGGAAGGTCATGTCCAGATCCAAATTCTTTAACTAAACTTTCTTAATTATCTCCCTTATTTTCATTTAGAAGTACCCTTAATATAGAGGGAACAATGTTATTTGGGATGAAAGCCTCCCACCACTTGGCTAAATTATCTGCTTACAGATAACAGCTGTATCGTTTAACACTGTATTCTTCTTACTGAGAACTATGGAAAGAAATTCAGAGTCATTACACTGCTGAGCTATATGAAGTGAAAGATAATGGCCTACAAACTGATAGATAGCTATTTCACTGAAATAGCTGAGGGACTGCTTTTAACTCCTGATGCAAACACATAGCAAAGAAGTGAAACATCATTGGCAGGCTTCCCTCTTTTCTTTGTGGACACATTTCCCCCTCTTCCAAAAGAGGAAATTGTCCTGCTTACTAATGAAGAAAAAAGTGGGGAAAGGAGATTTTGTATAATCTATGACTTTTATTATGCTTCCATCATTCTCAGACGTGCCCAAGAATCCCAAATATTGAGTAAATTTCATTTAACCTCTGAAATTTAAAGTGTAATTTCAGTAACAGAAAGAGGAGAAGGACATTTGTTTCAACTACCTTGCTGTGTTGGAACTTGCAGCAAAAGAATACTCCTCATTGTAGCAACAAATAAGAGAATAATAACTAAGAGACTTCCAGTACTTGATATGGAACACCCAAAATTGAATGTGAAGGGTGAGTGATTATTTCAGGGCTAATAATGCATCCCCTCTTAAAAGAAAAAAAAAATAGGAAAGCAAAAATCATAGCTCACAAACTGAGTTCTAAGATGGCAGGTGACAGAAAGCAGTGACCTCAGATGGCTGTTCTAGGACCATATCCCAAAACCCAACACAATTAGCACTAATTGATCAGCAGTCTCAGCAGAAATGCCAAGAATTGAGCAAGCACTGAAAGCCAAAGTCTCCACCTCTCCCCAGAAAGGATGCTTTCTCCAGGTCAGAAATCTGGAACACCAGTGCAGAGAAACCAGCACTTGCCCTATTAGCACAACACTGTGCTCATAAATACAGGGCTCATCAGCAAATGGGGATCATCTGCAGATTCATAGAATCATTAAGGTTGGAAGAGACCTCAAAGCCCTTCAATTCCAATCATTGACCCAGCACTGCCAAATCCAGCACTAACCCATGTCCCTACACAACCCATCTACACTTTTTTTTCACCACTTCCAGGAATTCTAATTCCACACTTCTCTGGACAGCTTATTCCAATGTCTGACTACCCTTTCAATGAAGAATTTTTTCCTAATATCCAATTTAAACCTCCCTTGGCACAACTTGAGTTGAGCAGCATTTCACTTCGTTACTTCACTTGCAACACCTACCATATTTACCATATACCATAAACCACCAGTAAATATAATTGCTGTTATGACTATGAAGAATTGCTCTTTGTAGCACAACACAGGATATCAATTATCAAAAACACCACTGACATCTTCCACCTATATTCAATTACCCAACTATGCAGGGCTGAGCAAGTTACTTTTGCTTTGAAGTAAAATCCTTTGCACCGAAGTGTATCAAGAATGCCCAGCATGAAAACATCACAGAGCAGCCAGAACACAACACAGGTCTGCAAGCAGTGGATATGAAATAGAAAACTCTCAGGGCAACTTTGAAACATCATGTCTTTTACAGTTTGTCTTGATTAAAAAGAGAGGGGAAGGCAAAAAGGAGGCCAGAACCCTTCCAGAGTCCCTGATGACTAACAGTGACAGGACATCTTCAAACGGCATTATTTTCCCAGCTACCTAGTGAGTGCAGCTTTTCTTAAAAATAAGCTCAAATGATCTGTCTGAAGAAGACAAGAAAAAACTGTCAGTTCTCTAGACACAAACTGATGAAGCACTATGCTGTTCTAGGCAACTACTGCTTCACAACTTCATGAATTTGGGATGGGTAATTAAACCCTAAGGGAAAGGCAGGGGGAAATTGCTTCTTGGAAAATAGCAGCAATCAAAAAGCACTGTGCCAAAATACTGTATCATATCAAATATTGATCCAGCTCCTGTACACATGTGAAGTTCATGGAAGTCAAGTTTCCCATTAATGCTACATTCATGTTTTAATAAAACTACCTCATATTTTAGATTCATTTTTGCTGCAATAGCAAAGTATCTCCAGCTTAAAAATCAGAGTTGCCTTTAAATAAATATAAGGGGATTCTAATAGCATGTCCTGAAATATTCGTCTCATCTCCTCTCTCCTTTCCTGCCTTCCACATTACTACAAAATGCTATTAAAGGAAGTGCTATATCCTAGAACCTATCTTAACTTTTCTTAAGCTGCATTTTGTTTGCAAATAGGAATGACAGGTGCAGCACTCAAGAATATGGAAATTCTGAAGCTTTATGTCCTCTCCCATTTTGTTTTTCCTTTTTATTTCACCTTAAAGAAACCATTCTCTTTCTAGAGAACCTCCATTCTACATAGGAGACTAGAGAACATAAGGGTTTACAATAATGTATCCATTTATTATACAGTTTTATTTGGCAGTGATCCTTATTAGACAAATGGCAAAACAAAGTGGTTTCATTTAGGTCAGCCCCATCACTCCAGATGTGCAAAACCTTTCTGTCTTCTACTTTAGTTCTGAAAACATTATCTGAAAATGCAGAAGTGGGAAGAAGGTTATATGCTATATTAAAATGTCTTCTAATCATAGGCACATAATTCAGATATGCACCAAGTGCCTGCCTGTACTGCATTACCACCATTGAGGTTAGACTACAGCAAAAGGATTTGCAAATGAGTACATGCTGTGGCTGTTCAGCAGACTCATAGCTGGCCCCAATTTAGATCAAAATTCAGCAGAGAAGATTTTTTTCACATGGAGTAATGTCATGAAGCTCCTTTTCATAGGAAGTGAGCAACCCACAGCTGAAAACTGCTGCACTATCATTTTGACTATTTTAGTCTTCACTTATAAGCTAATAGGGCACTAACAGAGAATCATAGAAAATCACAAGTTGGAAGACCTTTGGAGGTCAAACCTCCTGGCAATTCCGAGAACTAATTTCAAAGCTGGGACAGCTGCTTAGGGCCTTATCCAGTACCAGTGTTAATACTGGCAGAGACAGAAATATAATGGCTTCTTTTTTTTGGCAACCTGCTCCAGTGTGCAGTTATACCTCCTATACAGAACTGTTGCCCTTACACCCAACTCCCTTGCTGCAGCTTATTCCCACTGCCTCTTTTTCCTTCCACAGGGCCCCTCCAAGAAGAGCCTGGCTCCATCTTTTATAGTAACAACTCACCAGGTATGCAGTGACAGCAGCTGAAAATTCCTGGAGCCTTCTCTCTTCCAAACTAAATGAAGTCAGCTCCCCTGCTGCTCTGCTCAAGAAGCACTGCACTCTCCCCAGCCTCTCACTATCTGTCAAACCGGGGGCCTGAAACCAACCGTGCTATTCCAGACATGAGCTCATGTGTGCTAAGTAGAAAAACATAAACACTTCTTCCTGTCTGGCTATAATCCTTCTCACACTTGTACCAATGCATTGAATCACTCCTTCTCGGGTGCAAGAACTGGCTTTGGGTTTTTTGGGGGCTCTTTTTAAAAATTCTTAGGGTTCCTGTCAGCCCATCCCTCCCTCTTGAGGCCCCAAGGAATGGAACAGAATTGTTTCTCCACAGTCTACTGTCATTCACAAACCTGCTGAGAGTGCACTCCGTTCCACTCTGGATTCATAATAGTACCAGTCTATTTCATAAACTGCATTTCATAAAGTATACCAGTCTCTGTTCCATTCCTTGAGGAACACAAATGGTCCAGACATTGTCTTCCCACCTTTTGGGTCATCTGTCTTGTCCGTATCTCTGATTTGGCTATGAGAGACTGCATCCAAAGTCTTTCTAAAATCATGATAAAGAAACAGTACTGCTTTCCCTACATCCAAAGGCACAGCGACATCTTTCTCAAAGAAAGCAAACAGCTCGGGCACCCTTCTCAAAATCCATGCTGGCTCTTCACAGTCACCATCTTGTCTTTTGTGCTTGGAACTGCCTTACTGAAGTAAACTGTTGCATTGGGAAATGTTTTCTTTAAGGATTGAGGACACAGGAGTCCTTGGGGAAAGACACTTAGTAAGCTCCTAAGTCTATCAAAAGGTCTTCCCAGTAACTTTACCTACAAGTTTCTCTTTGAAATTCTGCTCGTTCTTCTGCATTCCAGCTTCAATCAAACCAAAATCCACATCTTTCTTCATGAACCAACTTATACTATCCTAGGATGTCTATGGAAATTTTGAGGATCTCATATCTCTCTGACCTATCAAAACATAAAAATATCCCTCTAATATCCCACTGACTTTTTTTTGTACCAGAACCCTCCAAAAGTCCAAAGGAAATCAATCAGTAAAACAACATGCTCACAGTTAACAACATCTTGCCTACACACCAAAGCCCCTAATTGTGCTTGTCCGTCATTGACAGAGTATACACAGAGGTGCAATTTGATACTGATGGAGAAGTGAATTCCACAATAGTTATTATATTTCCAACTGAAATTTAATTTCTTGCCCATATTTCTAGTTTTCACATCTTTTGACTCACTGGATAGTCATTTCCAACCTTCACTTACCTCATTTTTTTAAAGTCATTAACATTTTTCTCTCTTCAGCCTTCCATTGTTTCTCTAGCTGCTGTGATCATTCTATAATAAAGGCCAGAAGCAAATCAAATGTCACCTCCCAAGACTTCTAGATGCTTATCATTTCGAGTATTCTCCACAAGTTTTTAGCTTTACAACTTTTAATCCAAACCCACAAAGAAATTATGTTCATCTCATTCATTTTACATGACCGTTGACTGACACGCATTCCTAGCCTATTCACGTTCCTTCAAATAAGGCTTATATTCTGTCTCTAAACACCATCAAGGTGCCTTGTTGCCCTTGATTAGCTGTATGTTAGCCCTGTTCTGCTTATCAAGAACACAAGCCATGTTTTGTCCCAGCCCTGTGCATACTCAATCTCAAGAAACCACACTTAAAACCACTTCTACAATCACTCCCAATGCCAACAAGCTGTGGGTGTTCCAAGGTGGAGTGGTTTCCAGTTACACTGCTCAGTTGTTTTCTAAAATGGTAAATCCTAAACTCCTGAGAGGCTGATCATTAGATATTACTTACTACATCTCCTTTTTCAAAATAGCTGTTTTGTTCTTATCATTTCACTTCTAGTCTCATTATATTTTAGTAGATATTTAGTAGATAATAGTCATTATTATCCAAGGCTCCCTTTAATTCTAGCTTCCTCCCTTCAATAAGGCTTTTTTGTAGATCTAAATCTAATTAGAATGTCCTTTATACAACTAGAACCATATCAAGCAGTTTGGAGTTAACTTTCTCATCTAAAAAAAGAAACTGTCTGCATAATTTAGCAGTGCTTTTGACGACACTGCTTCATTTTCCAATCAACAAGCTGCTTAATAGACTACTTCAGAACATGTTTCCAAAATTAACTTTTGTTCTCACTTCTGCTGTCCAGTCAATGTACTACAATGCTGCTCTTCCTCATCCACACTTGGTTACCTATATTTTATACCTGAATATGTCAAGTGCCAATGATTTATTTTCTAAAACAACTGAAAGTCATGTAGACATTTAAAAACTTACATCTTTGTTGAATTCATTGGAACCAGGATTAACCTAAACATCTTTCAACACAGCCCTCCAGGCTTTTTTATTTTTTTTGCCCTGCCCCCATGAACTTCATTTTTTTTTTTTTCAAAATTTCATAGGAACAGAGGCTTTGCTGCTATTCTCAAAATTCAACATGATGTGTCTTTTGGAATGCATCACCAGTATCATGGCAAAAAAAAAGTTTTGGCTGACCCCAGCATTTGCTGCGCTTCTAACTTCCTGCAGTTTTATAAATTTAACTCTGACCATTAAAAAAAAAGCATAAAATGAGAGGACTGCATTTAAAGTAAGGTATTCTTAAAACAACCTCAGGAGACATGTTTCTGATGTGTTTCATAGCTGAGGAAGTCAGGAACTCACCTAAGTTACCACATGAAGACTCACGTTGGATCATGTTTGAAAATCAAGTATTTCATATGAAGGGAGTTGAATATTTATTTTTAAAGCAGAAAGTGAGAGAGAAAGTGAGAGAGAAAAATGAGAAGAAACCCTCTCAGCAACCCAATTTGTTCCACAGCCTGTTTTCCAGAGGATGAATGCTCCAGTCCCTGAATGCTAGCACTGTGTTTTAAAAATATGCAGTCAATTATACAAGCAGGACACATATTTCAAGGTAATCATTTAGCTGTCTGCAAGAGATGCACTATTCTTCACCTTCCATCAGTGAAGTTAGAGAAAGTTTCACAATTCTCTATTTTTATAAGTAATATTGTAGCTCTGGTCTCTCAGGAAAGATGTATCAATTTGTACCTTAAAATTATTTTTTCTGTTATAAATTCATTCTAGTCTGAGCTAGTTGGATATAACTAAGAAAATTCAGTCTTTAAGGAACAATTATATTAGCAAGAACATAGAGGAGACAACACCCATACAACAGTTTTCTAATTGTTCATTATCAGCATCAAAGTCTTATGCAAGAGTTTTGAAACAACGCTGCTAGCAACAATAAAGCAAAACTTATTACATACTGACAACAAAATGTCAGGTGTAGGCATTTTGCCCTGGTATGCTACTAATTTCAAGGTAAAATAATTAAATAGCAACAAGTGAAAAGGTCTGTCTGGCAAAACTCACCTTGGTGTGAAGAAATTTGTGTAAGAAAAGGCAGCAACAGAAAAAATATCCTAAACTTTGAATTTTGTGTTTTTCAGCCATGCTGTAACATGTCAACAAGGTGTTTATTTCTGGTTTTGCTATAAAGAAACTTGCAAAATGTGGACTGTGAATGCTACTATTATATGAAGTTGTTAAAAAGAACAATCACGACTTTTCCCAGTTCAGTTAAATGATAAAGCCTTACTACTTATTTCATAAACAGCGCAGTTTAAAAAAAACAACTAAACTTCAAAAATTTGTGTTAAATACTTTATTGGCCCTCTGTTCCAATTCAGAGGACACTTCACGTGAAACATTTAGATGTGGTTCATGAAGCAAATAACCTGGGTACAATGCAATAATTCATACACTATAGTAAATAGCTTCTCTTCTGTAGATCTGAACTATACCAGTGTATCAACAGAGTGCACAAGACACGTACAAACATCTGACATTCCAAAGACAGGAGTATACAGGGCACTACAAGAAATCCTTCCTGACATGCTGTCATGGTTGGTCTTAGTAATTTCCATACATTTTCTCATCTAAGCATTAACATTTCCATCACCAGACTTCCATCTATCATTGCCTTACATTGACACCTGCTGGAAGTGACTGGGATCGTAAACCATTTCTTTTTTTCCTCCTCAGTTAGTGTCTGATTTACCTCTACAAGAAGACCTACCTTCAGTTAACTAAGCACAGACATCTGGAAAACTAAGCCACATGACTTTTTAAAAGAAAAAAAAAACATACACTGTGTGATTTTAAGCAATGGGTAATTCCCAAGGCTATTACTGCATGGGTTCTGAATCAGAAACTGTATTTTAATAACAGCCTTTTAGATTACTTTTTTCACTACCCTTGGGTAGATTTAAACTCAACAAATTAAGTATGCATCCATTTAATGGGCTCTCAGGATAATTAGTAAATAATTATTACTCCAGGAGTCACTAAATAGTGGCTTGACAAACATTTTACAAACAAGTTTATACAAATAATGTGACTAAACAGGCAATTATAGCCCATGTCTTTACATTATTAAAAAAAACCCTTGCTTTATTCACAAAAGCAAACAGACTGTTTATTGACAACTGATAGACAAGAACAACTGAGGAATGTTTGTTAAAGCAGTTTGTATGTGCACAAACTACTGTCTTTCGTTCTTCATAATGAAGAATGAGAATATTAGTACAGCTTGGTAAACTGAAACAGCCATGTGAATAAAATGTTCTTCCCCATATGCCAGAACTTAATCTACAAGCTTCACTAAACAACATACTGCATGATACTTTTTCCTCACTTTTAAACCCTCCTCTAAGGATGGGATCTCTCTCACTTGATGCAATTTTTAAATTCCTCACAACAGAAAGCACATTTCAGATTGAAGCAGGTAGGATGAGTTAAGGTGGCTTTGCTTTATCGTCAGAACAAACTTGGGTTCTCGCACACCTTGTATACAAAATGCAGACATATTTTCATCAAAAAACACAGACACTTTTAAAGTATCATAAGCATCAAGAAGAGAAAAACTACTTCAAAGGCAGCCAAATAGAATTTATGTAATGCCAGTAAATATACAGCTGAAGACCTAGCAAATTTTGCAATTTTGCAAAGTTTCAAGACAGAATCGTTATATTAAAAGTTTAATGATATTAGCACAGCATGACCACCTAACACAGGCATCAACACTGCAGCAGTATTAACTCAGGGACTTTTCAGATAAATTAGAAATTTATTAATTTTATTTACTTATTTTAATCTGGTGAGTGATTGAAATTCCTTTTAAAAGTGAATTACTGAGTCTGTGAGAAAAAAGCAATGTAAACACCGTCTTTGGAAAGAGAAACAATCGGACACCAAAAAAGGTACTATCAAAACCAGCAATAAGTGGTAGCCTACGTCAACATGCTTTTCCTCAAACTTTTCCTGATTTTTTTAACTGAAAGAGCTCGGTCGGTGAAGGCAGAAATTAATGGCAGTGTATTAAGTCTGCTGAACTCATTCCTAATTAATAGCTTCATAAAGCTCAAAAGAAAAATAACACTGGGCATGGAAAACCACAGTTATTCTACATAATGGGTACACAGGAGTTAAAGAATCACATCCACTAAGAAGTAACTAACTCCCTAGGAAAAGAACTGGTAGTATTTTACAAAAACAAAAAAATCTCAGTGACCATAACAGTTTCCTCCCAGAGATCTAAATGGTGGGCAAGAGAGCACTTTTCTAAAAAAAAAAATGTATTGCTCTGACAAGCACAGGGTCGCTTTGTTTTGGTTTTGGTTTTTTAATTGCATTCTCTAACAAAACACACACGGAAAGCATTGCAGGCTTAAAAACACTAGATAGCCAAGATGATTTTGACACTCATCCCTTGATCACTTTCTTTTCATCTCAGAAAGACAACAGAGTTAGCAATACACACACTCGACATTTAGGGCTTACGTCTCCTACCTTACAAAGCTTCTGGTAACGGGGAGAAGAAACTGCCATCCTCTGTAAACGATGCAACAACACCACAACTTTCTGAAGAGAGGTTCTCACCACAGCCATCATTTTAAGTTTGCCACACTTCTGAAGATACCTCAGAATTTGCATTATAAATGAAGAGCAACTATCATTTCCTCCCGGTCACTGGACAATGATTTGCCAGCTTTCTGAGCATGCTCTCTTCCAGGACTGCTTTTGCAAGCTACAGGCTTTATACGTTTCAAAGGCAAAGAAGATTGATACAGCATAAGTTTTTCTCCCAAAATAACCCCACAAAACAAATGCAGAAAGATAACAGCCTTCACAGATTCCTCTAATCGGTACTGCTCAGCTCTGCTTTTGCAGAGGGCAAATGAACTTGAGCAGCTGATTGTATGCCTCCGTTCAGGAGTGCACTAAACAGCCAGAAAAAGGTTATTAATTTAAGCCTGAAAGCTGCAGGAACAAAAAAGGAATTCCTTCAGGAAGACGGCTCCAGTGTATCACAACAGTTGTTCCTCCCTAGTAGCTGCTTTCTATCAGCAGACAGAATGTTTGCTCCCTCATTCTGAGAAAGGATGCTCTCGTTCTCCGACTGAACGCAGCTCTGGCAGAGCTGTAGAGTGAGTGAATAACAGATTGTGTTATAAATCTTAAGAGGGGAGTACAGGGATACCTGCCCTAATTATATCAGCCATACATTAAAGCCTAATAAATCACACAGGCGTTTGTCAAAACTAGATTATCCAACACAAAGGGGAAAATTGCAGGGGGTAAACCTCTTTCTATAAAAACTCTCTTAAAGCTAATTTAGTCAAAGGGATCTAAAGAATCCTCACTTGCGCCAGAAAGTAGGAATGTTTTTCACAAGCCATTTCCAATTTAATATTTTCCAGAATTACTTTAGACAAGAAAAGGATAGGGCTTTGACAAAGTAAAAGCACACGGTTGCATCATCAACCCCTTTTCTAAGTGATCCTTGAATCCAAAGAGCTAACATAATTTTGATGTATTTCCTATGACAAAGCAGAATTATTTAAGCCATCTAAGGATGATAGTAGGATGTTCAAGAGCATGGAAGTGTTTTGCTACCAGCAAGACACTCCCAATGCAATAAAGCCAATATACCCCTAAGTGTGGCAAAATTGCAGCATAACCAGACCTAGCTACTCATTTCTTCCAAAGGTGCTTTGATGAATCTACTCAAATACTTATCAGAAGGGCTTCTGTAGCAAAGGTTCAGGGAGGCCTGAACACAGTAGGTGAAGCATTGATCATATGATTTAAAGTGCATATTTCCACATGAAAAGGTACCTACATGTTTCAAGCACATCAATCAGCACAATATGGTGGCAACAGCTATCATGGCAAGTTCATATGATCCAAAATAACGCACAGCTTAGATGTCAGTGCATTATACACTGCTTTGCCTCTTCTAAGGCACTTTCCTACAAAGGAGATTAATGCAAGGTTCAGATTCTTCATACAGGACATTTAAAAACTCTTCCCATCCAATTCTGGGAAGACAACCTTTTAATGTTTACTTTTAGGACTGAATCAATGTTTCTACCACTTCTCACATAAACCCCATTTCCCTGTATTCTGCTATCTTCTTGATGTGTCCACAACAATAACAACATAATTTTGAACAGATAAACAGATATACAGATTCCACTCTATATATAGAAATCTTACCAACTGTATTCACTTTGCCAGATACGCTGTCTTTTCTCATCTTCATGACATATTTGAAACATTCCTCTATGCCATTGTTCCTGGCTTGCATGCCTGTACCACCAGAAGTCTGCTGCTTTAACTTTCCAGGTTGAGCCTACCATGATTAGCTGACATGCTCTTACCAAATATCTTTTAAGGAAACTTGTGAAGCAGCAGAACTCTGAAACCAAGGAAGTATTCAGAAATGACTGCAAAAGCTCAAACCTCTTCCGTGCAAGAGAGACCCCACAGTCCACGCCTTCTTTATTTCCTTCTACTTCCTTCCTTCTGCTTTTTATCTTCCCAAATCTTTCAATCGACAAGTTTGAATAAAGCAGTGAGACAAACAGCCAGCCCCTACTTATGGTAGCTTTTTCTACAATACAACAAAATCTTTGAATTATTTTGAACACCTTTACACCTGTAGGCCCACCTTCACATACCTTGCACTACTTCTTACTATTTCCTAGCTTATTTTCTGCATCTTTTTTCAAATTAGGTTTTAATCTCTTCCAAATCACTGCTAAATATTTTCCAAAACAGACTTGTAGTGTTTTGACACTAACCTGAATGGAAAAACTTCTACAAAGTTTAGAGATGCTGAGAGAATTAATTGAACTGATTAATGATATAATTGTGGATTTCTCCTTTTCAAAAAGACATTGCAACCACACTCAAAGTCTGCATTATTTGCATAGTAATGATGCTGACATCAGGTATCAATGAAAGGCAAAACAAGGCTTCAGACCTCAGATCATTGATTCCACTGTAGAGGGACTTGAGCTGCAGCCAAACAAGTTAGACCCAAAATGCAATGGAGAATAGTCCTCCCATGCAAGCACAGATGCCAGTCTAACAGATGATCCTATTTTGAAAATGCATGACATGTAACAGCAGCAACAACAACAAATTCATCACATTTTGTCTAGGTTCAGCTCTTTTCACCTAGAATTTATCACACCTTGAACTCACAGAAAAATTTTACTTAATGGACAGGCCTTGGGATCAGGGGCATTGTCTACGGAGCAGAGAATCCCTGGATTCTTCTTGAAACCATTTAACCATTAACCTTAAAACCAATACTTCTTTACATATTCAACAAGGAACCGAAAGAAAAACACTGTCATTTTACACCACATAACTGGGGAAGAACAGGAAATTATCTTCGTTTAATCAGATAATAAGCTTAAGAACTTGCAAGGGAGCGGGCTTGATCTTTTTAAGTACAGCAGGATGTTGGAACTTCATTTTATTTTCAGAAGTGCAACAAATACTTGAAAACATAAACAGTGATTTTGGAGTGCTTGCCAGTGTCATGATATAAATGTCTTCATTTACATTTAAAGACTGTAAGATGGTAGGGGACAAAGTTCATTCTGGAAGTCATTATGCAGTGACAGTCTTTGACATGCTCTACTTCACTTCCTAGGGTAGCCAGAAAAGGCTTACAATGTTATGTAAGGTCATGGGTGAGTTAAGTGATGATACTTCATATGCACAGCGTGTAGAAACATACAGTCTCAGAAAGAGATGGACAATACCAGGTACTGGGATGCTGAACCAGGGGAGGCCATGCCCCAGCACCTCCACCTGCCTTTTCAGTTGTGACAAGCCAAGGAAATGTGCAAAGTCAGGAGCTGGTTATAGACCTTCTCTCACAGCAGTCTTGTCCAACAGTTCTCCCCTCACACAGGACAACTAAGGCAATTTTAATCAGATTGCAGCACAACAAAGAATGGCAAACAACCTTCCACATGCACAGTGCTTCACAGCCACACAGAGCCAACAAACAAACTGTGAAAGAACAGCTGTATCTTGGTGTGACTACTCCACAGAACACAAGGTAATGCAGAAATAAGTCTATTGACACACAGCACTGCCTGTGCCCTGTCTTTCATCTCCACTACATTACAGTAGTTGGAAGTGGTGCCAACAGAAAGCATAACATTAAGTTCTAGGTGTCACCACTACAGACTAATCTCAGCATTTCACAAAAAGACACATCTCTACAGATGAGTTACCTGACTGACTAGAATAATTTGAACATTGGTGAGTGACATGCCATCTTCAAGAGATACAAGCTTCCACAAAATATTGTGTTCTTCACCATGATTAGCAAGAATAACTTGCTATCAGATAGTTTTAACAGTCTTATTTCATTTCAATTCAGCACAGATATGTTCACATTAAGAGCACTACTAAAAGCAACATCTTTTTTTCATTATAAGCTGCTCAAACCTACTTAGATCACAGGTGACATTAATCCAAACACAGAGTACAGGATTTAACAGGTGGTGTAAGTTAAACTTCTCAGTCATTTCTAAGGTTTCCAGTCTGGGGCCTGAAAGAAGGCCAGCTGGGAAGCTGTTGGGCAGTAGGAGAGGGACAAGAGGTAACCCAAGCACAACAACCTCTTGGATTGGTGAAGAAGCAGGAGGAAAGTGGTAGACAGAAATAGGAGAGAGTGCAGCCCAGGAGGGCTTTACTTGGAGGGAAGTAGATTAAATTTTTTGGTTGAACAATCACACAACATGACTTGGTTTAATGAAGCGTACACTTCCTGAATGCAGTCACCTTCCAAGGACATTTAAGAGCCCTCGGTACCAAAGACATAGACAAAAATATGTTCTTCAAACCTTAGGAAGACAAATTTGCTTCTTTCGTACACCTGACTTCTAAAATACTGTTTTAGGAAACACCTTTCAATAGGCTGCAGCTTATCTCCCCATGAAAGCAGATAGCTTTTCTTTATAACATTTGCCATTGAGAGAAAACCTGAATAACAGCAATATTATTTAGTTTCTCACCTGCATTTGCTTTCTGAGTTCCCGTATGAAGACACTATCCTGAGCAGTGTTCTCACGCTCGAATGCATCTGCCAGAACATTTACTGTCGTCTCTGCCTCTTGAAGCCACTTGAGGAAGCTCTCCAGATCCTTGTGTAAGGCCTGTACTGTCTTCATCTCTGTCTCCAAGAAATTCTGCCTGTCGACAGCTCTGAAAACAAGACAAGTGTCAGAATATTCCCCCATAAGATACAGCATTATATACATCATAATGAAACTACTAAAAGGAAATCTGAAATGTATCTCTAGTAAGAACAGAGATACAGCTTGTTTTACCATAATTTATATCACATTTTTTCGTGTATCTATAGCTACCCACACATGTCCTGAACTGGTTGTACATTTGACAGACTTTTGTTTAAAAGGCGTGCAGTAAAAATTCAGTTATTAATTAAAAACCTAAGTTTTCCTTTTAGAGTGTTACCATCATCAACCTATGCTACTCCAAATGCTAGAAGTGTTATTGCCATGTGTGAAAAATGTGCTTTTCTCCATCAACAAAAAACATATGGAGTAGAAGCACTGAGTGCTTGAGGTAATTTTGTTCCTCTTTTACAGTGAGGAGAAACATTGCCATAAATTCTTAAGAATTAAAGTGCTAAGGGATGAAAAGTCAGATGCCTGGCTCTCTCTGCTAGAAGACTTTTGACACAATCACTCAAACAAACAGAATAATACACTGACATCATAACAGTCAAACCATGCTCAACAAACTTAAACTTAAAAAAAAAAAGCTGGCAGAATATGGTCCCAGTTTTCAATCAGCCCAAAGAATTTCTAACTGATGTAAACAATAAAGTTTGTGTCCATAAGAGGATTTTTTCATGTAATAACAATATAATCCAAACATTTTAAGATATCAGCAACTTCAAATAATTTCCTAGGAAAAAAAAGCACCTTACAGTTCTGCATAATAGTACTGTCTTCTAGTAATTGAAATGAAACTCAGATGAGAAACTGTTATAGTCAGCAATTTTTAAAGCTCTGATTAGCAACATTAAAGCATGACAAAGCTCTGATTAGCAACATTAAAGCATGACAAACTAAATTTCACCCATTTGAGGCTGTTATTCTGCAGCATCCCTTCTCCCAAAATCAGGACAAAAGAAACAAGCTGTCCCATACCACAACACTGTAGAGAAATCTCTAACAGAGCTAACAGCTACAATCCTTCTGCTGAGTAAGTAGAAAGCTAAATTTTATTTTCACATCAAGCACTAGCTGTATTATAATATTTTAGGGGTAAAGTGATATTTAATTTCAAGACAGACAGGGCCAAAACACTCAGCATTTGGTATTTCTACATTTCTCCAGAGAGGCCCAAACTTGTGTCTTCCATGTCCTCCCATCTACTTCAGTTTTCTTTCCTCCTTGTCATGCGGTACTGCTCAGCAGTATGAAGGAATAACTATGTTTGGAATTGTGAATTTCAAAACTAGCTAAAATATTACTTTTAGAAAAGAAGCAATGGTGTTCAGTAGCATTCAGGATGACATTTCAAAGCAAGTAGCCTGGTTTACTAGCACATCAAATGAGACCGATAGAAGTAGAAGCTGTTTTCTTTCAAGGACTGTGAGGAAATCTCATGCAACCCTAATTCTGCCAGGCTCACATTTCTAAGTTATAGCACAACCAACTGAATTTCTCAGAGACAATTTGCACAAAGAGTGTTGCAACCCCTATTTTAGAAGCTTTGGTCTTACACCACTTGCTAATAATTGCTTTATCCAAAATAAGAGTCTAAGAATCATTCCTGACTTTGTGCTTGCCCAAATTTTGGTGACTAGCAAATGACTAGGAGAGCAAGAAGTCTTCATTCTTGCTTTTCACTTGCAGCTGGAATGCTTCACCCAGTCATGACAAAAAAACATAGCATGCTAGGGATAGCAAGTAGTTTGATAGATATGGTCCAGAAAAGATAATAAGAACCAGCTCAAAAATTAGTGCACACCAAGGAACTGTGAGAAAAACATAAAGTAAAAGCAGTTATGAGCTCTAATTTCAAAACCCTCTCCCCTCTGCAGGAATTTTCTTTCCTAGCAGGGGGTTAAGGCCAAAGGTGGAAGAACAGGAGTGACAGCAGGAAGAACAGGCTGGTAATAAAGGTGACCTTCAAAGAAAAAAATAGCCCCAAAGGATGAAACACTAAGTGACCCAGATCTCCAAGACGTATTAGATAGGAATCGAGACAACCTGAACTTTGACGTTAACAACATTCATTGAAGAACATTGTCTTCATCCTAAAGTTTTAATTTCTCAAGCTTTCTGTTTGGTTGAGCTTTAAGGAAAGAATGAATTCCTATTACCAATACACTGCTGCCATATATTTTAATTAAAGCTGAAAAATAATCCTAAATACATACAAATTTACAACTAGTGTCCTAAGATTACATGGGTGTTTTTAAAGAGGACATGTATGGCAAGCAGTAGTGAGCAACACTTTTAGAAAGCAGGTAGAAATACTTTCTTCCCCTGGTAGTAAAGACCTCAAACATAAAATAGAAAATGGAAAAAAATTTTACAGGAGTATCCTGTACTGCAGATTAAAAACTACCCCATGCTATAAAAACATAACTCAGATTTTCAAATAATTCTGATACAATTAGAGCAGCCTCAAAAGAGAGAGGATCTGTATATCTTCCAGCTGCAAGAACAAAACTTGAGGAGAAGCTGGGGATTTTATTTTCAAATGCAGCTAACGTAATACAATGATAGTGGAGAAAGTCTATGCAGATTCTATTGGCAAACACATACCCAAGAAAAAAAAATGTTATTCTATTATTTAAGTTTTCATGGCTCTTTTTCAGGTTTCTGTTTCATCCAATTATTTTTTTCAGAAATCTACAATGCATACATGTGTGTGATCAAAAGAAATTCAGAAACTAACATCTGAGACCATACAGAAAGCAACTATAATCCATTACCAAGGCAGCACAAACACATAGAACTAAAGTTTCACCCTAAAGTATAAAAACAGAACAAAAATAGCCACTAGGCAAAGTATCCAATTTACACATGTCAAGCTGGTGAGCTTGAATCTTTTAATGCCCATAGTTTTAAAATAAAATAAAATAAGCTCCTCCACTTTCCATGCCATGGCTACAGTCATCCTGGTAGTTCCTGGCAGTGTTCTTATGGTGACCAGGACCACAATCGTTCCAAATGGTTTTACTAAGGACCCTTTCCACAATCTCCAAGTAGGGGAAAAATATTGGTATTTTAAAGCATTATGCTATAAATACAGGGCCACATACCCACTCTGTGTATAAGCCCCACATGTCCCAACATCTATCACAAAAAGTAAGCTTCATTACTGTATTTCTATTTCTTGCATTTAAAGCAAGTATAAAAACCTTCATGCTGTTGAAAAGGTGCTTTTATTGCACATTCTCACCTTTTAATTCTCCCATGCTGCTCAGATGGGGCTACACGGAGCAGCTCTACACTGGCTACTCACTGGCTCTCCAAGTTATCTTTTACATTCTGCCACTAGTTAATAAACAAAGCAGATATTCACCTTCCTTAGGCTGCAGACTTCAAACAGTAGCACCAGTGATAATTAAGAAGCTTCAGTTATACACAACAAAATGCAGTAGCTTATTATTTTAGACTTTAAGCAGATTCAAAACTAATTAGAGACTTCCAGGCAGGAGCTCTTCTTTCTGGTCACCCTCTCTGAGTAGTGGGCAGTTTTATGCCAGTTGTAGCCATAACACTGCAAGGTCTGAATGCGAATGAGACTAATACAGAGTTTTAGCCTACTGTCAATGCTAATCCAACAAGGAGCTGTTTCCCTTCATCCTCTAATTAACTAGGAAACAAGCATCCAAAGCACAAAATGACAGAAGAACGATTTTCCTCCAAGGAAGGATAGGATAACATTCTACTCTGCTTCCTTCATTATCTGCTTACGGAGAATAGTCCTGCTGGGAAGGGGTGCTCATGGGTGAGAGGCTGGACATGACCCAGTAATGTGTGCCTGCAGCACAGAAAGCCAATCGTGTTCTGGGCTGCATCCAAAGCAGCGTGAACAGCAGGGCAAGGGAGGGCATTCTGCACCTCCACTACACTCTGGTGAGATCCCACCTGGAGTGCTGCATCCAGCTCTGGGTGAACGTGTTGAAACAGATCCAGAGGAAAATCTAAAATATTCTGAGAGCTGGAGCACCTCTCCTATGAGGAAAGGCAGAGAGAGTTGGAGTTGTTCAGCCTGGAGAAACAAAGGCTCCCAGGGAACCTTATAGCAGCCTTGCAGATCCTGAAGCGGGCCTACATGAAACATGGAGAGGGACTTTTTGCAAGGACATGTAAGGACAGGACAGGAATAATGTCTCTAAACTCAAAGATGGCATATTTAGATTAGCGAAAAAATTCTTCACTGTGAGGGTGGTGAACACTGGAACAGGAGAAACTGTCAATGTCCCATCCCTGGAAGTGTCCAAGGCCAGACTGAATGGGGTTTTGTGCAATCTGGTCTAGTGGACTGTGGTCCGCCCATGGCAGGGGGGTTGGAACTGGATGATCTTTAAGGCCCCTTCCAATTAAAATCATTCTCTAATTTCACAATTTCTGTAACATTCTCTTCCTCTCACTCCTCAAGACATAACTTATCTCCTTGAGTTTTACTAAGTAAGCTTTTAATTCCTTTTATTGACATCCCATTCCAAAAGCAGCTGCTTCCTTCACATGCACATGTATCCATATGGACTTTAGTTGTCATCTTCCCCACTCCCAGATACAGAGGATAAATTTTTTCTTCTCTGCCTCTAACCACAATTCATATAGACTTTTAGATTTCAGAGTCACACACTATTCTAAGTGTTGTCTATCAATACAAAACACTCAAAAGAATTTATGCAGAAATTAGATTACCCTGCAGGAAAAAGATTATGCATAGGAAAATACCACATTTTCATTGAGACATATCTGCAGATACATCTTAAATAGAGGATGAAGAGAAAGATGTTTCAATTAAGTCTCAGTTCCTATAGCACAAGTATTTTCTAGATGGGAGTACTGAAAGTATTGCACTCGAGATCCCAAAGCACAGCCCCATTCAGGGGAAGTTTCCATTAGATGAAAGGCCATAAGGAATTAATGCAAGGGAAGATGAAGCTGAACACTTACAGCCTTATGAAAAGGAAGGACAATAAAAAACTACAAATACATAAATCATACCAGCAATAAAGAATAAGAGAGGAACTTTCAAAGACACTTAGACAATAATAGCCACAGGAAAACCTGAAACCAAAAATGAGAAGTCTCTTCTTTTTCTGTTTAAAAATACACCACATAAATGGGAAGTTATACAGAAGCTTTCCATTGTGAACTGTGGGAATTTCAATCATCAAAAGAGCTTGACTGCAATTGACTAATTATCCCCAGCAGCCCTAAATGCTGCACTTAAGCACACAGAGAAGAGACTACAATACACATGTATACAGAGAATGCAAGTTTAAGGCACAAGCTGCTACATATAGAGTGAAACCTTGTAGTTACCTTTGGTTCAGATTAACCCAGCAAGTGTTCATTTGGTCAGTGGTTTCTTTCACCTTCCTTGAGTCATCATCACGATACTCTCGAAGCAGTTTATTAGAAAGATCATTGAATGCTGCCACTGTGATGTCACCTCTATGCAAATCCTGTACCAACAGCTAAAAAGCAATGCCAAATGAGACAGATTAAAATGACACTATTTCTCATACTATGCATTTTATCATATACTAAAAATCCCTAATTTCTTTTCTTTTTTTCTAAAAAGCAAAATGTGCACGTTTTTCATCTAGGAGTAAAACTGTACTGAGAAAATCTACAGATATGAAATGTCCTGATAATGAACTAATCAAAATAAATAGGTGAGAAAAAGATTTATTTCCCAGAACTGCCAAAGGTTACAGAAATCCTCTTTTATAGTTTACTGGCAACAGGAATAAAAATACTTCTGTATTTTGAGTAGCATGAATAAGTTTGAATTATTATAACAGTAATATAAGCAGCATCTAAAAGCAGCATAAATGAAATGTGCGGTATGAGAATTTGATTTAATTCTTTAGGGCTTTTGGTTTTGGTTTTTTGTTTGTTTAAAATTAAGGAAATACATTAGAAAGCTTTCTTTATTGTGGTAAGATATTTACAACATGTCGTGACTTTAGAGAATCTAACCTCAGGAGCATTTCTAAATGAAAAACAGTATTTCCATATATGCATATATGTATATATATATTCAGTTGCATATTATGGCCTCTAACTTTCTGTTTGAACATGGACCTGCTTTCACTTAAGAGAACAAAGCAGAGCTCATAGTCCATTTTTATTTCCCTGCTTATGCAGAGATAGACACTAGTCAGATAGTTGTGCAAAGCACACAACTTTACTGTCTACTTAAACAGCTATGGATTGGTAGGCAACTCTCACAATCATACTCCCTGCCCCTTTCATTACCCAGCTGCACCCATATGTTGCAATTCATAAATATATATCTGCATATATATATATGCACATATTTTTTAAACTCTATTATATCCCTGTTGTAAACACCACACTGGTGAGAGCCTCTCCTCACTGCTTTGTGTCTTAAGTTCTCGTACTGTGCCACCTACAGCCCACCCTTTTTCTGACAGCCACCAGGACAAAGCACACTAGACTCACAGAGTTATCACAGCACGCTTGATATTATATAAAAAGCATCCAAGATTGCATGAAATAATAAAAAAAAGCATTGGATATGCCTGACACCCACCAGAAGTGAAATTCAGGACAATTTAAAATACCTTAGTCCATTCCTTGACTTACTAAGCTGTTAAATATTTCAATGAAGTCAATTCTGTAGCAGTATCATCAAATTTTAATTGGTCTGGGATTCAGGCTTTTTGCATAATATAATTTCTTTGATGCTAAATTGTACTAATTCCAGCTAAGCTTTCAAGGGCACACATGCCACCTGTTTACCTCCCAGAATGGGATTCTTGGAAAGCCTGATATATTGAAAAGCATAGACAATTATAAAATAACATGGCTAAAAAGAGACAGAAAATAGTACAACAACTAAATTGCACATTCACTCATCAATTGAATCCAGTAGCATTACACAGACTCAGGAACCTGGTCTGGAAAAAAAAGTAAGCATAAGTGGTCTTACTTTGCTGTCTGCAATCTGTTTGGCAAGCATCTCTTTTGGGGCCTGCAGGAGCACTCGCAGACGGATCTCGCACTGCTCCATGAGGTGCTCCATCTCCTGCCTCTGCTCGTGCCACTGCAGGCTGTCTGCCAGCATGTGCTTCAGCTGCTGCTGCCGCACCTCCACGCTGTGCTGGGTGTTGTCCCACTGGTTCTTCAGCTTCTCCACTGTGGAGGACAGCACACAGTGAGGCAAGTGAAAAAGTAGTCATAAATACCTCCTAATTTTCAGGGCAAAAGGCCGTAATATAACATATTCTCAAATACAATAGTCTCAATATTCAGTATTTTAGTTCCCCGACTAGTTGACATATGCAGCGAAGCAAATGAAAAAAATCAGGTGTTTGGCTTCCTCTTGTTTAAGCAGGACAGCATAGAAGTAACAATTATTATTTCTGGTATATTTCAAAGTCATTATTTACTTTTAAAGTACACACATGTAGGAAACTGTAGGCAGAGATATGTCAGCAGTAGGGCTTAAAGGAGCAAAATTTTAGGGTGATTTCAGGGTGATAGGACCAGCAAGTCATCTCTGTGCATCTGTAACTTAAACTGGTACAAATAAATAAATAAATAAATAAATAAATAAATAAATAAATAAATAAA